>OY282559.1:297782737-298382737 GCA_958295665.1 Tipula vernalis | reverse complement strand
CACGCAAAACCGTCCGCATTGCTACATAAATATTCGTGTCCCCGGGGATGGGGGAATCACTTGCAGAGGAGTCCTGTGGCGATTATTTTTCACCACAACTTTATTCCAACTCATAATCCATTAAATTTATGAATTTCATTCAACCATCGCAACTTCCTCTCATGAACATAGTCAGAAGTTACCGTGATTATATAACAAAATATCGCAACGTATACCCTAAAATTCATCATCAATTATTATTCATCTTTTCTATTCACCAAATTACGGTGTGCGCTTGTACACATAGTCAATTATACGTGATAATTCAGTGGTGTTTATTATTTCTAAATACTTATAATACATTATGTTATGGTGGTTATAAATTCTGAAATTGTAATAATCAATTGTGATTTGAAAATAATAATAAATAAATAATAATTTCAGATATAAACTTAATTAAATTATGCAACTTAATGAAAATTAAAATAAACAATTTATACCCAAAAATTGGCGTTTATTTAATATAAATTCTTAAGCCATTTTGGCGTTGAAACAAAAATATCGGGCGTTAAGTTCTTCAAGACACAGACCCGATAAGTCATTGGATGAGACAATGGCGGCAAAACAAAAAGTCGGCGAGGAAGCTGCCGAAGCCAAATACCAGTTAGAGGCAGGCAAGCCAAAGAACTAGAGGAAATGTCGATCAGTTGGAGTCGATCCGGGCAGAAACAATGACAATTGCCGAGAAGGCAAGGGAAGAAGCCGCAGTTACCCACCGGGTGGTAGATTCACTCATGCGAGGAATGTCATCTTTTCCAAATATGCCTACACCACGAGGACTGTTGGTCATAGACGACACTATGATCCCAGATGACAAGACACGACACAGCGATCAACCAGCGGAGCATGGGGCAAGTTGACTGGCTAAATCTTGCCAAAAACATCAACCAGATCAATGGAATGTTACTTGTAGGAGCAACGCTAGACCGGAGCGGGTTCGGCTCACGTAGCAATTTGAGTGACCAATCGGGTTTGTCGCTTTCGGTGCTTCCGTTACATCTAGTAATATACGACGGTTCCTCGAATTGGTAGGACTACGTCCCTCATTTTTACTTAGTCGTTGAAGCAAATGGCTGGAACCCGCAACAGAAGACATTACAACTTGGTGGGGCGCTACGGGACGATGCCCTGGCACTCCTGTCCAATTTGTAGCCAACGGCGAGATGGGAGTTCAACAGGTTGTGTGGTGCGTCAGATTGAATCAGAGAAAATTTGCGAAACCGTGATTGAGGTGACAGAAGCTACTATTAATAAGTTAACGGCTAAGGCTGCAACGGAGACTGAAACGCCACGATATCTAGCGAAACGATACTATCGACAGCCATCTAACGGAAAGTAGAACAACCAACCAGTAAATAAAGAGGAAGTCGATAAGCAAGCGTATACACTTGAGTCAGGGCCCGATACTAGCATTGTTCCGGGAAACTAACGAAAGTCGTTGCTACGTGGCTATCAGCGGCTTCCAAAAAATGTGATACCCCAAAGAAATCACCGTCCAGACGATCCTAAATAAACAGAAATGCCAATTTTTTATAGATACTGGTGCCATGGCAAGCTTAGTCAACAGTACTTTTCTACGGGACTGTTCCGCAACTGCGAAGCCTTTTCACCTATGTGTCAAAACAGTAAGAGGTGATTCGTACCCTGTCAGTGGCATCGTTGATCTAATCGTCGGGAGAATTCACAGTGTGTTTCAGTTTTATTATAGCACATATCACTGGTGACGCAATTCTTGGAACAGATTTTGTCAAGAAATTTGGATGCCAATTCAACTTAGAAAGTGAATGGTTGATTCTTCACAGGAACGAAATACCACTTACCATTGCCAGAAACCCGCTTCCTATCAAAATAACCACTAACCGAACGCGCGTCCAGTTAATAGAGCATCCGGCAGTATCTAAATTGTCCAATGACATTTTGGTCGCTAGAGGACTCATCGACGCAAGTCCCAATACTCCAAAGGAAATCCTCAGAAAGGAATCGAATAATGTTTGTCTGAACATCAGGATATATTTGCTCAAACTCCAGGACACTAGAGCAAAACTACTTTGACAAATCACGAAATTGATGTTGGAAAGGAGGTCCAAAATAACATTGGCTAAACAAGAAGACTCGAGGAAACTTCTAGCCGATATGAAGGAGAAAGGCGTCATAGAACCATTTATAAGCCCGTGCTCATCGCCAGTGGTGTTAGTCGGAAAGAAGGATGGCTCGCTATGACACAAAAGGACTTGTTCCCTCTGCCGCGTATTGACGTTACACTCGACGCAATGAAAGGGGCATGTTGGTTTCTACACTCTCTCTGGAATCCGATTATTGGCAAGTCGCCTTCGAACCTAAAGATAGACCTAAAACAGCGTTTTCGACCGGAGAGGGCCTTTGGCAATTTACAGTCATGTCTTTTTGCTTATGTAATGCCCCCGCCACATTCTCGCGACTAATGCAACTAATATTCGCGGGGTTGCCTTGGAAAACGTACCTCGTATACTTGGACGATATCTCTTTTATGGAAAGAACATAGGCGAACTACAAACAAAAATGGCACTGGGTTTCGAGCGACTACGCAATGCGAACTTAAAGCTGAATCCAAACAAGAATCATCTGTTCAAAAGAGAGGTTAAACATCTAGGACAAATTATTAGCAAAGAGGGAATCCGAACTAATCCGGCCAAAGTTGCTACTATTCGAGAATAGCCGCTTCCTGATGGAAAAATACCGATACGCTGTTTGAGTTAACAAGCAAGCATGTTAAATTCGAGTGGAACACGAGAACAAATCAAGATATTGATAGCCATGAAAAAAATATGGATAACTTTTCCAAATCTTTGAGAAGTGCCGAGCGGAACTACTGCACTACAAGACGTTGTAAAGACAATTCAATACTTCCATTCATATCTGTACGGACAACGATTTATTGTATGCACCGATCAAGCCTCGTTGACATGGCTGTTAAATTTTAAAAAACCAGAAGGGCAGGTAGCTAGGTGGATCGAAATCCTACGACAGTACGATTTTAACATCCAATATCATCATGGTCAGCTTAATGCGAGGAACGAGGTTGGATATCAAAGAAGATCGCTTTGCGAAAGTACAACAATATGGCGACATACTGGGACAACTTATATCACGGAAATCCCTTGGGACTCGTCCAACTTGGGAGCAAATTTCAGCACAACTTGCTGCAATAAAAAGATACTGGGCGCAATGGGACTCGATTTTAAGTCAAGCCGGTCTGCTAATGCGTAGGTTTGAGTCAGCAGATGGAAAAACTTCCACCCTCCAGTCGTTGGTACCCAATTATATGGTTAAAGAAATGCTGAGTAATGCGCATGACAGTAAAAAGTTTGGTCACTTCGGAATGGCGAAAACAAAACACCGCATCCAGGAAAAGTTCTATTGGTTTGGTTGGATGACAGCCGTTGAGCGTTGGTGTCGGAAGTGACATTTTCGCAAATCGAAAGGGTCCTCACTGAACAACACGTGGGCGAATGCAACGATACTTGGTTGGCGCCCCTTTTGAACGAATTGGCATCGACATCAAAGTACCATTACCGACCACTGCTAATGGAAGTCGTTAAATCTTGGTCGTAATGGATTATTTTACAAAATGGCCGGAGGCAGTTTGCATTCCCGATCAAACTGCCGAAACTGTCGAAGAAGCCTTGGTACGGGAAGTAGTTTCTCTGTACCGCTTGAACTCCTCTCCGATCAGGGCCGTAATTTCCAGTCTGGCTTTTTTTCACACATGATGGAGCTACTCGGAATCAGAAAAACAAGAACTATTCCACTACATCCCCAGTCGGACGGTATGCTAGAACGGCACAATCGAACCCTTGAAGACTACTTATCTAGTACGTGCGCGAAAATCCACGTGATTGGGACCGACTGCTGCCTCTGTTCATACTGGCATATCGATCGGCAGTTTATGAGTTGCTTAAAGTATCACCGGCTGAAATACTACAAGGAAGAAAACTTCACTTGCCGGGGGGTCTACTAGTTGGTTCAGCACCGGATCAGGAGACCGTGGACAACTTTGTAATCGATACTAGAGGCCGACTATACAAAATTCATCAATATGGTCGTGAGAATCTAAACCTTTCTTCGAAGCGTATGACGTCCCAATACAACGCGAGGGAAAATCCAGTAAATTTAAACATTGGAGATCTAGTTTGGTTTTTACTTTTTAATTTTTGTTGAATGTTAATTAATTCTTGTAATTTCTAAATATGCTACCGGTCTTACGACACTTTTAAATGTGTTTTTTTATTAACACGTAGAAACATTTTAGTATTTACGAACGGTAATTCAACGAAAACCGGCTAATAGACAGAATTCTATTTATTTAATTTTTAATTTAATATGTTCCGAAGATTGTAAGAGAATTCAATCCAGTTTCGAACTGATGAGCTTTATGATTATGAAAAATCAATCTTCTCATCAGGCCGCGACGACTGGACTGACTATACCACAATTTGATACTATACCACCTTGATTTTTTCATAATCATAAAGCTCATCAGTTCGAAACTGGATTGAATTCTCTTACAATCTTCGGAATATATTAAATTAAAAATTAAATAAATAGAATTCTGTCTATTAGCCGGTTTTCGTTGAATTACCGTTCGTAAATAATAAATGTTTCTACGTGTTAATAAAAAAACACATTTAAAAGTGTCGTAAGACCGGTAGCATATTTAGAAATTACAAGAATTAATTAACATTCAACAAAAATTAAAAAGTAAAATTAGGGTTCACAGCTTATGTGATTGTCGTGAAGAAGAAAAATTTGTAATTGAATTTATCTGTATTAGTACGATTCGCTAGTACATAAAGCACAGGACATTCTGTATATATAGAATGTAAATTGTGGTATAGTCAGTCCAGTCGTCGCGGCCTGATGAGAAGATTGATTTTTTCATAATCATAAAGCTCATCAGTTCGAAACTGGATTGAATTCTCTTACAATCTTCGGAACATATTAAATTAAAAACTAGTTTGGTTGCATAATCCAGAACGGAAAACTGGTCGATGCCCAAAATTACAGAACCCAAAATTAGAAAACTAAACGATCTTATCGTCCGGATCAAGAAACCACAGATTCGCAAAATGGTTGTACACATCGTTGGAATAACTGCGATTACAAATCAGCTTTGTAAAATGACTGTGACGTCTTCATAATTGGTTTCAAAATTAATGAGTCCAATCATTTTATCGTTAATTTTGAGCCCGAATTGTACTAAGGTATGTTGATGAAGAACGCCGGTTCTGACTCTTATATATAGCTGCGTCACAAGGAATAGGCGCTTTAATATTTCATATACATATATCCAGACGGTTCCGTGCAGCCTATCGCGTTTGCATCGAAGTAACTAACAGACGGTCAGAAAAACTACAGTAAAAACGAGAAACAAGCTCTGTCGTTAATTTCTGGTATTTAAAAGTTTCACCAGTACTTACCAGTACATCAGTTCGAACTGGTAACGAACCATAGACCATTAAGAACAACTTTCAGCCCAAATAAACAATTGCTGGAGATGACAGTTCAGCGTTTACATCGCATTACGCTAGGCAGTTTCACATATACTGTTCGGTATAGGCCGACTGATCGCCATGGAAATGCAGATGCGCTGTCGAGACTCTGAATTAGTCCTGATAAAGATTTTGACGAAAAAGAAGAAGTAAGAAAACAATACAAATTTTTTCGTGCGTCCCAGTAATCATACTCAATGGTTGGTAAGGAACACGGAGCCACGTGAAGTAACAAACCCAGAAAGCGCCTCATTTCTTGAATGTTGATGTCCTTCGCCAATCATTAAAACGTGAACTCCGCCATAACGCATACTCATTTGCCTCCTGTAAAAGTCAGTATTACATGAATGAGTTAGTAAAAAACTCGAATTGTAGCTGGTGGCTGATTTTGTATGATTGTTCTGTCTGATGAAACAATTTCAACCTCGGCGGTAGCTTTACCTTCGCAGTCTTCATCGGTTTTCTCGCTGCACGTTTCACAAACATACGAATTATCGGCATCTCTGTCAAAATCAGACCGGCTGGCTGTGGCTCTCTGGGGAGCCGTGGAGCCCTCAAATTTCGTCTTAATATCTCTAATAAACAGAACAATTTATTCGCACACAAATTTCTAAATCTATCTATTATCAATGACCGCCAGTTTTTTGTGCTGTTAACGGTTTTCATAAGATATGTGATGTGTAAATGATTTCCAGAATCACGAGGATTTTGGTACGCCAGTTCTGATTCTAAAATGATCATAAACAGGGACTTTTATGAAGTAACAATATTTTTAAATCAGAGGTCGATATCCGAAGTAAATTCTCGGAAATTTAGGAGGTAAATTTAAAGTAAAAACTATAGGAACTTAGGTTCTTCAAAATTCTGGTAATTGGATATTAATAATGTTGAAATTTTAAAAAGTTACTCGTACTTTAATTTAATTTAAAATTTTAAATATTGTATGGTTAAATTGTTTATCAGGTTAGTGTTGAGAACTTCAAATTTTAAATTCCAGGGTTCTAATGCCAACTTTTTTGTAGGAAATCCAAAACCTGATAAAAATTCAATTAACCCGATTAATTTATCATGAAATTTGGCAATTAAGGTGCATGGGGTTTGAACCATAAAACTCTTTACTATACAATGTAATAAACTTGACTAGAATTCTAAAACGAGTGGCAGTTTTGTTAAAAGTAAACAATCACGAGGAATTTTTTTAGTTAGCCTGTCAAACTTTTGAACTATAAAACTAACTTCCGTGGAATTGAAAGTGCTTTTTCGACCGTAGGGCAATTTTGCACAAAATATAAATTTCGCCTTAATGGCACATGTAATCATAACTATTGATAAGTTTTGTTTAAGACTCAAAATGTTTATTTTTAATTCTAGCGTATGCGGACCTCAATAAAATAATGATGTCAACCTAATTACCCGTCCCCTTTCGGACAAAAAAAATATGATCTAATTAAAAAGATCTGAACTATTATCATCTACTGAGCTATCATTTTCTATGCCATGGCGAGTTTCGATTTTTTTTTGCTTTTGGAAGAACTCATCATAAATAAAATTTCAAATTTTGGATATAAAATTGCTAAGCGGGCCAAAGCTTTCAAATTGGTAGTTGAAAAAATCTTAAAAAAAACTTTAGATAACTCTGAATTTTGTACGGAAAAATTCAATTCTTTTTTATGTTTCAAGTATTTCCAGAATTTTCATAATTAATTCAGAAGAATACATTAATCCAAATTTGGTTTTAAATACCGAAGTAAAAATAAGTTGACACTAAAAAATTAAATACGAATCAAATTCGGGTCGGTTTGCAGTCGAATTAGAGAATCGTGGAAAAATGAATTTGGGCAAATTTAGAATAATAAGCTCAAAAATGTTTAGCTTTAACCTTAATTTAGCCATTTCGTTATCTGTTCTGCTCCACTCATAATGTGGACCTAAAATGTTTAGTTCCGAAGTATTTACAGCTATGGAAATCTAATTTTTAAGAGTAGAATCTTTTCATGTTTTACAAAATCAAGCTTAACAATTTTCTGGAAGTCTAAAATTTTTGCGTATATGAATTTTTGTTAAATTCAAATCGGATGAAGCTGAGAGAATCTTTTGGGTTGGTAGAACTTTTTTTTTTAAATTGGCGAAACATGTATATTCCGAGATCAAGAATGTCCAAAATGCTTAGCTGTAAATTAATTATTATTGAATTTTTGAGGGCCCTCGATTTTATTTTTTCCGATTTCGAGGACCGCAGTAATCAAAATTATCTTGCAAAAACGGGATTGGGACGAATAATCCACTTCCGTCTCCTTCACCTTTTTTAGTACAATGTCGACAAGTTTTACCATGTGAAAAAGTTCCATTTTACTGCAACAAACTTGAAATACTTACTAGCCTAACCTATGTGTCACTGGTAGAAAGCTTTACACTATTATTTAACTTATTCTAATTCTAATCTATGTGTCACCGTAACAAACTAATTAGCTGCAATTCAACACAGAAGTTCACAATAAACAAATTCCTATTGTCATTTCATGCGGTACGAGATAACTCGTACGTGGCAAAATAAAAAAATTGTGGCTGTCCATTGCCAAATTTTACAGTTATCCAAGATAAAAAAAAATCTTACTTTTCACTGATTAAACATAAAAACTCCACTTGGGAACGGTACATCAACTATTATTTTTTAGTTCAGCTGGGAACTTATTAAATTGTTTCTAAATTTAACTTACCTTCCAATATATTCCACTCCATAAAGAATTACGATATTAAATTATACAAACTAAATTAATTCATTCAGGGACTTCTAACCAAAAAAAATTAATTTGATTTTTAGGAATTTTTAGAAAGCCCAGAACGAATCACAGAACATAATAAAAAAAAAGGGAAAATGCTTGTAAATAAAAATCATTTGTTTTTTTTTTTTTAGAAAGAAAATTGATTTTTTGTCTTTTTATTAATTTTTTTTTGTTTTCAAATTTTTTATATTTTTTTTTTTGTTTTTTTTTTACTTAAAATTAAATTCTCCAGTTTTTTATTTATTTTCATCGTTTCTCATATTTCATTTTTGTTAAATTAATTAATTAATTAATTCTACGATAATTTAATTAATTTTCTGTTGTTTTTTAATTTAAGATATTTTTAAAATTGTTTTTTTTTTAGTTTTTTTAAGATTTTTTTTTTTTTTGTTTATTTTAATTAAGTATTTATCACAGTGGAAAAAAATAAGTTTTGTTTTTTTTTTTTTTTGAACTTATTTTTCATTTTCATTTTTAATTTATTTATAATAATAATAATAATTTATATTTTATTTATAAAAGTAAAATTATATGAATATTTACAAAATAATTAATAAACAATAAAAAAATAATAATGTAAAACAAAATTTTTAATAAAATTTATTATTTTCAGTCTTTTTTTAAATTAGAAAAATAATAAAGCAAATTTTTTTTTTTTTTTTGTAAAAAATTTAAATTAACGCAAAAATGGCGGACACATTTTTTGAGCTGCCAATATTGTTCAGAATAAATCGCCATACTGAAATTATATACTTCTTTTTATAATACACATTTTTTTTTATTATTATTTTTATTGCTGTATGAAATATTTACACAGTTTTTATTTTTATTTAATTTAATTTTTAATGATATAAATTATTTAATTTTATATTAAGAAAATTTACAACTTTTTGTATTTGTTTGTTTCGTTTTTTTTTTTTTTTTTGTTAAACTCACTGGTAGTTGATAATTTTTTTGTTTTGAATAATTTAATAATTTTAGAAGAAGTTAAAAACAAAACTAAATATATATTTTTCAAATTTTAATTAAAGATATTTTTTAAGTGGAATTAATTTATTCAATTTTTTTTTTGTTTACGTTTTATATATTTTATATTTTGTGTTAAAATACAAAAAAATTCCAACAAAAGGTCACTTCCTGAGTTACATTCATGCAAAAAAAAAATATGTTTTGAGTTGTTTTTGTTTATATGTATGTATATAAATTTAAATTTACAATCACTCGCGTAAACTGATAAAAAAACAAATTAACAAAAATAAAAAATTTAATTTTAATTAAAAATAATTACTATTTACACAATTATTTAAATTAAAATGACTAAATAACACAATTTGTTGTGGTTTGATTTGTATTGTTGTTGTTGTTATTATTACTATTATTATTATTATTATGATTTTGAAAATGTTCTTGACTTAATTGATAACAAAGTGTACCATTTTGATTAATTGATACTTTAGGTGCTTGTAACGTATGAAAATTACTACTTACATTAGTTAAATTTAAATTATTACTAAGTGGACTCGTGTCATCCCTTCGCGATATATGATTTTGGGTGGTATGATGATGATGTGGTGGTGGTTGCTGATGATGATGATTATGATGATTATTTGATACAGTGGATGGAAGGGATGGTAAAGTTCTTAGCTATAATTCTGTTATCGGCATTGGGCGTACACCTACGGGATGTTGATTGTGTTGGTGTGGAAAATTATTTAAGGCCGGATGGGAACAAAAATTACACGGATATTGATACCGTGATACGTATTCCTCATCGGAAAATGTTTTTTGATATTCTTTTTCTTTGCGGCGCAGCGCATTATTCCCCCATCGACCTTTTAATAATTCGCGTATTCCTCGTCTGAATTTAAATAGGATAAGGGCTAACGCAGTTACAATTGCGGCACAGCCTACCAATAGCAATCCAATCATTGCTTGTCGTTTTGAATCTGAATACGCACAACCTAGTAATTCAGGTGATAGTATTCGTAGCGGTTCTTCGCGCAGTCTTTCGGGTGATGCGCACAAAACTGGTGCAGGTTGATGACTTCCCAAAACCGGCGTACTATTATTATTCCGTGCTGCCAATATATTTCTCAACCACACCATGTGACAATCGCATCGAATTGGATTTTCCGATAAATCGAGCACATCCAGGTCACTCCAGGGGAAAAGTCCTTCGGCCAATGATGTTAGTGAATTATCTTTTAGTATCACATGTTTTAATCGTGGCAGTCCGCTAAGTGCACCCTCTTGCACCTCACTCAAAGCCTTATTTGAGGTAATAATAATTGTTTCTAAATTTGAATTAGCCCCAAAGGCACCGGCTTCGATTTTTTTTAATTTCAGCGACGCGGAAATTTCTATTTTACGTAAATTTGTTAATCCGACAAAAGCACCCTCCGGAATCACTTCAAAATCATTTTGACCCAATGATAGATGTTCGAGGCGTGCCAATGTACTTAATTCAACCGTTGGAATCCGACGAAGCCGATTATCTGATAAATCGAGAATACGCAACGCCTCCAGTCCTTTGAAAGATTCCGAAGAGATATTAAAGAGGGCCGCACCTTTTAGATCGAGTCGATTCAAACCCTTTAAATCTTGGAACGCACCTTTTGGTATCGTCGAAAATGAGTTTATACCCAAATTTAGCTCGGCCAAATTCTTCAACGTAATAAACGAAGCTGACGGCACTGACGTCAATGTATTATCCTCCAGATATAAAATACGTAAATTTGTTAGCCCATCAAATGCGTTCGGATCTATACGACTAATGCGATTTTTTGATAAATTTAATTCTTCCAATTTGGCGAGCGATTTAAAAGTCCCCTTCGACAATTCATCCAAGAAATTTTCTTGTAAATTTAGCACAGTCAATTCGGTTAATCCTAGGAATGTATCGTTCGATATAAACCCGATTTTATTGTGACTCAAATGTAACTCTCGCAATTTCTTTTGAAATATGAAAGTGCGCGGCGGTATTACAATTAAATGGTTGTAGCTACATTCGAAATAATTTAGTTCGGCATAAAATTGAATCGCCGAATCGATTACCTTGATTTTATTCTTTTTGATAATCAATCGCTGAATCGATGGATTAAGCGCAATCGGCAGCACATCTAAATCACCCTCATCACATTTTACTACCAAATTTTCGTCGTCGCACAAACAACCTTGGGGACAGTAGCCCAGTGTTTCGGTAATTTGTATATTCACTAACAGTAGTAAAAGTGTGGCGAGTGTTGCTAAGTATATTGATGTATCCATAGTGGTATGTCTGCTGTAAATAAACGAAAAAAAAATTGAGATAAGTATGGTTTAGCATAATGCCTAACAAATTTGCCATATTTTAATTTCTATCTCCTAAATATTGTATAAACATAAAAAGGCCCCATAGTGGCGACACAATTACTTTATTATTTTTTCATCAACGACTAGAGTAGAGAGCAAGGCAACACAAAAAAAACGAAATTCCAAACCATAAAAAACCATAAATTTACTACATACACACACAACATATAAAAAAAAAAATAAATGGAAAAATCGACGACATCGACATCAACAAAACAAAAAAAAAACATAAAACAGGGAAAATTATACATATATGAAAAACGAGGAATGAACGAAAAATCAATTTTCCGCAATATTTTAACCCTTTCGCAACCTTTAAAACTTATGTGCTCAAAAACACCAACAATCAAAAAAAAAAAACGGAAATCAGATTTATGATTTAAGAATATGTATGTTGTGTGTGCTACACAAAAATCGATTCAGCATAAAACGAAAAAATAATTTTATGCTCTTCGTGTGTAATGGAAACCAAATAACAAAAAAAAAAATTGTAAAAAAGTAACGTATTGTTTCTAATTCGTGATCAAGATCAAATTTCAGTGATAATTCAATTCTGTCTTCTTCTTAAAGAAGAAGAATTGAAAATCCAATATACAAAATTTAATATGAAAGAGAAATACCGTGACGCGAATTTTTATAATTTTTTTCTACTCTTTTCTATAAAGTGTAAACGTGATCTAACTTTGATCTTTTTTTTTTTTTTTTGTTATTTGACATTTTCACACTGGGTTTCCCTCCCCTTTGTTGCAACATTTCTGCCATTTTATTCATGAGATTAAAATGTACAAAATAATTCATAAATTTTTTAATAGTTTTGTCAACATACAACCAAAATTAAATGAAACGAAACGTTATGGTCGATTTAATAGATTTTAAATAGTTTGTGTGTGCTGTTTGTATCATATTGCCTAAAACTGAATAAAATCCAATAAACTATAAACTTTTTTTTTTTTTTTTATATATCAGAAGAGCGATACAATACACAAGAGGTTAACTTTTATGCTGTGTGTGTGTATGTATTGTGCCTGTATAGTTATTGCTGATATTTTTATTGTTTAGAGTCGGTCGTTTAGTAGTTTAATTTTTTTTTTTTGCGAGATCAAAACTAGAAAACTAAAATATGGTTATGGTTTTGTCGCAATATTTGTATACTGCATCGAGGCATACAGTAGAAAAAAATAATTATCACGCGGAAATGTTCAAAAAATTAATCAGGATGAGTATCGTACTCGTGTCGTCCTAAATTCAACAGTCGTCGTCGTTTTTCAAATCCACCCAACAAATATTTATTATACACCATCATCATGTTTCGTGAAAAGTGTGGGGTGGAAATTTTTTTATAAACGTTACGAAAGGGTAAATAAAAATGTAGATATGTGAGAAGAGAAAATTGGATTTTTATTTATCTTTATAATGTGCGCACTCGATGCGGCCTAGCTCTATAACTGCTATGTATATGTTTCTTTGGTGTGCTGTGCTACTTAAAATGTGGATTGCGGAACAATAGATTTTGGTGTTTGAGTAACTCAATTTTTCTTTTGTGTACTGGCACACGATAGAGTATGTTAAAATCTCAAATCAAACCTATTTTCAACTACTCTACATTACAATTTCAAAGCCTTGGTTTTCCCTATAAAATTCAAATTTAGTTGAAAGTAAGTTTCAACAAGGCATATTAGGTACAAACTAAAGTTAACTCGAAAGCTCACTTAAGGAAATTCAATTAGAATTACCGTTGTGCCTCTTTTCTCTAAAGAGACCTCCCTAGTAGAAAACAAATTTGCAGAAAAAACTT
Organism: Tipula vernalis; assembly: GCA_958295665.1. Classification (NCBI taxonomy): domain Eukaryota; kingdom Metazoa; phylum Arthropoda; class Insecta; order Diptera; family Tipulidae; genus Tipula; species Tipula vernalis. The sequence goes on along the minus strand of OY282559.1, from coordinate 298,369,241 downwards.
GATAAATTTATAAGCAGGCTTAAACATAACAGTCAATTAGTTTTCAAAATAACATCGCTGTCTGTAAAATTTGAAAAAAAGTTTGATTGGAATTTGAATATACTTAGTTTGATTAGAACTTTATTTTACCAACATGGCTGCAGTGTTTCCGATTTTAAACTACATATTTACAAAACACAATATGGCGCCTAAAGCTAAATTTGATTAAAACATTCTTAAGGGTGATTGAAAACGTTTTTTTATTTTTGAGAACTCAATGAGAATTCAAATAATGAACGAAATTTTTTAAAAAGCCAAATTGTTATCAAAATATTACTAATGGTAGTCTATTATAAATATAGTCGACCAGTTAAAAGAAATTTAAAAGAAAATTTGATAGGAGTTTGAATAGGTTTGAAGAGAATTTGAATGCAAATTCCAATTAGATCAAATTCAACCCCAATTATTTCCAAATAAGATCAAATTCAAAATTGTGATTGGGTTAAGGGACGTAGTTTATTTGCTTTCAATCTAGGAAATTTAAAATCAAAATAAGACGTTTTCGATTAAATTCATTTTAGACCCTCAAATTTCGCTCTAAATTTTCAAGACTACGAATGATTCTAAGTTTGACAACATTTGAATATCAATCTTAAGCAACACAACTTAAACTTTTATGGAAGGGTAGGTAATTAAAATAGAAATCAGTATTTAATTTTCTTTTATTGTTTGAGAGGCTAGATAACAATCAACACGCTATCAAACTCTCTCAAACCAATAAGTTAAGATCAATTTGAAAATTACTTTTTTAAATTGTAACAAATTATTTTCAAACTCCATTCAAAATATTTATTCAAGTTCAATTCAAAATAAGTTTGAAAAGTATGTGATAAAGTTATTTCTAAGCTATTTTCAAAGTATCATAAAATCTTGATTGTTAAATTTGCGAATAGCCAAATTTTTTTTGAATTAACTACAATTGACTAGAGTTTTGTTTGAAAATGTGTTTTTTTCCAAATTTGAAATTAAATATTTTGTCGACTTAGGAATTTTTACCACAATCTATTCCACCACATGCTATCAAACTATTCAGGCAGAGGTCTTGTGTGTTTTGTGGTCTAATCAAATTTAAGAATCTAAAATTCTTTTCTCCTAATTTTTAAATAAGAATAATCAAAATGTTATACAATCTTTGCAAGTACAGTCAAAACCTGTTAAAACTAATTTGAAATGAAATTTGACAAGAAATGAGTTTGATGAGAACTTAAAGTAAAAAAAAAACGTCTTTCCCCCTATTATCATTGATCATTATTCTAATCAGTAAAACCGTAATCAAAGTAGAATTTTTAATTCAGTTAATCGAGTAGCACGATTACAATCAATACGTTATCAAACTCTCTCAAGCCACGGCTTAGCTTATTGCAATATTCTTTTTAATCAAATTTGTATATCAACACTACTTAGTTATAAGTATACGTACATTTGTATACATTTTCATAATCAAGAAGTTCAATTAATAATAAATTTGAATTATTTTGGGTTCTAATCAAATTTTATTATCATTCAGAATCATAGTTGTATGTATTGAGAACCAGTTAAAATTAATTTGAAGCAAATTTGATAAAAATTTGAATAAGCTTGATGAAAATTTGAAAGCAAAAAAAAAAACGTTTCATTCCATTACATTGATTTTTCTAGGAAAACCAACTAAACATCTGAGTTCCGCATACCACCAATTAAGCACCACTGATTTATTAAGTGTGCGTTCGTCGTCATTTTATTTATTTTTTATACAAATATCTTTATAGCCATCGCTGTTGAATAGTCGTCTATCTTACATATTTATGTACATAATCTTTAAAAACAAAAATTTAATTTAATTTTTCTGTTATGCTGTGCTTGTGCTTGCTGCTGCTGTTGCTGCTCTTCATCGTGTTGGCTGATGGAAATTTATATTAAATTAATTGTTAGTTAAGTGGGTTGTTGTTGCTAGTATACATACATATATTATAAGAATGAGGAAAACAACAGCATATTATTTATGATTAAATATTGAAATTAAGTAAGTGGTTTTCACTTTTCACTGTATAACTATTATGGAGTGAATGTCATTAAGTCAAGTAACTAGGTAAGCTGTATAATGCTACAAGTCACACGTTTTCAATTTTGTTATTATTGTTATCCCACCTTGATCTAATGACACTTACTCGCCACGTATCAATCTTTTATATTTATTTGCCATATTAGTATGTTTATGTTGAAATATATAAGACACCATGCAAAGACAGAATACAATAAAAACCTGTTCGCTGTTTTATAAGTTAATGAAATTTTATTGTTTTACGTTTTTATTTCAATGTCTTATAATATCACATACTTATAGACTTGTATACATTATATTGATTACATCATAAGACGTTTCCAATGTGTTGTGGGGGATTTGTATATACAATACAGTATTATATACTGTACTTGTTTTATATAAATCAATTAAAAGTTGAGTTTGGCTTACAGATACAATAAAGAACCGTGACAATAAATAATGTAATTATGTTATATACTTATTATGTAAAAATTGTACTGTTGGCGGTTATGGTAAACATACTTATATACATAATATGAACGTGATAAAATTTAATATGCATATACACGCATTGTTTTACCAACTCTATAGCGTTATAATGAATATACATACTTATATACTTAAGTAATTTATATAAACCAGTCACCTTGGCGTTTGCGATTCCACCACGCGATCTCACATAACGACGCATACTTTTATATTCCGCTGCTCTTAATCGGCGTAATACAGTTTTTTATTAATTAATTTAACGATCATATTTTTTAATTAAATCTCAAACTATAAAATGTCAATTACAATAAATGTACAATGTACATAGCATTTTATATGCAAGCATTGCGCTTATTTCAATTATTTTTAATTGCTTGCCCCAGATTTTTATTTTATTTTTTTATAAACATATATTGTAACTATAAATAACCCTATCGGTTATTTATTTACATCCAGCCACACACACATAGTTATATACATGAAATGCCAATCAAATCTACTTACATATTATACATAAAAATACATAAGAAATTGGTTTTCTATTTTGAAATTTGATTGATATTTTGATAGATTGAGAGGAAAAAAAATCAATTCGTAAACAAAAAAAAAACCCTTTTTGTTTATTTTTCTGTCTGTGTATGTGTAATTTAATGGACGCAAGAATTTCTCAATTAATTTTTTTTTTTTTGTTTTATTTAAATTAAAATTAACGCTTGATCAATTCTATTTATTTTATATTTTAGACATTCATTCATCAATATTATGTTCTATATGGATTGATACGGATGTATCGTATTTTGATTTGATTCTTTTATTTTTGGATCTATGCGGAAGATGGTGATTAGAATAATTTGAATGAACAAAGTTGTTTTAAGCATATAAATCCTTACCAACTCCCCTACTGCCTCTAATGGGCTATGATTGCCAAACTCTCAAATTGTATGGACCTCTGGCTGATTAAGACTCCGGAAGACAATCTGAACAGTTTGAAGCCAACTTGAAAGGAAATTGCTAATAACCGTTAATCTGTACATACAATTCAATTTAACTAAAATTTTGAAACATGTACTTAAATAATTAATTACTCAAGTACTACAAATTTAGAAGTCAAGTTTTATCGAAAGTTAGTTTTTGAACGTAATAGAATTCTTGGAAAGAGCCGGAAAGAGTTTAAGTGTATTCTACTTAATTAAATGAAGAAAGACAAATTAACAAATGCAAAATATTAAAAAACTTCATTTTATATGCTAATTAGTAATGGAAATTTAGCTTAATTTGAATATTTGATTTATTTCCGGTTTAGTCAAATTACCATTTTGAAAAGGGGTTTGGTTGAAACTAAAATTATTAAAATTAGCTGAAGTCTGATAATATTATTTTCCATTTTCAATGTTAAGAGATTTTGGCTTAAATGATCTCTATTGGCTTATTGGCATAGACGTGTGACTTGACATAACCCTAAAAAAAAAAAGTTTAAAGGCGTCTAACCAAACGATCACGGCGGAGCTTTTCATATAATGGAATGATAGTTTCGTGACATGCGTGACACGTAAGGTAAATGTACCAATTACCGGCAGGCTTAGGCGACAGTAACTTTTGCAGTAAGATCTTGTTCTTAGTTTAATTAATTTTAATAAATTTTTTGTTTCTAAAGAAATAAAGAAACCTAAACAATAATAAAATGAAGCAATTTCATTAATATTTTTAATTTAAAGGTTATGTTCCTATTATCGGCACAAAAAAAAAATTTGTGATCCAATTATCGGCAGATGATGTTCCTATTATCGTCAAACTCTGTTATTATATAGAAAATATTTGAAAATTTCAAAAGTTAAACATCAAGCTTTTTTAACGCAAATTGAAACTTATTTCAAATTTATTTTACTTCCATCCTAACCTCCATCTTAAAATAAAATCAGTAATCACAAATAAAAACTTTATTCAACAAAAGGTATTGTACTAAAATATCAAATTCAGTACATATTTTAAAATTTAAATTCAATAAAATTCACGCCTTTCGAACGCCTTCAATTTCGGGCAGCGTAATTGCCTCGAATATTTAATATAAAGACGGGGGATTAATGAAAGTACAAATTACTTCATCCTTGTACCAAATTACATCCTCTTATCTATACTTCGCCATCTCTTACTTGTATGACCGTCCCAGGAAAATATTCTTCTTCGTAATTAACAATTACAAAATCGCCAGCAAAAGATTTTCTTTTCATTTCTTGGTCATTCCTATCATCATTAATCGGAAGAGTTGAAGTTTGCTTTGGTTGCTTTCTTTTCTGGTTCTCACATATTTCTTTCAAGTTTCTCTTCTCTTCCCTTTTTTTCGCTCTTTCAACGTTTTTCCTTTCCCAACTTCTAATTTCTGCAAATGCTCAAAATATTTGTTAGAAGTAAATGCATCAGGCGTTAATTTTTTTGCTTGTGACTTTATTTTTTTTGTTTTCTGCAGCTTCGGGATAATAAAACGAATTCTTAAAGGGAGTGGGGAATTCTTCTTGAAATGACAAATACGAGCAAATAGGATGCAGTTTTGACGATAGTTGTTTCATTTCGTCTTTTTGTTGAGTTCTATTTACAGTTTCCTCCAGAATTGATTGAGTCCTATCTGGTATCTTAGCTGTTGTCAATAGCTCTCTAGGTAAAATGATCATGCCATCATCTGCAATAGTTAGTACAATTCAATAAATTCTCGTTACCGGGCCAAAATTCATCATCCAATGTGATATCTAGTGACGCAGTGGTTGCATCGACGTTTGGTAAAATACTGTTCAACTTGATATTTTTATGTTCAATTTTCCAATTTCGTAGAACACTTCTCCATTCATTTTTAATTGGATGGAAGCATGCAACATCCAATGGTTGAAGCAAATGGGTCGCATTCGGAAGAAAGGCAATTAAAATAATTTGATGATCTCTACAAAATTCGGCCAGAGGAAGAGACAGGTGAGAGCTATGTCCATCCATAAATAAGCATACTGGAAATTGTTTTTTAGATTTAACGAGCCAAGGATAAAATTCGTTAGCTATGCACTCAAAGAACGTTTGGTACGTCATCCCTCCACTCTCAGACTTACCAATACCCCAATCTAATAGATAGTTTTTTATAATATTAATAGGAATCCTCTGATAAGAGTAAACAACCATTGGTGGAGCCAATTCAGCATCAGCGGCTACGGTAACCAACACAGTTAGGCACTCCTTTTCGTCGTTCGCGATCCTATTTTAAACCTTGTTGGATCCTTTCCGTACTAGAATTGCTTTCTCCTGAGGACATAAGAAAAATGCTGTTTCATCTGCATTAAAAATGCGGGATGGATCTTTTAAGACCTCTTGAAAATGTTCTTCTTCTATAAATGACGCTATCCTTCCCCACGCGCGGATGTCATTTTCGGTAATCGACGTTCTGCTAGCTGATAAACTTTGAGATATCCTCTCTGATATGATTGGATGTCTTTTTAAAAATAATTCACACCAATGCCTGCCCGGAATGCCATTGGTTAAGCAATTGGGGCGTTTTAGTTGCTTCACTAACAGCGCTACACTGTCAATCAATTGGTTTTTTGTGACTGGAAAACCAATCTTTCCCATGTCTGGTACCCATACTAAATCTTCCTCTTTCTCACTCAAAATTATTGGCGGTCCGCTTTTCTTGTTCCAGGGAGTTTTACCGTTCACCTTATCCTGGATCGTAGATCTAGGAACATTAAACATTTTGCTTGCGGCACTGGTTTCCATCCCTAGTTGTACAGCCTCAACAGCTTCACGGAGCGGTTTTTCACTATAAGCCTTTCTTGTTTTTTTCATCATTATCCTAAAAGGGAAATTTCCAATTATCGGCATACTTTTCGCGTATTATCGGCATAAATTATAATCGTATTTTAGAAATATAATTAAACTAGTGATTATTCTAGTTTAAGTGCTAAATGAAACAGCAATATAATTCCTTTTGAAAAATGTACTTATTTTCTAAATTTACTTACTGTAATTTAATAACAATAATACATATTTTCTTGTTTAAATGCAGTTTTCTTATTATCGGCATATTAAATTGGATAAGTTAAAAGTTACATTATAAGACGCAAATCCCAAGGTTTTTATATAATTTTGGCGTGCCGAAAATTGGCCTAACGGTTACTTTATATTAAGGTAATTGAAAAATGATTTGCATACTTAAAATAATTGTAATAAAGATAAAAAAAACTATTATCGGTTTTGTGCCGATGATTAGAACATTTTTAATTCTTCTCGTTCTAATTATCGGCAACTTAATTAAAAAGATTTTTATAAAAAGTCAACACAAAATTCACAATTAATGTTATATTTTAAATAATAAAGTTATTAAAAAGTTCAATAGCACTTAATATTTATATAAAATGGTTATAAACTTTTTTTAAAACGCTTATGAACGCAATATCACGATTTCCACTATTTAAGTAACGTTTCGACCCAAATGACACAGCAGTACTAAAACTAAAAAACGCTCACAGGAGGATCGATAATAACGGTAAATTATTAAGCTAATGAATAGTTTTCCGATTCTTTCTAGTTTAAGAATTGTAGGTGTTTTTATATATCGTCTTGGTATAATAGAAATGCACATATATATTTTTATTTTTTCTCATTTTTTGTGAAACTGCCGATAATTGGGTCACTGACGCTAATTGGTACATTTACCTTAGTGTCATCTTGTTGAAAAAACTTACCTTAGAGGTCCATATCAAGAAAACAGCACCGCAGAAAACTGTTAATCATCACCTGATAACTATCACCATTAAGGGTTATCGCTCTTCCCTCATCATTCACGAAGAAGTCCGATAACAATATCAACCGACAAACTACATATGGCAATTTTGTTTGTTTGTATAAGTAGACATTCATCCATAAAAGGCACTCGTTAAGTTTCACGTAACGAACGATACGGAAGAATTACAGAACGCTAATTCCCGTTATAGCGCTGAATAATTTCTAGCCATTGTTGAAATATGTAGCTTTAATCTTTCCATGATGAAATATAAAACTTACTGAATATTGCAAAATTTGAAACGAATTTTTAATATGGGCTGGTTCAACCCAACCATTTAGTTGTATTGTCCTTATCCGCCATAAAACGTTATTCCACTTTGAAAAGTTACATCATCACAGGATTACTTAAAAATGTCAAACTTCAAAATTTTCCGCTTTCGTGATTCCAACTTGAAAAGATCAAAACGCTCGTAAAGTTACAGCCGTTTTAAGTAAATGGGACGAAACTTGTAGACTGTTGAAGAATTCACTCGAACACTTCAATAAAAAGTTTAGCGACATTTAGTCCGCATTAATCCTAGGTAGTTTTTGTTGTAATTCAATGTGTGACCGAAGAGCTTGGGTCCAAATAATGTTCAATTAACTAATAATCATGGTGGTTCACTTCGTAATTAGGGCATTATTGAACCATTTAAAAAACGAATTGAAGAAAATGTTTTATGTTCAAACTTATCTAGCAAGGAAAGAAATTTTCATCGAATCAGACATCATCCCCACAATTAATAAATTCCTATTTTTTACAAATCGTATTTTTCAGAAAGGAAGCGTAACAATCTCCTAGTAAATTTAAAAACGCTTAAGGCGTTCTAGGCTCGGACAGTAAGACATCAAATCCTTCTAATAAATAACGTTGATTAAACTAACAAGTTTATCGACTACAAATGCCACTAGCTTCAATTAATATCTAAGGACAAGACACAGCAGCTACAAAAGCCAATAGTATATTAAAGCGGCATTAAATGAAAATACAAAGAATTAGACTATAGAGTTACTATACAATTAGAATAAAAGAAAACTCGGTAATCTGAAAGAGTTTCTGGAAAAAACGACCTGAAAGCAGCATTTGGTCGCAAGAATAAAAAAATCGGACCCTCACTGAGTACTATTGGTAGCATAAAACCAGAACTTAAAAGCCCCAGAACAAAATTTCCTTTAATTTCAAGTCAAATAGCGACTAAGTACTGAAGTTATTGGAAAGCTCTTATTTCAACGCGAGATAAAAATAGAAAGAATTCAAAAAAGAAAAATGGAAGAAACAGGCTACAAAAGTCATTCTTACGTTAGGGGACGTTTTAGGGAAAGGTCGGATTTATTATTTTTTATTTTAGAAGAGAAAAGTTTACAAATTTGACTTGAATTCATAAATACGATACAATGTAAAAAGAAGGTACAATAAAAATAAAATTAAAAAAGACAACATTTAAAGATTGCTTCAACCTTGGTATAAAACTGTCTTTGCTTAAGTCAGATGGTCGATTTTATTAAAACCTTTCGACATCATGTTTACCGGTTCATTGTCACCATACTTAATTTGTTCTGTATTTATTCAGATGAAGAAACTCATGATCTCTTAAATTCCTATTCGGTGCCTTTATTTTAATTGATTCCAGTAAGTTTGGATGGTTGTTCGATTTGATCAAGTAAAATATTTCCAACAAATGAACACTTTAAAAGGTCTCGTCTATTTGCCAATGTTGTCATGTGGTAGATTTTACATCCAGTAGTATATGATGGTAATCGCTTCAGGTTAACGAGGTACGATAAGTCTTGGTTGTAGTCCCAGCCGCTTTCCAAGTTTTATACTTATATAGGTACGATAAAAACAATTTTTGGACATCAGACGTTGACAGAATACTTATTCACAATGTAGATATAATACAGGATCTTAATTATCTCGAGGTCATAAATATGCCCTTTTCACTGCTTAGTAAAACCAAGCATGGAATTAGCTCTAGCTACACATTGCACGATGTGCTTAGTAAAGAACATGTTTACAACGAAAGTAACCCCTAGGTCTTTAATCTCGAATACTTTTCGTAAAAGTATGCCATTTATTTCATATTATTGTTTAACACTTGTTAATGATGATCATGATTTGGTATACCTTTGGTATAATTCAATCATTATTCACTAATTATTCGCTGGAATAATAAGTGAAAAATTAGTGAATTTGTCGTTTAACGTTCATCGTGAATAGAAAGTGATTAACAAATGAATAATCAGCAAATAGTGACTGGGAGAAGGATTAGTGAATAATCAGTGAATATTGAATGAATAATGAGGTAATTATCTATCATTCTCTATTTTTCATTCATTACTTATTCACTCTTAACTGAGAAAAGCCTTCTTTCACCTTGTTTGTTTGTTACCTGTAACCCTCTCTAATATTCTGTAGGGGTTTTTTTTTTGGTGTTATTCGTATCGGATTTATTGCACATATATTGGCCATTATGAAATTTTGTTAAAAATCTTCATTTTATTACTATTTTTAAGTCATTAAGTATATACGGCTTAAGTATCACAATTATTTTTATATACTTAAAATAGATAAATCTCTGCTAGGTGTATTAAACAACATCTAAAGTTCAGACTATATCGTCGCCGTGTACTAATTTCAGTGCACAGGAGGCCGGTCAAAATCACTGAAAATGGTGGCCGCTCTGCCCATTCACCGTTACCACGGACTCGAAAATTAGAATTAATATAAAATTTCATTTTTCAGCTATCTAAGTCAGTTATAATCTTTTCGCTATCTTCCTAGTTTTTTTATCTATTAATGAGGTATAGGGACTCTTCGTACAGACTAAAAGCATTACACCAGAATTATGTAGACCTATTTTCTTTGTCAAAAACCATTACTGTTATTGCTTTAGGGCGGCCATAGACGTAACCTTTAGTTGCGTAAATAAAAATGTGCAGTTTATCACTGAAGATAGTAGACTTTCGCTCAGTTTTGTGAATATTTTATCGATAAAACATGTCATCTAAATCTATTCATATTTAACTGATTTAAAATTTAAAACTAAAAACTGCACAAACTTATCTATTACGCAAAGATGTGTCGACGAACTTAGGCGTAAAAAAATTCAAAACATTTTGTCGTGCACAATGTTTCAAAACTGCTGAATTGCAACGATTTACTTGTGCAATTAAATTTGCGCAGTTAAACATTACAGTGCAAGAACAGCTCCTGACATTTGTTCACGTAAAAAAACAAATAATAACTCGATTGACTTCTGTCAAATAACGTTTCATAAAACACACCGGTAATCCGGTCTGCTCATTCTGGCGTTTGAGCGAATAAGCAATTTATATAGACGTTTTTACTTGTTGGTTAAGTAACATAAAATAAATACTTAATGTAACTCAGCGCTGTTTTGCGTAGGGATTATGTTCTGGTCAGTAACGAGCATAACCGTACCCGACGTTACCACGGAAGCCAATTTAGTCAATTTTTGATTAAATGTACAACGAACGTATCATCAAAAAAGGAATATTCTATGTTTAAAGAAGCTACACGTAATTGATAAGCGGATTACTGAGTACTTAGATGAAATGCCAGAGACAGAGAACGCTCAAATTCTAGAGCTAAATACGTGTGTACGTGACTAAGAACGCAAACCTTCGTTTCACAACTTTACATTTTTTTAAAATGCGGTGTATTGTAATCAAACAAATTGGACAATCTGAAAGAAGAATTATGACTTGTGGCGATGAATGCTTATTAGATGGTAAGTAAATATTTAAGAAAATTTTACGATTCTTTTGTACTATATACTATGTAAAATTAGGGATCCATCGAGTAAAATTAGCTTAAACCTCCAAAATCCCATAAAACAATTCTACTTACCAACTAAGTACAGTTTGTGGATTCTGGTTTCATTTCAAAGAAACCGAATATCCAAAAAATAATCTTTCAATCAAAATTTGATACTGAGGCAATTTAGAAGGATTTTCCACTTAAAGTCGGTATGCATTTCAGTGGCTTTCCTAAACATGTAATTACCCCATTCGGAATAGTTTAGAAAAGTGGAATATTTTTTAGTATAATTAATCTGAAAATAGCCAATATTTAAGACTCAAAATGAAACTACAGAGGGATTTAAGTGAATGTTGCGTTAGGGTTGGTTAGATAAGATTTTACGTGTTTGATTTGAGACTTAAGCGTATATATATACTTAAGTAGCTAAAAGTTATTACCTAAATTGAGATAAGATTAAGGTTTGAAAATGTTCTTTTAGCCCATAACACAGAGTTTAAAACTTTTAGCGATAAGTTAAACTACATACTTTAGAACTCTAAAATTTATTAAACTGGCTACTTTGCCTAACGCAAATTTGAGTTTTTCCTCTTTTAATTTAAGAACCAAAGGGTTAAAGGTAATTTCGTATTACATACAATCATTTTCACTTGATTAGGGCTTCAATCATTTTTTGCAACAATTTCGCCATAATCCCTCGATTTTATCGTTAAAGACACAATTCTTCACTAGATTGGATTACTTCACTGTTTTTTATAGTTTTATGTATTAATTGCTACTTACCTCCCTTTTAGAATATTAATTAAGATTTGCTAATGAACAATGGGATACAGAAATTAGAGTAAATTTAAGACAAAATCCTTCCAATCAGCTTCAATCCTTCCAATCAGCTTTTTACTCTTAAGCTAATTTCTCTTTACGTATACCACTTTCGACATTCAAGCCCTATTATTTCAAATACATTCAAGTCCTGCTTGAAAATGTGTCTTTAACCATTTCTCCATATTAACGGCTCAGAAGTCCAGCCAAAACCTTCTAGTCCTTCTTTAAATCATGAAAATGTTGGTTGTAACCGTAAGGATGATCTAGGTAATAAGTACTATTATTCATCAGATACCCAACTCTTTAGCACACATTACTCCAGGTCAGACACCCGTTCGCAAATGAGAACTGTTTTTCTTCTCACCCTTTGTTCGATGATGTTTTATTTTAAGTGTTTAGGGAGTAGGCTTTTAATATTATCAATCTTCCAGCTACCGGGCCGGTATCTATTTTGGTTTTTCCAGCCATTATTAAGAAATTTTCGGAATACATTTTTGTATAATTTGAGAGGAAACACACTTTATTTATCTAATGGTTAACTTTCACGTGCTTTACACGACTAATTAAAGTAAACGAGTTTAAATTTAGTGAAGTGAACCCAATCAAGACACATAAAAAAATATTGATTTCTACAAAACTAAGAGGTAACGGCAAAACTGTTTCAAGAAATTAGTGAACCCAATGAAATGAAAAAGAGTAGTTAGTGCACTTACTTATCACAGATAGGTTTCCTTAGTTTCTGTGAAAAATCCGGACAGTTAAGTACGTCAATGAATTTATCATCTAGTAAAATATCAGGTACTTAGCAGCATTTTCATCCGTTTCAGATGTGATTTTAAGTGGGTCAAGTTGAAGATATTTCAGTTACTAAGTTCAGTAGTTAAGTTTCAGGTATTAAGCTCAAGTTAATGATATAAATTGATAATTAATTAATTATTTAGGCCCTTCTCGAATACTGTGGTGATATCGTGATAAATAATAATTTGTGACATTATTGAGAAATTTTACCGCCCGAATACTATAAGAATTTTTGCGTAATAATTTCTCCGCCTTTCATGTTTTTTTGTTGGAAAATTGATGAAAATAATCCAAAAATTGGAATAATTGTGGCATTGTCGGAAAAATGATCAATCGCCGATTATTGACAAATTCAAGCGACTACCGCGCGATCGGCCCAATATTAAGTCGTAAAATGTTACCATAATCACCATTCATACACTACAATATTTTTTCAAAATCTGTCAAAAAGTATTACAGGTGTGAATATTTATCACAGTATTCGGGCACGGCCTTAACAGACAATTAACTCATTTCCGGCATAACTTGGAATGGTTTCACATTTGGAGTGGCTTCACATTTTCAACTGTAAGTACTTTGGTTCTGTTTCGGTTGCGGATTATGTAGTTCAAAGTTTATTACTAAGTATCTGCAAAAGATTTCAGAAGTTCAATGTATGTAGGTTGAAAGAAATATTTTTGCTGTGATGCACATAATTAGTTATACAAGCACTTAATCTACTGAAAGAATTAAATCGTTTTGCTGAAGCTGAATGACGTAACTTAAATGAATCAAAGATATCTGTGATACGTATGGTTACATTTGTTAACCCACAGTTTGAGCAACTTGAAAATAAACACGATACTTAAGTATTTGAATTACGATTTTTTTCAAGACCTTAAGTTCTTATTTGTTCCATCACACCGTTGTAAAACCTCTCAAATACATTTTACAAATGACTAAGTATTTATATAATACATTTTCGAAATTCGGAGAACCTCTTATTACTTCACCTTATTAAAATAGACATTCATAACAAAAGAAGTGTACGTAATGTACACAAATTCATGTTACTTATCATTCCGTAAATATTTTAAAATCAATTACGAATCGACCACTTGAGTTTAGTTCTAATTCTAAAAATTACTGATAGTCTTCAACGTACATGAATGACAATTGAAATTAACACAATAAATTTATAAGTAAATTCGAAATTTTTTTATCAATTTCTATCAGAGAAAATAAGACAATGTGACCAAAATTTTTAGTGATAAATCCAAAGTAAATAACTCGTGTGCCTACCTGTAAGTATCGAGAATATAAAAAAAATTTTGCTTGTAGATTAAACCAAACTGAAAATGACATTCCTGAAAATTGTATTCACATTTTCTAAATATTCCACACTTGAAGTAATAAACTGCATCAATTTTAGGTATTTTCAGTGATACAGAAAGGTATTTATCTGCATATTAAAATTTTCCATACTTGTACTTAGTTCGTGAACTCGTCAAGGGCATTGCATTGCGTAAAACACTTTACTGCCTTAAGCTTCGTAAATTATTTCATATGACATTTTTTTTTTGTTAAATGCTAAGTACTTAAGGCTAAATAGAATAAAATTTAAGTTCGAAATCAATAAATTTATAAGGAACCAACTTATTTTCAAATTTGATGGCCTTCAGAATTTCAATGTTAAACTTTTTCAAATTTTCATTAAAAGTTCTGAAATTTGGTTATTTGGTATTTCACTAGGAACGTACATAATTTTCAAAATTTTTAAGAGGAATATAAATTTCAAAAAATGTTTAATTTTAAAACTCCTGAAACACCCAAGGTCGATAAATTAATTACAGTACAATATTAAAGCTGACGAAATTTAAAGACACGAAACGTCAAATAAAATTTCATCTATATTTACAAATTGCCTAAAACGGCAACCGGGCGGGTGAAAAATGTTTACAATTTGCACCATCAATGATAACCAATTTTTGGTCAAATTATTGCGCCACAATCCACAAATAAGAAGCGCTAACCAAAAAACGACAGCACTAAATTTTGGTTTACCTTCGTGCTCAACACACCTTACAAACCAGTAAAAAAAAACAAAAGTGAACATTCCGTTGATTACGTTAATTCCCATACTGATTCACCACATCAAAATAAACACAAAATTATAGCTATCTGGCATTTATGTACACAAAAGTAAACCCAGAGTCACCTTGGAATATTATAATTAACTCGACTCGAGAAAAAAAAAAAAAAAAAAAAACAAACTGTCTAATGAACAAAACAAACCAACCAAAGCCATCATGGGTATATGATGTAATTACCCAAAACTATTTTTTTTTTTCGTATATTATGTACGGTAAACATTTATAGTTTTGTGCGTTGAGTAAACACATAAAACAGAGTCACACAGTCACTCATAGTCACACATATGTACGTATGTTTACAGTACAAAACAAACATTTTGGGCATGTTCGCGGGAATTAGAACACACAAAGAATTTTTATTGATTTTCTTATCTAACGTAACTATATAACGTGTGTCTATTTATACAGCGATTAGATAAAACCCTTTCTTGGTAAATTAGCTAGGTGTGCGCGCTTCAAAGTGCAAACGAGGTTATAAGTAAGTAAAACCGAAAAGAGTTAAATGTCCCACTTTTACTTTATATCCGAAGACTCGATCACTTAATGGGTCTCTTAAGCTGTTTGATAATATGTTTTGTTGTTTTCACTTTAAAGTGTTATTTTTGATTTTATATTTTGTATAAGAAAAAGGTAAACACTTTTTTTTTTTTGTAAAGCGGAAGAGGCGGTGAATATATAATTTAACGGTCAAACACTACATAAAAACAAAAAAAAAACAAAATACTAACTTTTTAATTTTATTAAAGTAAAATAAAATTTTCCAGTTTGTTAACAAATTTTACTTTTCCCGGGCAATTCGATAATAATTTATATCGTTTCGTATCGCAGCACCTCTCGCTCCGATGCTGTGTGGGATTTTGTACGTAGTTTGAGTCTTTTTTGCGTTTGTTTTCTTGTCACAGATGAACAGAAAATTGTTTATCACAAAACAAAAACAAAACAAAAAAAAAAAATTCACACAAAATTATATTTTCACAGTTTTCCTTTTTTTTTTTGTATTTATTTATATAAGTAAAACGATTTATTTTTAGAAATTTTTCACACAGCCACACACATAAAATATATTATTTGATTATAAAACAAACATTAAAAAGAAAAAGAACCAAATTTTTTTTTCAAACTTTTCTCCTGCTTATCAGGTGTAGGTTTATTTTCACAAACGAACAAATTTTTTACGTTTCACGTGAAACGACATTTTTTGTGTTATAAACACTTTAAATCACTTCAAGAAACACACTTCGTTACAAAATAATAATAAGCAAAATCAAAAAAAAAAAAAAAAATTAAAATGAAATAATAAATTTTTGTACACACAAGACTAAAGTAAATTTTGATATTTCATTTGAGAAAGAATTTCGTTTTTTTATTTATTTTACGTTTTTATTTTCACGTCTTTACTAATCAACCGTTGGCGAACAACTGAATGTAAAAATTTTATTTTATTTATTTTGTTAATTTTTCTCCACTTTGGCTGCCGCAACAAGAAGAGTACTATTATACAAAATTGGTATATCGTTCTCGCATCGTTTCGAAATTTTGAATATTTTTATCTCGCTTTTGTGTATACAAAATATGAAAATATCCAATATTATTGTTTCATCGAACGATCCGAAATGGATACGATTTGTTTGGGCAGATGTTTACGTTCGGCTTTTTTTACGCATGCGATTTTTCATTCTATACCATTTCTTTTTTATAGCTGGTGGCGACATACTACACAAATTTGTTTGGAATTTTAACTAAATATGTAGGGGAAAAAATATTGTTTATTTTTTTTTTTTGTGTGGCTGGGAAAATGTACAAAATTTTTATTAATTTTCTTGTTATTGTCGTACATACACTCGTAAAACAAGAAAAAAAAATTGCGATAAATGAGTTTTGAAGAAATGTGATTTAATTTTTTTCAAAATAAACTAGGTTTGTATAAACAGGAAATTGTTGGAATAACATTGGGATAAGAATAGCACAGCTATGAAATGAACCCTTGACAACGAGAATTCCAATTGGATTTGTCAAGTGGTTGTTTCTCATAGATTTGAGCAAAAGCAGATGCTGTTCTTCTAAATTCACCAATATTCTATTATTGTACATTATGTTTTGGGTGGTACTTTACCACATTTTCCAAAGAATTAAATTTAAAATTACATATTGGTACATGTAATTAAAATGCTTAAGATATTATATAGGAATTGGCTGACCGTATTACACACAGTGCAATTTGTTAATAAAAAATGTATTTGGTTAATTCAAAAGGTAATGATTATACTGTTCGAGTGTCTGTACTTCAAGAATTTCTTAATAAAACTGATGTTGAATACAAAATTGGCTTAGATTTCTGCAAAATTCGTTATCTTTCGCTAATGCCGATGGTTCATGGAATCTTAAAACTTTAGCAAACGTTGAAAATCTGGTTTTGGTCAAAAGGAACACCCTTCTACCCGTTAGCAGTCCTTTTCTGGAAAAAATACAGAAACCCTAAATCTCGAAAGGAAAATCCAGAAAAAGAGAACCCACAAATCAAAGAAATTCACAAAGGTTAATCCACAAAACGAAAATCCAGTAACACAATTATTAATGTGTAGCCCAAGTTAAAATTAAAATTTATAAAATTTTTGTAAAATTAGATTTTTTCCTTAAGAGCTTTACTATTTATGATCCTCGAAATCGCTACGGTAACCTTGCAGCCACAGATGAAAGGAATTGTATCGTTCGAATCACTTCTACTGAAAGATGTGTACCAAAAATCAATTTGTAATTGCCTATCAAATTCATTTTTTTTTATTTATTTGGAGTTTTTTCTGGATTTTAACTGTTTCATGATTCTGGATTTTGATATTTAATATTTTTTTGTGATCCCGAAAATAATTTTTCAAATTATAATTAAAGGATATCTAAAACTGTAGAACACAAACAGAACACTTATTACGGGTGTGGAGTTTCCAACAAAAAACAAAAAGTTATATGTATTGGTGCAATGGATGTACAGTAGGCCAAACAATTTCTATTAAAAACAAATTAAATAATAATTAACAACTAAACTATAGAATATTAAGTATAAAACAATTATAACAATATTAAATAAATATAAAAATTCTTTTGTGGGTGAATCTGAAAATTGTTGAAATTTCTTGTGAGTTATGAATTTTAGTGGTTTGCTGTACAGACGATTGCCCAAATCACAAAGATTTTCGCGGGTTGCGATATAGGCCACTAGTTAGCCTAAGGAGTGTACTTTCATTTAATTTAATTTATTAATCTACGACAATTTTGTATTACATACCAACATCATGCTCTCACTCTCCGTATTGAGCAGGTGCTCATTCACAACGGATTGTGGATCATGAGAAGGCTAACAATATAATAATTAAAAATAAAACTGCAATATTGCAACCCTGATGGCACACCGCTTTTCAAATTACGTACATATTCGGACTTCGCTTTGGTTGTTGTTCCTTCTAGAATACCGTCCATTGTCACTTACACATCTCGCTATTCCAGGCTCTGGATTTATACATAAGTTAATATGTGCAGGCATTAATGTATGTAACGATAACGGTTCGTATTATATCGTAGCGACTTCACCATTGAATTTGTAGTGGCAGCAACCTACCGTTATGAACAAATAGCAAGTTTTAAATTTATTTTGATCAATATTTGAATCAATTTAAAATAATTTTTAAGGAAAAGTATAAAATAAAAGCAACTAACTGACTCGAAAGTCAAAGCCAGCCTTAAAATTAGTAAGATTTGATAATGACAGTAAAAATTCTTTTGTGGGTGAATCTGAAAATTGTTGAATTTTTTATTTTTTTTTTTTGATTTATGGATTTTAGAGGTTTGCTGTACTGAAGATTGCGCAAATCACAAAGTGATAAGACACTAGTTAGTGTAATAATTGTGGCAATTATTATAAATTAAAAGACTTTCATTTACCAGTTAATACTCATGCGTAGTTTTTATTCTTCCTCTTGCCCTGATGCTGTTTGATGTACAACTCAAAACTTATAGAACATTATAGAACTAACAATGACATCTAGTGGCAACCAATATTGTTATACACGCTTTTTTCTTTTGAAAGAAATTGAAATTTGAACTTGACATGATATCCAAATAAGTACTAGTAAATTATTTAAATCTAATGGTTGTTACATTAACTTAATCCCAACCATATCTCTGAGGTGGACGACGAATGCGACCACTACGAGTTCTCTGACCCCCCGACTCATCAGCTATAACTGGTTAAGGTATCTCTTGATCGCTGGCTGACCCTGCTTCTGAATCAGAACTACTCTAGCGGTCTGATATTCATCTGATGCTGCATTACTCTCATTCAACTCTGGTTGGGCTGGCTCATCCACATCACAAATACATACTTGGTTCATTGCCATCATTAACATTCCCCTGTACGTTACGCGCAAGTGGCGCTACAATTTTAATAGGTTTCAAATTATTCTGACCCGCAACATTACATCTAACATTTTCTTCAAACATTACTTCTCCCCCATTCACTTCGTTATTCTTAGTCTTGGCGATGAACCGTCGGTTGCGTCTAAAATAATTATCAAAATTATCCCTAACGTTGTATGATCGACACACACTATTCACATTACCAACAATTGACCATAATTCCATTCTTTTCCATTTTTACTTTCTTTTACTCTAGTAAAATAAAGTATAGTAATCATGAAAATTTTGGACCTTGAGATTTTTAGAGATTTATTTGTTTTGAGGTCCCCTGAGTCCGAAAAAGCGGGTTATGAAATGGTGTCTGTCTGTCTGTCAGTCTATCAGTCTGTCTGTGTCCTCTCTACAGCTCAGATGGTTTGACCAATCGAACTGAAACAACAGATTTAAGCTTTTTTTGATAAATTGGGAGGTCCCAGTGAATTTTACTCCAAATCGGCTAACCGGAAGTGGCCACTCCCTTGGTCCAGAAAATTTATTTTGCAAATATCTTAAAAAGTATAAGGTTTACAAAAAACTACTTAATACAAAATAAAAGAAAGTCGTGTGTTAGTGTGTGTAATCACGAGATCACCCACATTTAGTATTGGCACTGCTTTTGCATTCCGGTCATAATAATACTTCTGCCTTTCTCTTTTTTCTTTAATTTTGTTTTGAACGATCCCCTCACTTAGGTTGTCTCGATATATGTAACAATGAATCCGAAATCGGCATTCTCGTCCAAAAAATAACTGGCCTGGTGTCAAACGCATACTTGCCACAGGAGTTGTGTTATATTCTAAAATTCGATGCTGATAATTTTCCGTGTCTCCATCTTCAACACAACGTTTCAAAATGTTTTTAGCAATCGCAACACCTTTCTCAGCTAATCCATTGCTTTGTGGATACCGAGGACTCGAGAACTTCATTATCATATTGTAATCATTTGCAAATTCCTCAAATTCCCGTGAGTTAAATGGTACATTATCCGATTTTACTACAGTTGGATATCCGATTGTATCAAACCACTTTTCAATCTTCCAATGATATGACGCGCTGTCTTGTTCTTCAAATGTTCAACAATTAAATATCCCGAATATGCATCGATAACAGACAAGAAGTCCTGTCCAGCATACTCAAATAGATCCATCGACACTATATGAAACGGATACTTTGGTAGCTCTTCTTGAACTAGTTCTTCTTTTTGGCTGCTACCGTTCATATTAGGCCGGTAATAAAGCATTGTTGCATGTGAAAAAGTTTTTTCGACTCCCAAATGTGGTGCATGCAACCACTTGCTAAGTTTACCTTGTAATTCTTTTGGAATCACGAGTCGATGATCTCAAAAGAGTAAGCCATTCTCACAATGAAGTTCATTCTTGAATTTGTGAAACATACGGCTCAGATCGTCCAGCAGATGATAATTCGGCCAACCGTTCTCTACATATCGACAAACTCGCAAAAAAAATTCATCTCGTTCAATGGTTGAACGGTACAAATCATAATTTTTTTTCGATAAACACGCCGATTTAGTTACTGAATGAATGATTTCCGATAAATCCGTGTCTTCTTGACATTCAGATAGTTGGGCCCGTGACAGGCAGTCAGCCACAAGCATTTCTTTGCCCGGCTTGTAAACAACAGTCATCTTTGGATATTTCAAAAGTGACATGAGCATACGCTGAAGCCGCATTGTCACATCATCAATATCCCGCCTGACCAATGTTTCCAAAGGTTTGTGATCACTTTCCACCGTAAATTCACGTCCATACAAAAAGTAATGAAACAGCTGACATGCAAACCCAATTGCAAACAACAACTCCTTTTCGATCTGAGCCCACTTTTGTTCACTTTTACTTAACGTCCGAGACGCATATGCTACTGGGTGTCCTCTCTGAACAATTACAAAACCCAATCCATCTTTAGATGCATCCGTTTGCACAATGACTGGCAACTTCGGATCATACATCGCCAACACCGGTTCCGATGCTACGATATCAAGTAATTCCCTGAATTCCCGATCATGATTTTCCATCCATTCAAATGTAACATCGTTTCGCGTGAGGCTACGTAAATTTGCCGACTGCTTTGACAAATTTGGAATGAATTTAGCTAAATATTTAAGAACACCCCCAAAATCTTGAGATTGCCCACTGCTTCAATATGCACTGCCTTTGTGCTTAAACATATGAAGATGCAGACATACATTTTTATGGGTATCTGACCTCTCCTTCATACCGGATTGATTTTAAATGGCCCACAATAGTCCACACCTACTTTATGGAATGGATGAGTATATTGAACTCTCGCTTACGGTAAGTTCCCCATAATCTGACTTCCACTGCTTGGATTCTGCTTGACGCACTTAATGCATTTGCGTACTACTGCTTTGGATAATACCTTGCCTCTGATTATCCAAAACCTTCGCCTAATTATACTGGTAAGCAGTCTCGTTCCAGGATGATTATTTAATATGTGTGCATCCCTTATTATACATTTGACCGCATGATGCTTCGTCGGTAAAATGATGGGATGCTTTACGATGAAAGTGACCATCGAATTTTGTATACGCCCACCTACGCGGATGATGCTACTTTCATCGATAAATGGATTTAAGGTAAGTAGCTTACTGTTTCGCGGTAAGGTGCATTAATTTTGTAATGCATCAACTTCACTGGGAAACTCGGTGTGTTGAGTGTGCCGTAATAGAATCTGCGCTGCAGCTTCTATTTCTTCTCTGGTTAAGTCCCGCCCTTTCTGCTTACCCTTCAGATTGTTGATGAATCGCCTTATCATTGCTAGAACCTTAGCCATCTTGATAAAGCTAGAATATCTAGTGATGAGGTTGTCCATGAAATCGTTTGTATGCATAGAAAAGCATCCAATGCTGCAGGGCGTAGTTCTTTGGTTGTGATCCGTCCTATTTGCTGGTCTCCTGTCTGAATAGCTCTCAAATATTTTGCGTCCTCTAGCCAATTGGGTTCGTGCCACCACAACCTGCTTTTAATTAAATCACAGGTTATCATACCCCTCGAAGCGATGTCGGCCAGATTTTCTTTGGACACAACATTGAACCATCTGTCTCGCTCGTTCATTTTCGATATTTCACTGACTCTGTTTGCAACAAATGTCGTCCAACGTCTACGGTGTGCCGACATCCAGTCCAATACTATTTGGGAATCTGTGAATAATGACACGTTAGTTACCTTTATAGTTAGGGACTTCTCTGTGGTTCTCATTAGGTTAGCCAACAGCAAAGCACCCATCAATTCCAATCGTGGTAGACTGTTTTGTTTGACAGGTGATACACGGGATTTAGCTGTAATTATGTTTGCGCTTAGACCATCGCTCGCACCACAGCATATACAACTGCGGCATAAGCACATTCACTGGCATCACTGAAACCGATTAAGCTTATTTCACTGTTCGACTGCAACCATCTTGGAATCTGCATACTGATAATTTCGCAAAGATCCCTTCTAATATCTAGCCAGGCCTTTAATTTGTTTTGTGGAAGATCATCATCTCAGCCTAAATTCTGTATCCAGAGGCTTTGAAAGAGAATCTTGACTCGAATTATGATCGGTGACAACCACCCCAGTAGATCAAACGTACGACTGGCATCCGCTAATATCGTTCTTTTATTGTGGAGAGCTCGCCTTGCGGAACCTCACAAACGGATCCCACTGAACTCCTAATACTCTTGGACTATCCGAGTGTTCTCCGATAGTTTTGGCATTTTCTTCTTCTGCGGCTTGACTTTGAATGAATGATCGCAAATTCTTGTCGTTGGTGAGGAATTTCCGCATTCTAAACCCATAACTCTCCAATGCACTAGTAACTTGTGTCATTACCTTTCTTACTAGTGCCTTTGAATTTCTTCCAGTCATCATGTCGTCTACATACATATCTTATATTATGACTTGGGCTGCTTATGGCTGGTATGGTAACAATTTGTTTCCAATCTCCGTTGAACTGCGTGTTGCGAGGTACGCCGCTGATGCAGTGCCATACGTAAATGTTTTTAACCGATACGTAGCTGGATGGTGATTACTGTTATTTCTACATAGAATATTTTGGTACTGCTGATCTTCATGTTCAACCCACACCTGCCGGTACATTTTCTCTATGTCACGATATACGATGAACTGATGCTGTCGGTACTTTAATAATATTTTGATAAGTGGTGGCTGCACGGTGGGTCCAACCATTAGAACATCGTTTAGCGATATACCCGTGGAGGACTTAGCGGTAATTTGACAATGAACTTGTTGTCATTGGCTTGCTTAATCGTTGCTTGAAATAACTCCTCGCATTTTTGTTCTTCTGGTGTTCTTCTTGTAACTTTAGGCATCTTTTCTACTTCCCAGAATCTACGGAGTGAGTTATCTATGTCTAAAAAGATATTAAAATTTGATATATCTATATTTATTGGTTTCGTATCTACACTTTTGCCGGCCACAACCCAACCAAAAGTGGTATGAACTGCTGTTAATCCACTCTCTAGAATCAAATGCTTCGATTTAAATGTCTTCAAAAATATATCCACTCCTAATAATAGGTCAATTGGACCTCTCTTATTAAATTTTGGATCAGCTAGTTCTAGCTCATTCAGCATTTGAATATCTCCTTTGCTTATATTATACTGGTTTGCTGTGACGGATACCTTCGGAATAATGTACGCATGTGTCGTTAAGTTTGTTGCACCATCGACTGAAGCTATTGCTAGCTCTGTAGAACCCCTGGTTGTTCCAAAACCCGTCTCTACCAATCCTTTAACTAGAATTCGGGCATTTTCACGTTCGAGATTTAATTCATTCACGCACCTTTCAGATATAAAGGATGCCTGGGATGCGGAGTCCAATAATGATCTGTATATCTGGAACTGCCCGGTGCTGTTTTTGACATTGGCCAATGCGGTTGGTAGTATAGCATAAGAAGTTGCAGGGATGGTTACGTACGTATTGGTCTCGGAAACATGGATTTGTTTTCTTCTCCATTAGTTGATAATTCAATATTGTGAACTTGAGCCTTCGCTATGAGTGACCGAATTTCGACGCTTTATTTTCGCCTGATGAACCATGTAGTGATGTGTGATGCCTCCTTTGGCAGTACTGACACCTGGCTCTTGATCGACAATCTTGAACTCGGGATCAGCCACGGATCTCTCTTTTCGGCATCTGCACCTAACGCTTTTAGCCCTCTAATTGTTTCATCGAATACATCCGTAAACTTTCTAATATTTGCAGAGTTTAGTTGCGATATATTTGGCTGTTCCATGTATGTTTTGATAAAAGCATTGATTGTATAACGCTTCCTGTCGTACCTTTATACCAGCTTCTGGAATGCTTCATTATAATTGGCATCAGTTACTGGGAGATGGCGAATGAGTGACAATGGTTCTCCCTTCAATAAAACAGTCAGGTACTGGAACATTTGTGCTGCAGTGAAATTTCGTCTTGCATGGATCGTGGAGCTAATTTATGTCAAAGAATGATTGCCACTCCCTATAATCACCCTGAAAAATTGGGATATTTAATTTAGGTAGGCGAATTTAGGTAGGCGAGAATCAAATAATAATTGTGGTCTAGGTCAAACATCTCACTTTCAATATTTTGGAATTCAATCACAAATTTTTGTACTCTCTCTCGCTTAATAACAATGTCGTCTAGACTAGCTTGCTCCATATTGTTCTTCACGTATGTGACCAACTTCGTCATTGACCCTTTAATTATTGCTCTCTGCTTTATCAAGCTATCCATCTTATTAACTCTTTAATTCACTTCATTGAGTTCAACCCTTAGCTAGCGGCTCGATTGCTGAATCGAATAACGGCTCGAATTAAGTTGTACGATATCAACTTAAATTGGTATATTTGGCGCAATAATATTTATTTTAAATCACTTTAATTATGCGCTTACCAATAATCACTGCTTTAATTAGGCACACACGACACTGTTCTAACTATAAATGGTTCTCTGTACTCACGACTACCGTTGTAATTAGTTGGTTCAAGGTCATCGCCTACTCCTCCATGTGCTCCTAAAATGGTGTAGCGTTGTATCAATGATCTCCGTTATAAATTTCCTTGATCCTAAATACCGCAAATTCCGTGTTGATTTATCGCTCCTTTTTACTCCGCAGAATTAGCAATATTTGTCCCTGTTTCGGTGCCAATAGTAAATTAAATAAAGAGCTTAAGGAGTGTACTTGGATTTAAAATTAGTAAGATTTGATTATGACAATAAAAAGTCTTTTGTCGACCACTAAAATCTATAACAACAAACCACTAAAATCTTTAACTTCAAAAAAATTTCAACAATTTTCAGATTAACCGACAAAAGACTTTTTATAGTCATAACCAAATCTTACTAATTTTGGATCAAAGTACACCCTAAAGCTAAATAATAGCCTATGTCACATCCCAGGAAAAACTCTGTGATTTGGACAATCTTCAGTACAGCAAACCACTAACATCTATAACTACAAAAAAAAAATTTGAACAATTTTCAGATTCACCCACCAAAGACTTTTTGTTGTCATAATATAATCTTATTAGTTAATCTTACTAATCTTACTCATTAGTTAATGAATTAAAGATCAATTCTTATTTTCTCATAGTAGTTTTACAAGTCTTATCTTCTCTTTCTTTTAAATTGCTTTGACCGACTGTTTCACTAATACTAATATAATTTTTTGTTGAATCAACAAATTTTGTATACATATACAACATATACGGCTCCGGCTCTTTTAAAAATACAAAAATTATCGCCAACTCCATGGCTCCGACTTCAATTTTCCATTCATGGTATTTTCAACCCTAATCAGCATGGGTTGAATCTCCCTGACTTTTAATTTTATTAGCTAAAAATTATCCGAAAAATATTTTTTTATGAAAATTGAGCATAAAAAGTAGAGAGAAAAAATAAATTCTAATAATTATTATTTAAGATTTAGAATCACCTACTAACAATTTTTTACTTGTTCCGAATATGGTCCTAACCAGCCCATTTTCAAAAAAAAAAACATAAACGCATGCGATGAGTCTCTTAGACTCAATAGGTGATGAAGGAAATAAACTTGGTATGGGAAAAGTTTAGCATTTTAGATCATTTTATGTATTTTGATTATATACTCTCATGAATTCGCTAGTTGTATAGAATGTAAATTGTGGTATAATTAGTCCAGTCGCCACGACCTGATGCGAAGATTGATTTTTTCATAATCATAAGCTCGAAAGCAGTTCGAAACTTGATTAAATTCTCTTACAATCTTCGGAACATATTAAAATCAAATAAATTAAGAATAAAAATTTCGTTAGTTCTAGCATTAATTGCTAGCCGGTTGGTAATTATTAGACAGGTGACTTGAATTTTGTATAGCAAGTTGTACACTCAAAAAATTCATGTGTTTATCAAGTGTAACTAAAAATTAAGATATAATTTTAGCAATGTGTATTTATGTTAAGTACACTACACATTAGCGCTTTATGCTTTTATTTTTTTCGCTTTACATAGGATAAAAAGAGTTTAAGTTTATCAAGTTCTAGTGCAGCTCTCATGAAAACACGACTATTGTATTTCGTTATAATTATTGAAGGAATATTCTAATCAAGTTTAATCATATTAACTTCAGTCCAAAAGAACCCAATTAATAGAAATCCTGTCAAAAATAGATTAGTAAAATGCTGGTTTGAGGATTGAGTAGGACGTTGAATTTTCGGTTGATTTGCGGGTTGAATTGAGCTTTGCAATGACTCGTTTTCTTCAC
Source organism: Tipula vernalis (assembly GCA_958295665.1). Lineage (NCBI taxonomy): Eukaryota > Metazoa > Arthropoda > Insecta > Diptera > Tipulidae > Tipula > Tipula vernalis. Next base: position 298,342,147 of record OY282559.1, on the reverse strand, counting down.
TTGTTATACAATATACTATGACGTAAATTATTGCAAAAAACCTACTTACTACACAGACTGACAGTAACAGAAACAATGATTGTCATTTTCGAAATACTTTTCGATGCTGAATTCTGATGTGGCCGAAGAATTGCCGTATCACGTCAGAATTTTGGGATATCCTAACCTAAAAGTGCGAGAAAGGCTATTCATTTATTAATTAATCACCAACTTATATAATGGTTACAAATATAAATAATAATCAAATATAAAATATGCGCAAAATTTGCGCTAATTTGAATCCTACGAATAATGCTTGGCTCAATATTTATTAATTTGCATCTACCTCGATACGCTGGAAGTATGAAAGGAGGCACGCTTGCATCTCTAGGTAGTCTTCGTATAGAGCGTACATTAAAAAGGGCTTTTTTACTCTCTCTATGCTATATTTAAAATAACACTTATGCGATATGACATTACCATATTCCGACAATAAACGAACAAATGAGGCGCATAAAGTTTTATTCACGTAAGGATCCTGAAAATCTTTGGAAAACGTTTTAACTCTTAATCTTTGGAATACCTAAATCTTTAAACGAATTGACACTTTCAATAATACAACCGTCAAAAAAGTAAACATAACTAACACGGGTAAGCGTAATCGGGTAAAACACATTATTTTACATTTGGAGATGTTTAGCATTAAATCATACATTATTGGCGTAAGAAATAGTTTTGAAAACTTTAATGTCGTTCGCATACATTAGAAAGCCGGAATGACTCAGATAATTTACCACATCATTTACAAAAAGAATAAAAAGCATGGGGCCCAAATGACTACCTTGTGTTACTCTTGAAGAAACATCAATCACTCTTGAAGTGAAACTACCAATTTTAACTATTTGAGTTGTAAATTCCAGAAAACACCTAATCCAATGAATTGGCAAATAGTTACAATCCAAAGAGCCAAGTTTCCTCAGCAGCAATTCGTGATCGATCTTGTGAAAGGCATTACAGAAATCAGTGCAAACGACCTGTACAATATTACTTTTTAATAGTGTACTTGAAATACAGTTTGTAAATAGAACTAAGTTAGTAACAGTTGACCTACCAGGGAAAAATCCATGCTGTCTGGAAAAAATGAAAGTCTTAACATAAACCCAGAAATGCTCTTTAACTATTGTTACTCAAATAGTTTTGGTAAAATTGAAATAATGCAAATGGTAACATACAGTGGAACTCATGAAATCACCACTGAAACGGCAGCAACAACCATATGAAGCCACCAGTGTTCGATGGTGAGTTTTCTTGACAAATTTCAGAGTGAAATTCACGGCAGCAACCAAAACTAATAAATGGGACGCGGAACAGTTATCAAGCGAGTTAACTTTGGCGTTAAGGGGTAAAACAGCAGATACATTCCAGAGTGTGCCAAAATCACAAAGGAATTTCCAGTAGCTGATGACTGCGTTGGAGTTACGATACCGAGACTCCCATATGCAGGAGCTTCAGAAGATACTACTATAAAACCGCAGGCAAGCCTAAGGTCAAAGTCCACAACAATTGGAAGCACAAATCATACGGCTTGCAAGGCTAGCATATGGAACAGGCCCCGCGAATATAGTAAACAGTTTGGCTGTGGATGCACTCATCAATGCGCGGTTCGAGATGATACGTAGAAGTTACATCTCCGGACAACAGCTAAGCGAGCTACGCCAAGTGAATATGAGGCCGCAAAGCAGACGCTCTGTCTGGAAACTGATAGACTAAAGACATTAGAAGCTGCAGACGTGAGTTAAATCCAGGCTATAATCAGGGGTCCTTAAAAGCATTAAGGGATGAAAGTTCGAGCAGCAGTATCCATACGAAGGTGTTACAGGTGCAATAAACGAGGTCACTTTGCCAGAGCATGCTGATTTCCAAGAGTAAAATCAGAAGATCAAAATCCTCGTCCATCATACAAGTCGAGCAAGGAAGCGCCAATAAGGGTAACTAACTCCAACTCTGAGGGGAACCCTTCGAATAGAAACGAAGTAGAGTCGTTAAACTCTGCCAGCTTTGCGGGGGGAAAAGTTGCCCGGAGAAATAAAAAGCCCAAGGACTACCATCACAGTTTCACAGCTAATGCGAAACAACCACAGTCTCGTCGTTGAAGACGCCGTGATAAGACCAGACAGATTAACGAGGGAAGATATTAATCCAGAGATTCGATATCGACTGGAAGCTACCAACGGAGAGAGCGTAGCCATCCAAGGAGAGTGCGATAATACCGTAAAGATAGGAAGCCTCAATTTTCGTCATACGTTAATTGTAGCTAACATTATAGACGAATGCATCCTGAGATTGGATTTCATGACAGAACACGGAATATCGCTTGATGTGGAGGTGTGCTTACTACGATGGCAGAATATTGAAATCCCTCTGGGCCTTACTGATGCATTAAACGAAGTCAGAGTTATTCTAAGAGATCCTCTGGATATTGGGCCAATGTGCGCAGCCTTAGCTTACGCATACGTGTATTGGGATATCCGAGACCTTTCCAACACTAACATATAGAGAACGGTGTGCTAAAACGAGTTTGGGAAAGTGTAGATGGAAAAACAATTCAAATGCAGACCGTGTTACCAAAACGCAGAATTCCGGAAGTATTAAATAAAGTTCACAATTGATCAAGCAGCGGACATCTTGGCGTTAATAAAACTTTGTCCAAAGTTAGGGAACGTTTCTACTGGGTCAACTGCCGCAATGGTGTTGAAGATTGGTGCAAAAAGTGCCACACTTGGGCAGCTCCATTTTAACGAGTGGCTATGGATATCGCTGGGCCGTTTTCACGAACAGTTGGTGGTTATCGATACATCCTTTTATGTATCGCCTACTTCAGTAAGTGGCCGGTGTGTCATTGACCTCATTATTGGGATGCAAGGCTCAAACCACAAGCCGCAATTCCTTGGCTGTTTTCGGAGAACAGGTTGGCTATTTTTTATATGTTCCGATCATTCCACAGCGGAATGGATGAGGAACAGTTTTGTAAGCCTAAGGGAAAAAATTGGTCTGAACATAACTTTGGTGGAAGAGGATGATTTTCCTCGGCCAAACATCGTTAGGGGATTCTTTCCACAGAGCCTTAGCTTAACTAGCGAGAAGATTCTCGCTACCATGGCCGCGCAGAACGATGGTCTCGCGGCCAACTCATGGAAGATACTGCAACGGACGACAACTGGCGTACTCGTCCATTTGGTTATGGCCATAGGCGAGTCTTCCATGAAGAAACTACGCGAATCCAACGGGAACATCGCATACCGCTTTGGTAGGATAAAACTCCTTCTCAAGAAGGACTCCCTCTCTACCAACCCAACCACTGGAGTCAGCTCCAGTAAGGAGGGTACTTTACCAGCCCCAGTAGTAGGCACAATCACAGACGAGGAGGCATCCAGGAACAGCAGCGCTATTGAGCATTCTGTTCCTGCTGCCTCTTCGTCGGGAGCACGATTAACGGATCTCTCCGCAACTCCTACTGTGGGATCGAGTAAATCAGCACTCACCCCGAAAATTAAGCATATGGGCGCTCGGGGTGTTACTGGGAAAAGTGGCAGAAACAGGCCAAATCCCGCAAAGCAGACGGCTGGCAAGCAGCCAGGAGCGTAGAGCTCCTTTACACTAATCATCCAGTATGGCTGGTACTATTAGGGTACTACAAGCGAATCTGCATCACGCAAAAGGAGCTTCGGATACCTTTTGCAACAGGTTCGCGAAACAACACTTAACCCTTGGCCTTATCCAGGAACCTTGGGTTAATGGAGGAAAAATCAGAGGCCTCCACCTCAAGTCATGTAAGTTGATTTACGATCGAAGGGAGGAAGTTCCCCGAGCAGCAATATTTGTTTCATCTAATATTAACGTTCTTCCAATTCCAGAGTTCACCACTAAGGATTTGGTTGCAGTAATCCTGGAGGTTCCGACTAGCAGGGGAATGCAGGAGACAATATGTGCCTCTGCGTACTTCCCTGGTGAGTCGGTTAGTGCTCCACCTGTAGTTGTACAGGATCTGGTGGATTACTGCAACCTAAAAAACAAGCATTTCATCATAGGCTGCGATGCTAATGCACACCATATCATTTGGGGCAGCAGTGATACAAATGGCAGAGGTGAGTCCCTTTTAAATTATCTTATGAGTAGTCACATAGACATTTTAAATAAAGGTTCGAACCCCACTTTCATAAACTCGACTCGGCGAGAGGTGTTGGACCTCACTTTGTCAAGTCAGTTTATTTCCAACTCTGTTGCAAACTGGCATGTTTCAAGCGAAGCTTCTCTGTCGGACCACATGCACATCAGGTTCGATATACCGGGAGTGATCATACAGGCAACAGAGCGTCGTATCCCTTGTTTTACAAATTGGAAAACATATAGGGATATTTTATTTATCAAAGCAGACATGCTGCCAACATCTTTGAATTCAATTAGTGACCTAGAAACCGCAGCTGGTCTGCTTAATGACGTGCTCCTATCTTCCTACGAAAGCAGCTGTGTGGTGCGTAACGTTGTGGTTAATCGCAAAGTTCCATGGTGGAACGAACAGCTGGCTAAACTTCGTAAGAAGGTTAGGAAATTATTTAATAGGGCAAAGCATTCCAATGAGTGGAATGAATATAGGCAAGCCCTAACCAGTTACAACACAGAACTAAGGCGTTCCAAACGCCTCACGTGGAGGAAAAACTGTGGAAATATCGAGGATATACCTACAGCTGCTCGACTCCATAAAGTTCTAGCTAAAGATCAGTCCAACGGGATTGGGCTTCTTCTGAAATCCGATGGTAGTTATACATCAGGTCGCAAAGAGTCGCTCGAAACCCTGCTTCAAGTGCACTTTCCGGGCTGCACTGTTTGCGACACAAATACAATCACTAACTCCATATCTGGTACACACATGGGTGTAAATATGGGTTGGGTTAATAGTTTATCCGGTAAGCTTTTTACTCCGGATAAAGTCAAATGGGCCATTAACTCTTTTCAGCCTTTCAAGGCTCCAGGAGGGGATGGAATCTTCCCAGCCCTCCTTCAAAGGGGCCTGGACTTGATTACCCCTGCTCTGGTGGCCTTGTTTAGAACTAGCTTCAATTGGGGTCACATACCACAGGCTTGGAGTCAAGTAAACGTGGTTTTTATCCCAAAGCCTGGCAATCGGCCATGTGAACTTCCTAAGTCCTTTCGACCTATCAGTCTTACATCGTTTATTCTTAAAACCATGGAACGACTTATAGATCTTCATATCAGAGACTGGTTAACGGCAACCAGACCTCTAAATCCAAATCAATTCGCCTATAGGAAAGGCAAATCCACAGAGGGTGCGCTGCATCTACTTGTCACCAAGATTGAAGCAGCCTATCGCTCGAAAGAAATTGCTCTGTGTGCATTTCTGGATATTGAGGGAGCTTTTGACAATACTGGATACGACTCAATTGCTAGGGCAATCAAGCGTAGAGGTATTGACGATCCGACTAACCACTGGATTAGTTCCATGTTGGTTAGTAGGAAGATTACATCTAAATTAGGTAATGAGTCAGTCACGATTACGGCAGCAAGAGGGTGTCCGCAGGGCGGTGTCCTGTCCCCTTTGCTGTGGTCACTCGTGAATGACGAGTTGCTTGATAATTTACATCTACTTGGGTACGATGCCATTGGTTATGCGGACGATTTGGTTATCATAGTCTCTGGAGGGCATGAACGTACGATGTCCGCCAGCATGCAACAGGCTTTGCTTGTTATTTCGAATTGGTGCACTGGGGAGGGCCTTTCGATTAACCCTAGCAAAACAGTCCTGGTGCCCTTCACCAAAAGACGTAATTTGAACCTTGGTTCAATTAGTCTTAATAATATAAATATCGGATACTCCAATGAAGTCAAATATCTGGGTGTTGTCCTAGATAAGAAACTAACTTGGAACTCTCATATTACTTCAACTACCGAACGCGCGGCCAGGGCCATGTGGGCCTGCCGGCGTATGTTCGGCAGGACCTGGGGCCTGAACTCAAAAATGATTTACTGGATGTACATCATGATAGTGAGGCCAATTGTAACATATGGGGCAATAGTTTGGTGGCCTAAGGTACAGCAAAAAGTTATTATGAACAAGCTGATCTCATTACAGAGACTAGCATGTCTCGGAATTACAGGTGCTATGCGCACCTGCCCTACGGCGGCAATGGAAGCTCTCATCGGGCTCACTCCACTTCATATCCACGTCAAAAAATCAGCTGCTACCTGTGCAGCTAGATTGAAGCTCGCGAATCAATACAGTCATGATGACCATATGGGTCACCTGGACATTTTGAATGAACTTCCAGACCTGAATATGTTATTTAGTGTCCCGGACGTTATGCCGAAAGAACTCTGCTTTGGCAGGAATTTCGTGGTAACAATCCCCGATAGAACAGACTGGGATACTGGGTTACCGCAGATGAAACCTAACAGCCTAGTCTGGTACACTGATGTATCAAAAATGGATAGTGGAGTCGGCATTGGTGTCTTTGGACCCAATCACAAAATATCGAAATCACTGGGTACTTACCCCAGTGTTTTTCTAGCCGAAATTCACGCCATCGAAATCTGCGCCTCTATTATTATGACCAAAGGTCTTAAAGGCGCATCCATCCACATTTTGTCTGACAGCCAAGCAGCACTGAAAGCATTGGCTTCTAACTGCTTGGTTTCCAAGTCGGTTCAAAGTTGTTATAAACTGCTACAATCTCTCTCTTGTCAAAACAAAGTAAGGTTGTGGTGGGTGCCTGGTCACATGGGCATCACTGGAAATGAGATAGCCGACGAACTTGCACGGGCAGGCTCGTCGACTACACTCATTGGCCCTGAGCCTTTTTGTGGTATCCCGTGGGCTTCTGCAACCTACACAATCAGTAAATGGGAAAAAATACAGTGCTTGACTTATTGGAACTGTATTCCCGGCCTTAGACAAGCCAAATCTTTGATCAGACCATTTCACCACAAAAATTTGGCGATCAATTTCAGCAAAGGAAATATTAGGAAACTTGTGAGTTTTCTCTCAGGTTACTGTAACCTGAGATATCATTTGAACAAAATGAACCTGTCCACAGAGACGGAGTGCCGACTCTGTTTGGAAGAGACAGAAACCGCAGAACACATACTATGTGAGTGTGTTGCTCTGTGCACACGGAGGTGGATTCATTTTGAAGAGAGGTATCTGACCCCGGAGAAATGTAAATTGGCCTCTATAAATAGCATTCTCGCCTTTATTAGAGAGGTGGAGAAGCTCCTGGAGTAACAGTACCCAACAGCACAAAAGATCTTTTAGGTCGTAGTGCTAGCCGCTTTTGGGCAGGGACGAAAAAAAAAAAAAAAAAAAAAAAAAAAAAAGTGGCCGGAACCATATCGAATACCAAACCAGGAAGCACAAACAGTGACCGGAGAATTCGTAAACAATTGGATCAGCAGATACGTAGTACCGTTGGGCTTCATTCGGATCAAGGTCGACACTGCTACATCCACAATCCAATGGAATGCTCGAGCGATTCAACCGTACCTTAGAAGAGCACCTGGCAAAAGTAGTTGGATCAATTCAGGAGAAATGGGTAGTGCAGTACGCGATACCACGGCGATAACACCAACATCATTAGATAACATCAACATTCCTCTTTGGAAAGGAAATACGCCTGCCTTATGATATTAAGTTTTGATTACCAGAAAACAGAGTAGCTGAGATCCATGGATCATATTCGAAGGAATGTCAAGCTGAACAGCAACCGACCAAAGGCCCGTAACGATCTAGGAGCAAACGACAAAGAAAATGACGAAGGAGATTTAGTATGGCTTTACAAAACACAAAGAAAGAAAGGAAAGTCCCCAAAGCTACAAAATAATTGGGAGGGACCATATACGGTTGGCGCGTCGTCAGGAAGGTCGATGGTTTGGTACTCGTCGTAGCCAATGAATGAAGATGATTTATGACACACAATAAAGGAAATTTCGGGACCAGTATTAAACTGGTATATAAACACGACCGATGACAAGCGGAAGACAATTTTTGGTTTACTTTAAATCATGTAACAAGTGAAATAAATCTTTTGTCATAGCCCCCACCAGTGGAAAGCGGACAGATTTTTAAATAAGTAAAGTAAAAGCAAATATTATTATGTATAAAAGTAAAGTGAAATAAAGTCAGGTCAAGTGATATAAAGAGACAGAAGCCCAGTTCGTAACAATATTATAATTGATAAATTTTATCTGTAGGTATACACATAATCATAATTATATAAGTACCTATATACATTATACAGATATACATTAAATCAATTTGGATAATTTACCTTTTCAACTTTTCTACTTTTGCTGCATATTTAAGTATCCCCTTCCAACACCCACTTATCCAATCCGCATAAAGAGAGAGAGAGAGAACGATTAATATTTAAAATCTCTACAGAATATTTCATAATTTATAAATCTACAAAATTACAGTCATAAAGCAATTCATTAATGAAAAAACAAATTTGGATGTAATATGATTGATTTTATTGAAAAGTCGATAACCTTTGAGTTAAAAATACAAAAAAGCTGTAGTAGTAGTATGTAGTTCATAAACCAGCGACAAAGAAAGTTTTTGTCCTCTATCTCCGTATAAAGCACACAGAAACAGCAAGTAATGAAATAAAGCTCTTTACTTCAAAAAAAAAAAAGTTTTTACCTCAAATAACTAAAAAAAAAATTGCAATACTTATCTTTTATACATTAATATCACGTTTTTAGTTTTTCTTCTTTTTTCGATTTCCACTTTGAATCCGAAAAAGTTTTTCATTTTCAAAAGTTCAGAGATGGAAAAAACACTGTGGAAATTATTATTTTTTTTTTTCAGTTCTTTTACAAATATTTGAATTGTGACTTGTATAATTTCTTTTGCTTTTGAAATATTATTGACTGCATTAATATTGACGATGATTATTATGATGATGATTCTGTAAAAAAAAAAAATTATTCATCAAAAAATAATGTTCAAAAGAAGGTTGAATACTTTTTTAATTTTAAAAGGATTTGTAATATTATATGTAGGTATAAAGTGAAATATGATGAAAATTTAGTTAGCAAGAGAAGTCCATTCCGATATATTGTAGAATAGTGAAGATCCTCTCAAGCGATCTTCTAAGGCAGCAAATTGTAATACGCACCACCTTTCAAATATTAGCGAAATTGGCTTAGCTTAATATAATTACAAGAATGTTGAATTAAAAATAACATTTGACCTGTTAGTTTTTGTAAAACAATTCTGCTGTTCAAAAAAAAAACTTGTTTGTTAATTTTGATGGTCACTTCTTTTACCACAAATTACATAAGAATGACCTCGTGTCGTCGTTCATATAGTCGATTATGCAACAAGAATACATCTGTACCCGTATTAATTTATTATTTCAAATTACTGGTTTTACCTTCGCCATTACAAGCAATTTAATCATGATTGTATAAAAACCACATAATTATTTCAACAATTAAAATGCAATTACGTATCGTTAAATGATTATTATCTGACCAAAATACTCCTATACCTGTTATTTGTGCCCCATTCAATCTTTATATAGATTTTGTGTGTATAAAAACCACTAATTTAACAGTTACCTCTTCAATTAATAATTTTTTGTTATTCTATATGGTACAAATACGATTCCGTATACGAAAGTTCTTTAAGATGAAACAAAAAAACTTAATTAGATATTCACACAGAACAAAAATAAAAAAAAATAAAATAAAAATGTAATTACTGTACGATACATCGATTTGAAATCTTATCTGATCAAAAATAATTAATTTAACATAACCTAATTTCCTATTTAAATTCAATTACATATATAAAGAAAACAGACAACAACAACAATTTCGAAAATTAGTTTACACAAAACAATATAATACAAATCGAGTATTTAATTTGTAATTTTCTTATCAGTACAATTAGATCAATATTATAGAAAATAGTCTACATACATATATGTGCTTAGTCTACATTACATAACCCCAAAAAAAAAAAATTGACAAATCGAGAGCACATAATAATATACTCGTATCTTTGGGGCAACATACATATTATACAACGTGCGATGTGTATGTAAGTGCAATATTTGTCTTTCACGTACTAAAATCGAGCATCAAGAAATTAAGGTATGTACCAGTAGCATCCGTTTGTTTTCATCCTACAGTTAATAACCATTTTAGAGGTCTTCCTTTTTTGAGGGGCCACTTCATGTTGTATTTTTTTTTAAGCGGGGATTTTTTTTCGAGAGTATGATGGTGTGATGGCCAAACATCAAAATAAATAACAAGATAAACAAAACAAACCAACATTAAAGCCGAAATAAGAGAACGAGATGTATTAAGGATAGAAAAAAAATCTTAGGAAAATGTAAGCAGCAATTTTAATTATCGAATTTTTTTTTAATTTTTTTATATTTAATTTACCGAGTTATAGCATAACAAACTTTGCTTCGGACTGTTTTTTATTACAGAGGTAATATTATTAATTGAGCTCTATATTAAATTGTTTTGAACAAATTGGAGTTTATTATTATATCTACCGAAGTGTTGGAATGCTCACCCCTTGAAGTTATCCCAGACTTTCGCCCCAGAAAAATTTCAAATCACCTTGACACCACGATTGATTTATTGATTGTGAGTGTACGACCAAGCATTATAGCAAGTCTCCCGGACTCCCGGGCACACACCGTACACCCGTTTACACATAACAAAACCGAAGGATAGGGTAGGATTATTAGTTGGGACTGACTTGACCCGGTTACAGACACCAATGCGATCGATAGTTAGTAAATTAACGGCACAAAAAACAACACAATCTAACTATATTTTTAGATTATCATCTCTCTGGAATCCAGGGCCGGATAAATTAAATTAAAAATTATTAATGTTGTAATTTCCCCTGTTCGCCTTTCATTAATTTACCTGATAAAATATTTAAGAAAATCTAAAATTACTAAGCTACAGTAGAATTCGCTTATAGCAAACACTCAAGGGACATAATTTTGTTCACTATAGCTGGCTGTTCATTTTAATCAAATATTCGTTTACATTTAAAAACGTAGTTCTTTGTTTGTAATGTATAAGAAAAAATAGATATTCAAGTGCAAATTCAAGGCACACAACTATATGACAAAACCATAGGATCATTATAAGCGTTTGTTCGTTATATACATGGTTTGGTATAAACGGATTCTACTGTATTATAAAAAACATCATTATAACAAAATAAAGATAAAATTAAATAAAATAAAGTTGAAATTAAATTTTTAAGATTGATTGTGAGTGTACGACCAAGCATTATAGCAGGATCTCCCGGACTCCCGGCCCCATGCTGTACACCCGTACACATATAACAAAACCGAAGGATTGGATAAGATTATTAGTTGGGACAGACTCGACCCGGTTACAGACACCAATGCGATTGATAGTTAGTAAATTATTAGTATAATATATAATAAATAGGTTAGTACAATTAAGCACAATCTAACTACATTATTAGATAAGCATTTCTCTGGAATCCAGGGCCGGTAATTCTAGAACTATGTTTATTCTGGAAATTGGATTATTTATTAGTAAATTAAAAAAGAAATCCCTTTAAGTATTTTATAACTAAATTAATTAAAATATATTAATGGATAAAATAGAATATATTACACATTACAAAAAAAATTAAAATTTTATGAAAACACAGGTGAATGCTTTCAATTGAGGACATCGAAGCACTATTTCAACAAAGAAAGCACAACCACCTCCGACACTACATAAATGTGACAGCTCCATGTCCAACCCTGGCCGGGTAACACCATGTTCCTTTCACACACAGCAAAATCTAAGGATAGGATAGGATAATTAGTAGTGACAGAAACAGCCCGGTTATAAACATCCAGGTATAGCCGACAGTTAGTATGATTATTCAGTAATATTTATAAAAATTGATAAAAATTATCAGCACAAGACAACACAAAAATTCTCTGAAATAAATTATAAATTAATTCCCATATAACAAATAAATACATTTTTAAAAATATTAATAATATTAATATAGTAATATAATAAAACTAATAATTCCAAACAAAAAACAGCACAACGGTAAACCAATGGTTCTCATCGTGTTTATCCTACATCTTGAAAATAAAAGTTAAAAATATATATTTAACCATAAAATTAAACTTAAACTAATCAGCAATTTCCTACAGATCTAGAAGGAAATTAATAATAAGGTTGAAGTTAATTATTTATAAAATTATACAATATCATTTAAAAATTGATTATGTTACGCCGCAAAAAATCTAGAATACCAATAATTTAGTTAAGCTCTACATGTATACAGGGCACTTACGAATAAAACTCAAATAGAATTTCCCAGGTATCTCCAGAACCTAAATTAAATTATCACCGTTATACCAAATCCCTACTTCTTAATTAATCGAATATAAATTAAATAAATTAGTTAGTGATGTATAAAATAAAATAGTTATCACCAGACAATAGAATTTCTACGCTACATAACAGCTGGAAACTTGGAGTTTCTGGATGCTGAGCGAGAATTCACCAGTATTTCTGTAGCACGGAGACGATCTAACAATTATATATAATTAAGTATAATTTAAAACACCTACATAATCTTGTTGACATAATTAAGATAAACAAAAATCAATATATACGAAATTTATTACTTATCTACTCCACAAAATTTCAACTCCGTTTAAAGACATATTACCCTGCAAAATCAAGCATGCAAAGTAAGTAAAATAATTAAACAGTGGAAGGAACCTTAAACATTATTTTCTTACAAATTTTATCTGTGTACCATATCAGTAAAATTGACGTTTGTATGTGAAAACTGCAACCTAAACTCAAATAAATCCATTAATTTAATTAATCAATTAAGTTCAAAACATTTAGCATCACAATTTGCCTTTATCTAATTCCACGTTGTTCACATTTGTTTAATCCAAATTTGGCATGCATAAATAAATACGTCATTATGTATTGCAAACCAAATCACAACTCAACTTAAAATTAATATTTCAAAATTAGTATTTAATTATCTAACTTAGTTAATTTATAAACTTATAATATTAATAAAAATCAATTAAATATAATTTAATGTAGTTTATAATACCCTGTAAAAAATAAATCATACCTAAATATAAAAAATAAATCATACCAAAATAAATTTATAATATTGTCAGCAATATTATAAATTTATTTTGCGCTTATACATGAAAGTATCGGTGATCGACAGATTATATAAATGAGTGAGAAAAACATACAAATTGTAGATAAAACAAAACAAACGAATTGTGGAGGGAAAATTGGGAATGTTAATAATGAAAAAGAAACTAATTGGGAATTTGGGATTGGTTAGATGAGAGTATTTTTATTCTATTTTCGCACCAACACTTTCAACCACAAGTGATTAAATGTAAGAGGGTATCTGTGTGCTTCATCACTGAATCAGGCCCTTAGAATTACGTCAGTGCTAGCTTTGTACAAGTAATATAATCTTATATACTAAACAACCAACACACATTGAAGGTAAATATTTTCTACCATCTTTCATGTGCGTAGCAGGATACTTATCATGTTTTCAGTGTTTTCCTAATATTATTCCTAATAGCCAGATACTACTAAACAGGAAAATATTTGTGACGACTGTACCAAAACCAACAAAAAATTTCTTTATTCTATTGTTGTTCGCAATTACAAGACAAAAACCAACAACAATATAAACATAGTACATTTCTTGAGAGAATCTATACAAAGAGCGAACGAGACGGCTGCACAAACCTGTTGTTGGCTTTGTTATATATCATGTTTCAAGCATATATTTTTGTCGATTGTATATAAACTACAAACAAAAGATGCAATTCATCTCTAGACATAACACTCTACAGGCTGATTTTATACAAATTTTCTAATAATTTTTGGAAAATCGAATTTTTCGAGATTTCCCACGGGGAACTTGAACAGAATTTTTTCATTCGATAGCTATTGACAAGTCACAAAAAAACGATTCAACTTCAGAAATTCACTCTAGCGGCTGATTTTATTCCAATTTTGTGGATTCTTATTTATCCTATTTACTTTCGGCTGATAACTACTAAATTTTTTATTTTCGGCTGGAATGTTAATAACGTAATCTACATTACCGACTTTTGCTTTCGGCAGGAGACTATCGGCTGGGATTACACAATTTGCATTATCGTCTTTTCACTTTGGGATGGCAACTTTCGGCTAACTTTAACAGTATGGGTCCTATTGGCTACCTCTTGGCCACTTGGAACGCGGTTCGCTTGTTATGATTCTTGATACATCAATAAATGTGCTGCCTTCCCATAGTTAAAAATAAATAAAAAAATATTTTTTAAAAATTCTTCTGCGGGAAGGATTATGGTGACCCTGCAAATTTTTATGCCGATTCAGAAGAGGGTCCTATTGGCTATCTCTTGGCCAATTTTGAATGCGATTTCCTTGCTAAAATTTTTGCTACATCAATAAATGTGTTGGCTTCCCATAGTTAAAAATAAATTAAAAATAAATCTTCTGCTAAGGATTACGGTGACCCTATACAAATTTGTTACATCAGCTTTTTAGAGGTCCCTTTGGCTACCTCCTTGGCCAATTCTGAATGCGGTTTACTTATTAGAATTTTTGCTACATCAAAAAATGTGTTGCGGTTCCATAATTAAAAATGAATAAAATAAAACTTCAAGAAAAATTCTTCTGCTCAGAATTACGGAGGCCCTGCAAATTTGCTACGTCAGTTTTAGTTTGAGGTGTTCCTATATACTACCTCATTGCTACATCAATAAATTTGGGTCACCGTAATCCTAAACAAAATTATTTATTTGAATTTTTTTTTTATACATTTTTAACTATAGCAAGGCAACGCATTTATTGATGTAGCAAAAATTCTAATAAGCAAACCTGGGTTATAATAAGTCATAATTTCAAATTTTCCTGGGATGAAAGTCTAGGATAACTGCAAGGGGTGAATGCTAGATCTTTTTATATGTATTTGCTGCATTCCACCATAAACGGGATCCAGACGGTTTTGACCATCTAAGACAATATTGGTTAGGGTAGGTGTAATTTGGATGGTTTTCTACATCGCGAAAAATAAATAACTTGAGTTCACTCTGCGCTAAGTTTTAGTCCCCATTCTAAGAAATATAATGCCAGTATATTTATGTAACCATTTAATCGATCTAGTATGTTCTGAGAGAATATGTCGGATGTATAGATAGAAGTATCGTCAGAAAAAAGTGCGATGTTGCATCATCCATTTTTGGTATATCGTCTAGGAAAATACAAAAAAAATATAGGACTAATTACTGACCCCTATGGAATACCTGACAAAATATTCCTTAAAGTGGATTTAGTGTTTAGAATCTGAACATAAAATTTACGGTTTTATGATGAACAGGGGGAAGTAGTATTTATGTAATTTATGAAGAAGGCCATTTATCTAAACCGAATCAAATGCCTTTCTAAGGTCAAGAAGAACCATTGCCGTACATTTAACTTAGAAGAACTAAGAAGACTGATTGGTCGGTAGCTATCTGTGTCACCGGGATCTTTACCTGGTTTAATTATCGATATAACCTTGGAAGTTTTCCATTTTATAGGAAAGTAACCGAGCCTGAAACAATGGCAATATTTTTTAGCGAGCAAGCAGAAACCAGACTCAGGAAGATGTTTTAACGTAAGATTTGAAATTGTATCTGAACCAAGGGCTTTGAACGGGCGACTGGTACATATAATACTTTGACCTCGTCGACTGATACATCAAATTTTGAATGGTCTTGCTCCGTACATTTTTTCTATTAGGTAGACTATGTCTTATGTCCTCTGATTCCGCCACATTGGATGAAATTTCAGATGCTTTCTGGAACGTATGGTTCACGTTTCCGTATCCATTGCCGACACCTGATGTTTCGAAGCCAAATTAATAATAAGGCTTCATCAGATAGTATTAGTTTACATCTGGATGATGAATTTACTGTCGGAACTGTTAAATCAATGGCATGATTAATGAAAATTTTAACGTTATCAATAGCAAGATCAATATCATTATTATTTGTAGTTTGAGGAAAAGTAAGAACTTTGTGTTCGGTACGTATCCCAGTCAGCATTTTTAAAATCGTAAGATTTAATAAATGGATTGGAATTCGAGGGATCAGAATTTAGTTCATCTTTGATGTGACATTGCTTACGGGAACCGCGGCACTAGCGAAATAAAAGTCTATTGTGCTATTTGTTCTGTTATTTTCGGAAATGCAGAACACAATCCGATGTACTATTCAGGAAGTAATATAGAATACGTCTTCCTTTATTTATTCTACTGCAGTTCCAACACGAATATCGGCAATTAAAGTTCCCACCAATAATGTAGGATGAATTACTGTGGGTCAGTCGGCTAAGATCTTGTCTAAAATTACCGTGATTAGAACTAGGGGTGTAACAAAACAAGTGACCTTTAATGATCCGTGGGGCAGGACTACTTGTATTGATATATTTTCGATGCTTTGCATTACGAAGCTTGGAAGTAGAGTGTGGCTAATTAAATGTTTAGTGGCTATAGCAACACCTCCACAAGCTTGGTTGGTACGATCATTCCTATAAATGTTATAGTAAGGGATGTGAAAACCCATACCAGGTTTAAGATGGGTTTCAGTCATGAGCATTACGTCAACACTGAATTGGTGAAGGAAGTGTATTAGTTCTTGTTTTTTTTTACTTATGCTACGCTCATTCCAGTTGCAAAATATCATATTATTATGTACAGATATACTTAATGCTCCTGATACTTGCCAGAATTACTAGCAATTCACTTGAAGAATAAAGTTGGCTAACATTATGCTACTCACCATGCTTTATGTTGATAGAAGATGTGTTGCTTTTGAGAATGCTGGAAAATGGTCGTCTAGCGGTTGAAGTTTCTGTCAACGTAGGCTGGATGTTTCTATGCTCCGGGTTCAACCGATTTGGGAAATTATTTGCTGAAAAATTAAATGTTGGTGATGGTTTGCTCGAATTTTTAAGATTTATTTGTTCCCTTATGCGAGGAAATTCGTTTCGCTTTGGACAAATTACTGAGTTGGCTGCGTGATTTCCATGCAATAGCGCATTTGAACTTTTCTTCATCGTCCTTGATTGTACAATTCTGGTCATCAATTTGATTGAGGCTGCAGAATCTACATTTTGATTTCAGGTAGCAGTTGTGGGTTGTGTGCCTTTTTATGATGGATGCCTCAAGTACATGAAACATTACCAATGTTACGATAGTTTGATAAGTGAGTTTTTGTGAAAGATACAAAATACGATGCGCTATCATTCGATTTTGTCTCCTTCTTCAACCCTCCACCTCATCTATAGGCAAAAATGGTAAGCCGAAGAGAACATATCTTGATGTTTTGTTTTCTTCAATTCGGCGACGTCCTTTTTCAATTTATCAGAGAATAGTTTGTACGAGTGGGGTCATGAACAGTAACTTTTAGACCAATTGAGGTAAGATTCATTTCATATTTAACAATTTTTAACTTATTCATGATTAACCGAATAGCACTGGAATTTAATTCTGTAATAAACGGTGGTAATCTCAGCAGTTTATTTTGGTTTTTATTTGAGATACCGGTTTCTTTTTGTACAATTTTGCTGATATTTGGATTCATTCAACAATTCAATGTTCAATTACTGTTACTTTGGTTGGACATCGCAAATCCATGTTTTTTAATTTGCTGGAAATTCACAAGGTCACTGGGTAAAATATCACTACATGATAACTTAAGTTTAGGATTCACAACTATTTTGATAGTAATTTGATCTATAATTTTTACAAACATTTACAATAATAATTTATATTTTATTGAACACAGTAGAGAAGTGTATTGAATTTACACAAAATAATTTCAATAATAATAGACGCACGTCTATAACGATTTAATGATGGTATTCAACTCTAATTATCGACTTAAGTTATTAGACTTGACCTTTTCCAATTTCATTTTAGTGTATAAGTTCCGATTGAAAAATTCTGATTTTTATGTATGTAATCTAAATATTTTTAGAATATTAAAATTTATGAAGCGCTTAATTGTAACATTACATTGAAATTCCAAAATTTCTAATATTTGGGATAAATTTATTTTGTATATAGTATATTCGATAAAAATATGATTTGAATCCCTGAAATACTTGCAAAACGCGATGAATAACCTGGTACAACAACAACCATCGGGTTCTATAATGTTTTAATAAACTCCTGTATTCTATTCGAATAAAAGAACAAAAATACTTTAAGGCTTTCTGTTCTTACGGTATAACTTGCTAAATAATTATACATTTTCAGCGCTAATTTCTACCAGTTTCAAATTTAACATGCCATCTCTTGCTCGATTAATCCTTCCGAAATTGGTATTGCAATTATAAGCAGAAAATGCGACAAATTTGTTTCGATTTTTTAATTTATTCAGCAATTTTACTATTAAATTTATGTTTTTAACTGTCCGGTGAACATTTTTTTAAATAGCTTTGTTGTGCAATTTATAGAGTAAAAACTAAAATGGTTCCCGCTACAACTGAAACTTTATCAGCTAATTTTGAAAATTCAGGCACTAAAAACGAGATGAGTGATTTTGAACATTTGTTCCTATAATATTTCTGTATATTATGACGCCCGTGGAAGCCATTAGGACCTTCTAATTAAGAAAAAAGCTTAAAAATGAAGATTCAGTTTGATTGGTTCGAAAGGTTAAACAATCTTTGTTTTATAGAGAGGACACAGACAGACAAACAGATAGACCGACAAAAATCACTTCGAAACCGAATTTTAGGGGCTTAAGGGATTTTACTTTATTAATTTTTTGTTGAATGTTAATTAATTCATGTAATTTCTAATATGCTATCGGTGGTTAGACCATTTTAAATGTGTTTTTATTAACACGAGAAGTATATTAGTATTTACGAACAATCATTCAACGAAATTGACTAATATACCGAATTCTATTTATTTAATTTTTTAATTTATATGATTTTTATACGTTCCGAAGATTGTAAGGGAATTCAATCCAGTTTCGAACTGATGAGCTTATGATTATGAAAAAATCAATCTTCACATCAGGCCGCGGCGA
Organism: Tipula vernalis; assembly: GCA_958295665.1. NCBI lineage: Eukaryota > Metazoa > Arthropoda > Insecta > Diptera > Tipulidae > Tipula > Tipula vernalis. The sequence continues at coordinate 298,322,984 of OY282559.1, read as the reverse complement.
CTGGACTGATTATACCACAATTTAGATTCTATATATAACATTCAACAAATAATTAATAAAGTAAAATTAGCGTACACAGAAATAGAGCTGTGTGAATGTCGCGAAGAAGAAAAATTGTAAGAGAATTTATCTGTATTAGTATGATTCGCTAATACTTAACGCACAGCACATCCTGTATATATAGAATGTAAATTGTGGTATAATCAGTCCAGTCGTCGCGGCCTGATGAGAAGATTGATTTTTTCATAATAATAAGCTCATCAGTTCGAAACTGGATTGAATTCTCTTACAATCTTCGGAACGCTTAAGGGATCCCAAAATTAAAAGTTACTAACGTAAAAGAAATAAAAAAATTGAGGCGTGGCAAACAGACGACTTTCTTTAACGAACGGGGAATTTTGAGAAACTAACCTTAAAGAACAGATACGTTCGAATTCGTTTTGTTATTTTAATTTTTTTTTTTTTATTCTTAATCTTTCTTCTTGAGATTTTACTACCAACGCCAACAGCAATTAATTATCTCTAAAAAATGGTAAATTCAAAGCAAAGGATCTTGAAGTTTTCAAAAACCATTAATTCTGCTGCGAAATTTGCTATCCTGTCCTTTCAATGCTTGCCGATTAAACTAAAACATCTATTCAGTATCAACGCTAGAAAAAAAAAATTTAAAGATGAAGCTTGGCAGATACGAGTAACTAGTCGAATAATAATTCAGTTTTATTTATAAAGTAACTTTGGGTATTATTCTATTTAACACATTTCATTTAAAAACAACATAAAACTGTTTAGCCCTCAGCGCTGTGAAATTACCAAACTTATGCGGAAATCTATTGGTAAGTACCGCGATCAATTTTCTAAAACATCTGGTGGTAAGCTAACCATACTGAAAATGTTTTCCAAAATTTTTTGAAAAGAAGGCATATACACGATAACAAAAATTTGTAAGAATGAACTGCATAGATTACATAAAGAGACCGTAATAAACAGTGCCGGTTGCTGTCTTAAATGTTCTTGATGCATGTAATAAATCGAATTAATTGTTTAGCAATTTTTTAACTTATACCAAATACACTTATACAAAAATTGATTTGGGTACTTTGAAACAACAAATTCGTGTTTATTTTATATTATATTTAATTCCTAACTTTCATTAGAGAACATTATCATTATCTTAAAAAACAATCAAAGATATTTTCTTGCATCTGAAGACATTTCAGGTAGGCAAAACCGGTCATACGTTGATCGATTAATTTCAATTTTTCGATCATTTTTCATCATTCGTTCCGAGTTACGAATTTCAAGAACTGCAACGCTCATCGCAATTACGAGACAACACGATTATTTAACCGTTATTATGAGAATTCGAAATGTTTTAAATAAAAGTCTTTACAAGGATTTTTCCGGTTTCTCAAATTTTGACGTTGACTTGCATCATGTTACCCATTTACAGGTTCATCAGGATTTTGGAAATTGTATTTCGAGGACGATACTCGGTCAGTATTCGAATGAAAGAACCATGCGGCGATGCGAAATTAATTTTTTGGAGGCGTCAGCAATTTGATTGCTGCACTTAATTAAATCTTTATCATTAGCATCACCTAAAATCTCTGCTTTGTTATTGGTATACCTTAGTTATTGGTACTGACTGTGTTGGTACACATTTTTTTTTACTGGTTCTAAGATTTATTCGAAATATGTTAATGAGTTGGTTGATTGACCCTGACAAAAATAACAATCATAATGATACGAGTTTATGTTACTTACGTATGAGATTTTATAGATTTTTTTAGACCATTCGATTCAATTAAGAAACTTATAGCGTTGGGTTAGGCGAGACTCTTGAAATTCGAGATTTTGAGATGTTTGGATTAACCTAGATTTTCGGGGTTGACTAGCTTTATGGTAAGTGTTTTGGTATCGAAGTTATTCAATATTCTTAGTGAGCTCTTGATTTTTTAAGATTATCCCAGGATCCGAGTAGTTATACGAGTTATTCGAGTTTTTCTGGAAGATCGAGATTTACTGTGATTATCGATATTTTACTAGAATTCTCATATTATTCGATTTTTTCGAGGTTATTTGTATTTTCAATATTCCTTAAAATTTTCAAACGATGCAGTTGCTTCTTGTCACAGAATTAATAATCGGCTTAGTATCGAGTTATTTAAAGTTAAGTTAGATTTGGAAATTATCTAAGTTCCTTGAAATAATTTTTTGGGTTAATCCCAGATTAACCCAAAGAGATTATTCGAAATTTTTGAAATTTTCGAGATTACCTGCTAGTTGATGTTACTCGCATGATGTTGATAGTAATTATTCGAGATTTTTGATATTATTAAAAATTGTTCAAAATTAGACTAGGATTCAGTAGATGTAGCTGCTTTATGTTAAGTTTTATTAGGATCTATAATCTACAAACAGATAGGTAACAGTAATGTGTTATTTAGCCTGGGACAATATTGCTTATTAATCAATTGATCATGGATCTTCCAAACATTTCCAAATTAAATTAAAATTCTTTTGCTGCACGCCTTATTCAACTGAACTTCTTTACGCTTGTAATTCAAGCATTGCATTAAAGTATTGGTAATACTAATTCCGGATTTTGCTAAAACTTCTAGAGTATCAGCACAGCAGAGTTTAATTTATTCGCAGCGAACGTAACTAGCATCCAGGCGTGTGGTACCTGGGTTTTGGATCTAAATAAGATTATTATACGCGGCATATTGGTGTTTCAAATTAGAGGTGCGATGTGCCGTTTACCTCCTGTACCCTGATTCTCTATAAAATAAGATAAGTGTTAACGTAAAAATTTGTCTAAAGTAATTTTATGAGTTTACAGTTTAGTGGTTTAGTCCTATCGAAAAATTTCAGACTTATAAAAGTAAGCTTTGCTTTTTTACCATTTTTCACGTTTAGAATTATCTTATTTTTTCGAGAATCGGGGTGCTGATAAAATGGCTTAATTTGCATCATGGTATAATGTCAGCCTAGTAAAGTATGTGGTGTAGTCTATTGCAGCAAAATGGCGAATGGAGGCCGAACTTTGCTTTAAATGCTATCACTTTATAGATCGCTATCCACATCGCCAAGATTTTTTTATTTCATCTCGAAGGGTGTGCTATATTTTTCAGTCATGATTTACAAGAATGACTCGTGAAATCAGAAATGCAGCACAGTCGTTCGATTTAGTTGATGCACGGTGTATTATTCGGTTTATTTTATTTTGAGAAGCCATCAGAAGGTCCTTTCAATCCAAAACAAAATAAGTTGTGTACACTATATGACGTGAAGTATAGGAAGTAAATAGTTACTTTTAAACTAAAATTGAAACAATTGGTTGTCGATTAAAATTTTGATTATCCGATTTTGTATACTTCTGGACTTCCGCAGCTTAGTTGTGTCATCAACCAATTTATTATGATCAGTTGCTTTAACAATATTGTTTAGCTGAGTCAACAATTTTTTAAATCTATTATAGAATCCATACGTTAACTTTGTATTATATAATTCAGCTTGTGTGCTGAGCGTTGATCTTATACCTCGAAATTATTTATTTAATTCCTTTCAATGACATAAATTAAGTCGTACGCAAATAAAAGAAAAATTGTATTGATACAGAACATAATCATTGATGCCAAAATTATACTTAATATAAATTAACTCAGATATGTATAGAACTTCGGCTGTTGTATTTGCTTGTAGAAAACGTGTTGCTTCTACAGAACCACAGTGAAATCGAATTAAATGTTCGCCTTTCCTTTCCATTGTCAACATCTAGGATTATAATCAAACGTGAATTTGTGATCATTTGAAATAGGAAGGTGTGCCTCAGGAAGCCTCGAGACAAGTATAATGAATAACTTTTAGCTTTATTGTGATGCCGAAGTAGCTTGAAAGAAAATTTTAATTTTAATTAAAGTTTGAATAACAATTCGAGAGTAAATTTAGTTCCAAAATTTGTCTCAAAAATAAATCAAAATTTCAACTAGAATTTGTAAGAATAAAGGTCACTCGAAGTTTGCATCATCCTGCGTTGCAAGTTTGTGCTTATGAAATTTTCAAAAATAGTACAAATATCTTAATATATAGATGTGCATATGTGTTGGCAGTGTTAATTTATATCCCAAAAAAACGAGAGAATGTGGATAGAAAATTGGTATTGACTTTAAGTGGTATTTAAAATTTACAATCAAATAAAAAGCGATAAGAATATTTTTTCAATAAAATTGAAATACAAGGTTTATGTCTGCATTCTGCAACTAATTTATACAAATATCAGACCTGTTCATCTTTGTCTATGCAATTTGTACGTTCTTTTGCAAAATATTCTAACAACATGCCAGTAAATAAAAAAATGTTCTTTATCTATCTTTAGCATATTCTTCATACAAACGCAGATGTCATTCTTAAATTATAATGTTGACTCATCCATAATTCATTTTAATCATCATGTGTGCAAAATGTGAGGTAATCGCAACAAAATATTATAAAACATGTTGATAGGTGGTACAGTACAAAACAATAATACAATTTGTGAGTAAATTTCTATAAATAACAAACAAAATTTTACCATTAAAAGTCATTGAATCGATTTTTTGTTGAATCGTAATTTCACCTATTTGCCAAATAAAAATAATTATTTATTAGACCTTGGGTGGAATTACATTCACGCAATAAAATGTTTATTGAACCTTTCGACATGATATCATCCATATATTATATACATACAAAAGAGAGATCAACCAATTTAGATAATCCAAATTTTAGTCTTTCGTTCCATAATTACACAGAGACTTTAATATAGCCAAACACTCAAATGGGTTTTGTTCCTAAAACGGATTGGAGTCGATTTTTAATTTTACCATTTACATTTTACGATTAAATTGTATGATAAAATGGTTATTTTATTTTATTAAAACCAAACACAATTCACATTGTAATCTCATTCCAAGACAATAAACATATAACAAGCCACAATATTATGTCAATTTATATAAATACTCTATAAGTGCGCATTACAAGGCCATTGTGTAATAAAAACTAATTGAATAATTTGATTTCAATCATTAAAATGCAACAACTTTTCCGCCCCCGGTCATACAGCATGAACACGTAATTTTGTTCTATGCGCACTAGTCTGTATCACCATCATCACGTTGTCGTTAAATAAATCATCAATTACACTTGAACTTCAAACAATTGTGGTTTTACAATAAACCAGCAGGGTTGGTTAACATTTGGGTTGCGTAACATTATCAATTTTGGTTTTACTGAAAATGTTACAAGAATAATATGATTACGTACTCCGAACGACGGGCTTAAATTAATATTTCCAACTCAACAACTCCACAAAATTTTGTTGTATAATGGAATCTGAATGGAATTTGAATCGACTTTAGTTTGAATTAGATTTGTTTCGAAAGATTTGTTAAATATTTTATCGAACGAACTCTGTTGAGAAGAAATTCTTTGAGCAATACGATCCATTCACTGAATCCATAGAATGCCTCATAAACATAGATAATGAAATGAGTGGGAGTCCCGAAAGCAATTGCCACAATGCTTTTGAAGAAGGTGTCAGGGTTAAGCAAGATATTTCGGGATCAAATTTCAAGGATCTAAAATTATCACGATCAAAAATCGTTAAAACTATCGCCTCTTGCAACTATAAAATAAAAGTCGGCAATAAAGTGATAGAAATTGACCCCGAACAGAATATGGGCCTTAAAAAAAATCATGAAGTGGGAGTTTTCTCCATTCCCTCAGGCATATTTCAATAATTTTGGAATGCTGAAGAATACAAAATCCGATTTCTATTCATTGTTCAGAAAAACTCCCATGAATATTCGTGATCCTGAAAGGACATTTTTTGTTCTGGATGGAGGATTACTGATTCACAAAGTCAGATGGACAATCGGACGAACATTCTCGGCGATTATGGAAAATTACATAAAGTATATTTTGAACCATTACGGCCGACGCGCGATAGTTATTTTTGATGATTATCAAACTCTCAGTACCAAATAATCTGAAAGAAACCGCCACGCTAATCGGGGAAGTTCAGCAGACGTCCGTTTTAGCGAAAATATGGCGTTACAAATATAACAGAATACATTTTTACAAAATAAAAATAAGATTATTGAAATGCTCCGGGCCAAACTGAACACAGTCGGGATAGTTTCAGACTAATGGGGAGAGTTAATTTAGGGAAAGTTCTCCCCACACTAGACGCCATTCAACAACAGCTAAAGAGGGTCTATTTTCAAGTGCAAGATTGGCTGCACGGAGACCAGGTGACTATGGACCCAACAGAATCGGGGTAGAGAAAGGAAGTCGGCACACTGGTCCCTGTAGAAATGATACAAAAACCTGCGCCCAAGAATATTATGGAACTAATATTCTGTGGATGCGCAGCAGATTGTAATCTGATGTCCTGTAGTTGCAGGAAGCACGGCCTCCCTTGCAATCTTGCCTGTAAGGCTCAACTTGCAACAATACTGACGGACATTCAATCGAAACCGTTATTACAGCAGAGACAGAGGCCTCACATGAGGAAGATGATATACTTATGAATAAGTCAGTTGATAACAAAGAAAATGAACAGACTAGCGATGTGTCACTTGATGGAGAATTTGATATTTAGTTACGTATTTAAAAATTGATGTTATTAATTAATGAGGTAAGGTTAAGTTACAGTTGGATTGTATTTGATTTGAGTTCAATAAAAAATTTTTTAACGACAATTATATAAATATTGACATTCTATTCATTCTATTTCCTGCTCACATAATTTAACTAGAATTAACAATTCCACACAGCTATTGCAGTATTGACGTCGGTCTCTAAGACATCACCTTTGGTTGACGTTCATGGGAATGACATCAATGTCAAGATAAAAGTTCCGGTGCACCAGGTGTCGGGGGGTCGTTTTCGACATGAAATTCGGATTCAACGCCCACAAAACGCCCCCACAATGATTTTCGGGTTGTTTTTGGCCTTTCCTTATCAGAAAAATTCTCGGAGATGACGTACGCGTACAGGTTCCGGCGCACCAGGTATCCGTGGGGTGTTCGCCGATGCCATATTTCTATGATGCCATAAATGCTTTGGTAGTTGTGGGAAAAAATTTAATTTCGGTTGTTCATCTTTATCAACTGCGAATGCTAAATTATACCTCAACAATTCTCTATTCTTGCTGACTAATATGTTTAATAATTTTCAAACGGTGACAAACAACCTTGTTTCCCAAGATCAAATGGGCGGAATGATTGTTAACAACAATAACATGTCTGGGCAATCTATCAACAACAACGTCGACAACACCTGAACTGAAGTCAACACCGAATTGGAAATGGTGAAACCAAAAAATTACCTGCACATCTCAAATTTTAAACCAACCACAACTAGTGAGGATATTAAAAATTATCTTAGTCATAAGCTGAATATTTCAGTGGCTGAAATCGAATGTCACGAACTTGTTCCAAATAATGTTGATAGAAGTTTGGTTAACTTTATTTCGTTTAAAGTTGGGTTGGAGTCTACAATATACAGCAAGGCTTATGTTGGTAGTATTTAGCCATTGCAGTGTGCCATTAAACCGTTTATTAATGTAAGACTTGAAAAGAAATTTCCTGCCACAGAAACATTGCAGTAATGAACTTGTTAATAGTGATTATTCGTCGGTAATTCAACAAGGTCATCGTAATTGTAAAAGTTATGTACTTTATTCTAGTTTTTATGATTTTTTTAAATTGATTTTTAATATTTTTTTATTTTAGGTTTTCACACTTCAGTCTCTATCGGCATATGCACAATACCTCTGACGAAAACTTGAAAGACGGTGATAGTTCATGTTTAAAGATTGGATTTCTTAATGCTCGCAGTCTATTTTGCAATATGTAGATCAAATTCGAATTTTTATTAATTTTAATAACATTGATCTTTTTTGCGTGGCGGAATCCTGGCTTACGCATAAGATCAATGATCAATCTCGTACGACAGAACACACAAAAATGGTGGTGGGGTCTGTATATACTACAGAAAATGTTATACAAATTCAAGAGAATTCATTCAGGCACATATGGTAAAACTGAAGTTATAATGGGTGAAATGAAACTTCCTTCCATGACAATTCTAATAGTATGGATGATTTTCAGAAAATACTATCTTCTGTTGTATTACGATATAGTCATTTCGTAATAAGTGCGGTGGCTTCAATTTTAATATCCTTGACAGGTCGCATATATTCCATGATCTAATAAAATCCAATATCCTTTTCTCAGTTCCTTTTTCGCCAACTCGTGGCCCATCGTGGCTAGATCAGTTTATTGTTTCTAATCCGGAACAGGCCAGAATATTGGAGTTCAATCAATACACTATGCCACATATATCCGATCATGATTTTCTACTCATCTCCTATAACGTGAAGTCTAAACGGGTCAAAATTCGGAACAAGCTTAGTTATGACTATAGTAACATAGGTAATGTAGCAATTTCTTCTTGCCTTGTGGGCGCTGATTGGGGTCAGATGTATTCGAGCGATAACATTAATTCTATGTTTCGCTTATTTTATGAGTGCTTATACTCTATTTATGACAACTGTGTCCTGGTAAAACGAGTACTGGATGGCCAATCTGCAGCTCCTTGGTTTAATTTTGGAATTGCTCATAAAATGTTACTTCGGGATCAGGCCTTTTCTAAATTTCAAAAAACTTCCGATATAAAGTACCGCAAAATATATCAGAACGAACGAAATTGTGTTACTGATTTGATTAGAGCCGCTAAACAAAATTATTATTTTCGTAACCATAAGCTAACTATGGCAAGAATTTGGGAAAATATTAATACGATTGGCATAGGGAAAAGTAGATCTGATGTTTTAATTGACATGGACCTTATTTTTGCAACATACCTAACAAGTCGGTTGTTTTTCCTCTTCCAGATTGTAATGCTACAAGTAGTTTCACTTCTGATTCGTTTTCAGTTAGCTGTGTAATGGAATCAGATATATTGAAAAGTATTTGCAGCATAAAATCTAACGCAGCTGGTCATGATGCAATGAATCTAATTTTTTTAAAGAAGATATTACCTTTTGTTATCTCACCGTTAACGTACTTAATAAATAATTGTATCATGCGGTATGAATTTCCTGATATATGGAAAACCAATTTAGTGATTCTTGTTAAAAAGAAACAAAATGATGACTCGCTGGATAATCTTAGACCAATCAATATGGTATCGGTATTATCTAAAGTTTTCGAGATTCTAATTCGTGATCAAATTAATGACCATATAAAAAAATATAAATATTTAACACAGTTTCAATCGGGTTTCCGTAACAATCATAGTACAAGCACCGTTCTTCTTCAAGTTATCGATGATATTGCGTATCATCTTGATCAAAGCAACTCTTTTGTTATATTAGTATTGCTCGATTTTTCCGAAGCTTTTGACTGTTTAAATCATAAGTTACTTTTGCAAAAGTTGATCCTTTATTTTAACTTTGATAAAACTGCGCTTAAGCTTATGTACTCGTATAGTTATTTATCGGGCAGATATCAAAAAGTCTTAATAAAAATCAGTTGTCTGATCCACAACGTATTCCTTCTGGTGTCTTTCAGGGAACTATCATTGGGCCGTTATTATTCTCCCTATTTATCAATGATCTAACGGAGGTCTTGAAATATTCGAAATATCATTTGTATGCAGATGATTGTCAAATTTACCTCGGGGGCGTTCAGGATAATATCTCTGAAACCTTTAATAAAATTAATAATGATTTATCCAACATATTAGATTGGTCTATATCTAATGAAGTCTCATTGAATATTTCAAAGACGTAGGCAATCTTCATTTCTAGGCGTGATTTTTTAGTCACCCCAGATATATACATTGATAATAAAATAATCCCATTTCAAAATCGCCGTCAAATTCCCCGGGTGAATTTTGGGGAGTCCCATGGAGATGACGATCATCGGCGTTCCTGAGCTACAGGTCGGCTGTGGGTCAATTTGAATATCATAATCGTGAACAGCGACCTCAAAAACCCCCGAGTACCCGATTTGGGCCAGTTCTGCCTGTTTTTTACAAAGTTATTAAATCTTCCAAAAGGCGTCCCAAAAAATGCATTTTTGGCTGCAGCAATGCAATTTCCGGTTTGTATTAGGTACAAAGTAGCCACATTTTTTACAAACATTTTTTGGAAGAGAATGCAAAATACCGCATTCCGATCCGTCCTGTACTAAAAAATTCCGAACTTTTTTAGTTGATTGCCTCGACTACATAGCCTAAGCGAAAAATGCTTACAACGGTTTTTAGGCCTTGATATTTGAAATTGCATCCTGTATTTTGCTATAAAGGCACTAGCTATCGTGAAATGTTTGAGAAAATTTCGTGTATATTTACTTCAATTAAAGTTTAAAATCATTACCGATTGCATGGTGTTCAACACAACGATTATGAAAAAAAAATATCGTCTAAAATCGCAGGTTGGGCATTGCAGTTGCAGAATAAAGTATATAAGCTTTCCTTCGTTACGAAAATGGTAAGCCCTTTTTGAAGGTAACCGACAGGTCGACATGAGAAATTACATACATATGTACAATCGACATGAGAAACTACATATGTACACATAAACGGATCGCGATTTGACAAAACGCGATATTTTAAAACGCGATATGGTGCAAAACGCGATATTTCAAAACACATATCTTAGTTCCATCGTGCATGTTCAATTTCCTCACAAAAGTTATGGAAAATTTTATATGTGAAACGAAGGAAGATTAACAAATTTTTAAATATCGCATTTTGTACAATATCGCGTTTTGAAATATCGCATTTTGTATCATATTGCGTTTTGTAGCATACCGCGTTTTGAAAAGCAGTGAAATTTTAGAAAAATTTGAAGCCAGCCAAGGTTGGTTCGGACGTTTCAAAACTCGAACAAATTTGCATAATGTTGCTTTGAAAGGAGAATCAGCCAGTGCAGATGTTGCTGCTGCAAATAAATTTAAAGCTGAACTAAAACCGATTGTTGAAGAAGGTGAATATTCTGCTAAGCAAGTTCTGAATGTCGATGAAACTGGTGTTTTTTGGAAACGACTGCCAGGGAGAACGTACATTTCCAAATCTGAAAAATTTTGCCCTTGATACAAGGTTAGTAAAGAACGGTAAACACTTGTTTTAGCAGGCAATTCTGAAAGTGATTTAAAATTTAAGCCGCTTCTTATTTATCATTCCGAAAATCCAAAAACTATTAAAAATGTAAAAAAGAGTGCTCCTCCAGTTTATTGGCGTGCGAATAAAAGAGCGTGAATATTGTTGTGCTTAAAATATTGATTTTAAAATCTTTTTAGTGTTAGACAATGCTCCAGGACATGCAATTTATGTAGATGATATTTTCGAAAATATAAGAGTTAATTTTAGGCCTCCAAATAGGTGGTTTGGCGACTATTGAAGAGGGGGGGGGACCATTGGTGAGTAGATTAATCTACCAGCTCCGTAACCTTCCAGTAGGGTGCGTATCACGTGAGCTGTTCTGGTTATGTATTAGGTAGCTGCGTGATGGATACAATTGTGTAAGGGGTAACTTGTTCACAATTCGCAAGTGTACGTGCTGCCTTCTATATGCTGTAGTAAACATCTAGGAGGGACAGAAAAAAGCCCACATATGTATCGCTTACTGGCTAGCAGTATTATCAAGATCATTAAGAACATGAATATTGACCGGACGGATAATTAAGCAGGGTCCAGCACAATAGATCTTTTAGGTCGCAATGCAAGATGGCTTATCGCCCACATGGCCCTTCAATAATAATAATAATGCCTCCAAATATATCAATCCTACAGTCAATGGAGCAAGGTGTTAGATCCAACTTTAAATGTTACTATCTACATCATGGATAAAATTAAAAAATCAAGCATGTACAGAGCTTGGCGTGAATATATCAATTGTATCAATTGTTCGCAGAGAAGTTGCTGAATTAGCCAGAGAAGCAAACTTTGAAGGTATGTAGTAGAACGATATTTATGAGATATTAATATCACATGATGAAGAGTTTCACAATGAAGATTTAATTGCTATGAATGTTGAGCATGCGTTGGAAGACGATATTGACACACCTGATGTGGTTCCAGAAAAAAACAAGCTAACATCTGGTCATATTTCAGAAGCCATGCAACTCATTTCACAAGCAATGGAAATTTTTTCAGTTAATGGTCCTGACGAAAATCGTACTTTAAAAGTGACAAGATCTATGGCTGACGCTATCAATGCAGCAAACTTTGGACAATTTTTTAACAAAATCAACACGACAACCAAATTAGTCAACAGAAATGGTAATCAATTTAGAATCTTCAAGTTCGGAATTGAATTTTTGTTTGTTTTATTTAATATGTGATGTTTTTATGCAATTTAATGTTTTTATGTTTTGTTGCAACATAATACATATATATATATATATATATATATATATAACATGTTTTTATTAATAAAATTTGGAATTTTTTATGAAATATGTACACTAATCTGGTACCAATTAACAAAGAACTGTCAATATTGTTTACCTATAAAACTATTTTGAAACTGAATATTCCAAAAATATATAAATGGATATTGGCAGTGAAAAGGAGATCTTTTTACCACTACCAGATATAAAGGAACTTCCAGAAATCTCCTCATTAAGCTTATTACCTAAAACTCAAGAAAATTGTATATGACTGCGTTTACATTTTTCATAAATTGGAATAAAGTAAACAGAACAAATTCATCCTCGGAATCAGGGGTTGCAAATTTACCGAATTGTTCATTTACCGGTAAGTGATAAAAGTTTGCTCGGTTTACCGATTTACCGGTAATTTACCGGTAAATCAATAGCTTTTGAATGCATATTTAACATAGTTTCCAACCAACAACTTAAAACGATAATGTGGTCATCGAATTTTTCATGTCAGTTAATATTTTAGAATTCATTACCTAAATAAAATTAAGATTTCCATTAATAGTTTGTCCTGATTAAAATAACCGCGTAAAAAACAAATAGTATCAATTGTCCGATCATTTAGGCTGAATCGTAATTTTGTTATGATTTGCCCCGCAGCAGAAAATGCTCATTCGCTCTCCACGCTTGTTGGTTTTACTGTGGACAAGTGTTTTAACGCTAAATCTAAATAGGTTCCAAGTCACTTCTCCTCTAAAATCGAATCTATTTCGTTTTTTATTATTTTGTCCAAAGACTTTTTGGTATTAATTAACGCGCTCCCATCATTAAAATTTACTTGTTTCTTCCGAATGGCGAGTTGTAATCTTTCTTTTATCGTGACCAGTTGTGGTTCGGAAAGTATTCCTGGATAATCATCAGATGAATCAGTGCCATTGTCAGCAATATTACAATATGCAATTCACATACTTAAACGCTCAATAATGCTCACTATAATTTTGACTATTGCAGTTTTACTTAGTAAATTAAATAAACCATAATTTCTATTATTAGTTGTCCTGCCATAATCCATCGGATTTTGTAGAAACATGAACACATCGGAATAATTGGTTCTTCGCTCTTTTATTCTAATTAATAATTCACGCTGTAATTCCTTACTAAGTGAAGAATTCTGTTCAGATAATTCATCTAACATGAATTTAAGTGTGACATCTGCACTTAATAATGTAAAATCTGATGAGCTTAACGATTCTCCAGCCAATTTAACAGGTTCCAGTGCCTTTATAATTTCATTAATTAGGTTTAATTTATGTTCTAAAAAGCTGATGTCGATATTTAAGTCTATCAAACTTTTTCGAACAGCAGATTTCAATTTGAAGAACCGTTCCAGCATAGCCAATAAGCTGTTCCAACGGGTTTTGCTATACAGAATTAAAGTAATTTCCTTTCCAAATTCATTTATGACATTCTTTTAAAGTAAATTGTCGTTATTGGTGGGTGAACGCCGAAATATCTTTACTACTCGTCGTATTTTATTGATAACCGGATATAAGTCGTCATGGGATATATAGTATTGAACTTGCGAATCATAATATTATTACACTTAAACCCTCAGAAAAATCATGATCACTCTTCAGAATAAATAGCTTCATTTTCTAATTCAAATAACACATCATTTTTCTTGTACACAACTGTAATCACCGCCAGTTGGATGCCATGCGCAAAACATAACTGATGATGAGTATTTAAACTTGAACCCATCTTTTTCATCACTGCTGCACCATCTGTTGTTATTGCAATAACGTTACTAAAATTGATTCCAAATTCTTGCAATTTGTTTTCGAAAACTTCGACGCACTTGTTTGCAGGTAGATTTCTATATAGCCGTGCGAGTCCTAAATTCCAAAATTTTGTTTGACTATGAATATTTATATTCATTTATCGGCGGTTTTGATTGACGTCCATTCTTCAAGTGTGAGGCTAAAACTGTCACCATTTTTTATCTGGCTTGCAATTTGTTTACGAATTTCCTCACGAATTTTTTCTCCGTAAGCCATTAAAACATTTCTTATTGGATTTAACGATTTTGGGACGGAATATCCTTTGGCGGTTAATAACTTCCTTAAATCATAAGAGGTGCAAAATTTTACGAATGGTAGACCATCTTTGGCTACCATTCTTGAAATTACAGCCGGTAGTGAATCATCAGTTTAACTCTTAAAATAATTTTTAATTAGTCCTGAAGTAGTAGCCAACTGTGTTTTGGTTTGACTGAATGATTTTTAATTCAGGATTTACTACATAATCTTAAAACTATTTTAAAGTTATAAAAAAATTTAACTATTTGTTTTATTTTTTCTAAAATGGTTTAACTGAAATTTATCGGTAAATATTTGATTTTTTACCAGTAATCCGGTAAAGAAATTTGGACGGTAAAACCGATAAATCGATTTACCGTTTACCTGTAATGGAAGCCCTACCCGGAATCTGTTTTCTAAGTATCCATGGGCGTTGTTTCTTTAAGAAAGAAATAAAGCCCACGATCGTTATTAGCTTTTGGATTTTATGCTGGATATTTAGTTTGATTAGAATGGAAATATTCAGTATATTAGCAGAATACAATTATTTGTATCAAACTTTATTACTACAGCAGGCTTCATTGCGTTTTCCAATTGGCATTATAACCCACAACAAAGAGTTATTACAGACGTTCTAATTTAATGCCATTTCAGAAAAGAAATGTCGCCCATGAACCTTAGTCAATAAAAATAGGGAAATAAAGCCTCAGTCCACTTTAATTCAATCCACTTCAAAGCATCTGTTGAACGCTGAATTAGTTGCAATATTTGAAGGTATTAATTTGTAAATTGGTAAATGGATATTATGGGAACTTAAGTATAAAAAGAGTTATTTTTAAGCTGCTTTTGTATATAGACTACTCGATAATATTTTAGAAGCGACCCTTTTACGTCACTAAAATGTTTATATTGAAATGTTAACAGTTGGGCAAGGAAGTGATCTAGGTTAGGGTTATTTTAGATATTGTTACAACCTTCCTTCCGTCCACTGGCGCTACATCTCATGATGGAATTTCACCGCCTCAATGATTTTCCACCAAATATTTGATGCGATCGGATTTGGGATCGATAATAACTCGAATAATCTTACTCATGTGCCGTCAGTGTCCAATATTTGCAACAAATGGTGAAAGCTGAAAAAGAAACAGAATTTTGCTCAATTATCAGTGATCCTAGATATTTTAACTCTTTTACTGCAGCTGTTATTATGTTGGGCTATTAATTCCAACGGGAGAGCAGTTCTTTTCAAGAAACAAATATTTCGACTCCGATTGCGCTATAGGAAACCGCGCTGTGCGATATTGAGGTTATTGTGTCTTCTTCATTCTAAAGTCATGAGAAAATATTGCCTTCAAATAGCACTTTGCATAGTCAGCCATTCATTAAAAGCTTGCACGACGTTCAATAACGTGTTCCTCTTAAAGCTACGTTTGCCTGCTGGAAGTATACGGATTAGGGTTTCTCAAAAAGGGATGCCGGGATTCCTTTTTTGTATCAAAAGTGTGTGCGTGCATGGGTGGGGGGGGGGGGGTGGTCTATAAGTTTGTCTGAGGATTTTCTTGGATTTCCCGGAGTAGAACCTCGATTCAAGGGCCAAGTTTGGGATTAGCTTGTCTATGAAATCCAATTGTCCCTTAGATCGGAATGTAGAAGGTTCAAATATCCCGTATAGACATTTATCCATAAATAGCATTTTCAACTCAAATTCAGGTTGACTGGGGAGGAACTTGATTATTTATTAACTGATTAAGATGAAATTTGATTTGCACGATGGAAATGGGATTCTAAAATGGGTTTTAGATGAAGTTCTGAAATATAGCCAATTAGGATAGAACGACCGTTTCTTAACATATTACGATGAATTTCAGCATGCGGCGGAAATGGGATTCTAAAATGATTTTTGCATAAAGTTCTGGAATATTGCTATACTATATGAAGGAACTTAGAAATTTCTTTACCGATTGTGGTGAAATTCAGCATGAACAATGGAATGGGATTCTAAAATTAAATTTAGATAAAATTCTGGAAAATGTCCAATTAGGAAGGGCTTGGCCGTTTCTTAACTGATTATGATGAATTTTTGCAAGCACGAAGGCTATTTAATATTGAACTCATTTGTTTCTTTCACTGATTTCACGTCGATTCCAGAAATTTTTCTAAACATTATTTTAGAGTTCCATTTTCATGGTACAACTTGGGTTAATGACAGCCAATTTCCCTCTAACAGACCGTATTCCAGAACTTCTTCTAGATACCAATTTAGAATCCATTTACACGTGTATTTAACATAAGATTAGATCAATTGTAACACTAAAAGTATTGTTCAATATTTCTTAAACCGAGCATCCAGAATCGAAATTCACATTTTAATTTGTATTTACGTACAGTACTGAAACTTATAAGATCGTTTGGTAACGTGTGGAAAATGAATGTACAACGAACAGCAAATACCGGCAAAGTTATTTCGATTCTTCGTATTGTGTGTGTTTAAAGTGCGATTGTGAAAACTATTACTTCGATTAAAAAATATTTTGTGCAGTTTATAAATATATATGGCAATAAATTTAGTTCACGAAACAACGGAACTATTGGTGTTGTCTGACGGCGTTTGTAAATTAATTTAATAATTTTGTGCGATAAATAGATCATCAATATTAGTAAAATAAGTACCACCCCAACTGGATATGCCATACATTACTATTGATTCTACTAGGGCAGCGCTGTCCAACTTTTTTGGAGATGTAACTGCTTGTAGAAGAACTATGTAGGTTGCTTCAATGAGAGGATTGGTCACAGACCTAAAAACCGATAAAAACCCACTAAACAGCCACACTAGTCGCAGGCCGTATGTGGCCCGAATTATAACTTGCAGTCATGGAATTTAAAGAAAACACGATTTGTTACTTTAATTTTGTATAAATTTATTTGTAATAATAATGAATTTATTTGTAATAATTTTAACTACTGGATTGATCGGAGGTTACAATAATTCTGATTCTTATATTTTATCATTTTTATTCATACAATGCAAATATAAAGAAGAAAGTAAGTAAAGAAGTATACTTATGTATGTACATATATAATATACTTCTGAGAATTAGAATAAAACGCATTGAGAAAATGCAAGTGCAGATATAATTATTGTTATTGAAATTAATTTTAGTCAAAACAAAAATTATTATAGTACGTTAAATGAAATGCTGATTGTTAAGAATAAAATATTATTATATTACAATCAAACGAAATGCTGATTAAATATTACTATGACATTAAATATTGATAATTATTATACTGAAGAAAGTATTGAAGATGTTGTTGTTGTTGTTGCCGGTTGATGACTCGTCGTTGAGGACGGTGAGTCCACAGGACGTAACTCCCGCGGGCCGCCATTTGGACAGTGCTGTACTAGGGCCTGGTATAGTTTCGTTAATGTAACCCTTGGGTAAATTTGGCTAAGATTATACAATTTACGTATAGCCCAGATTACACTATTTTTAGATTAAAGGACTGCATATACTACTTGTTCCTCACTGTTCACTCAATTTTCAGTAACTTTCGTTAGAGTCGATTTTATTGAGTGAAAACGTTCAGCTAATTTTCGTTAACTTGTCACTCATTATTAATCCAATTTACACCCACTTTTCAATCTTTTTTCTGTCACTCACCAATCGCTTTCACTAGAGTCAGTTCTAAACCCAAAACTACTCTAGAAATCTTAAAATTTTCACTGAATTGTTCTTTATTTTTCACTCGTGTTTCACTTTATACTAATCACTTTTCACACATTATTTACTTTCATTAATGTAAACTCTGCTAGGCTAAATGTTTACTCACTTTCAGTCAATTTCAGTTATGTTTCAGTTAATTTTGAATTATATTTCGTTCACTTTTCATTCTCTTTTCTCTAAAGTCGATTTATTAGATTTAGTTAATAAGTAAAACAAAACTCCTATATGTGTACTGAGTGAAAATTTTCTCTCGCTTTTACTCAATTTTCAATCATTTTTCTGTTACCCATTATTTATATTAACTACAGCCAACCCTAAGCCAGCTCTTCGACGTATGTTCAAATATAAGTGTACATTGATTTTTCAATCATGTTTCACTCAATTTTAAGTCGTTTTTCATAACTAAATAAGTTTGAATTGGGTCAATTCAAAGCAAAAAATTGTTCAATCACTTGTCACTCACGTTCCATTCACTTTCGTCTGGGGTTAATTCAACGTATAAGACTCTTCGACGAGTATTCAATATTTACTCAAATTTACCAATTGGTCCTTTGAAGAAAATTAGAAGGAAGATTTTTAAAATTTCAACATATTTCGATTGAGAAAGGTTAGAGGAGGTCGTTACCAACAGCTTACTCGTAGTTTGTGGAACTACTCTGTATCTTACTACTTATCCATCACTGTTATTCTATGAATAACGATTGAAAATTTTTATTCAATTTTCTTTCACGCTTCACTTATTCTTCATTCAATTTTCATTCTCTTTTCAATCACTTTCTACTCACTCATCAATTGCCTTCACTAGATTTAGTTATTAGGTAAATATTCCTCTATTTATATTTAAATTTTCACCCACCTTTTAATCAATTTCATCAGTTTTCATTTATTATTTATTTACTAATAAATTAGATTCAATTCTAAGCTAAGAATAGTTATCTACGCTTATCCAAATGTTTACTCCCTCAATTTTCATCAGTTTTCACTTTTGTGAATCCTCTTTGATTTATATTAAATATTTGTTAATCATTTACTTTCTGCTACTTTTCACTTTTTAGTCAATTTCATTGATAATCATCAGAGTGTAACTAGAGTCAAGCGAAAAGTCCGTGACGCGTACTCAAATATTGACTCAACCTCCATTCACTTTTCCATCATGTTCCACTCAATTTTTAGTCATTTTTTACTTTTGCAGTAGTCAATTCCAAGCCAAAAGCTTTTCAACCAATTTTACCTCACGTTTCGTTTTCCTTACTCTAGAGTTAATTGTAACCCTCTAAAAATGTTAGACTTTTTAAATTTCCACATTTTAAAATGCAGAGAGGCTAAAAAAACTTCAGGATTTATTTCCATTCACTTTTCATTCAACTTTCATTTAATTTCACGCATCAATCAGTTTCACTAGAGTCGTAGTTCTAGGCCAATAATTCCTCTAAATTTCTTCAAAATTCACACCATTTGTATTTAACTTGCATTCAACTTTCGTCCAAACCTCACTTTATTTTCAATCGCTTTTCACTAATTATTTATTTCACTAGAGTCTAAACTGCTTAACACTAATTTAAATGTTTACTCATTTTAACTCAATTTTCATTCTCAATTCATTTTAACTCAATTTTCAACTATTTTGCACTGGCCTTATCCTTCCTGTCACTAACTGTTTACTCAATTTTCAGTAACTTTCACTAGCGATAATTTTAGGTGAAAAGCCCCTTTACGCACACTGTGTGACAATTTTCACTCAGTTTCTATTCACGGTTTATATACTTTTCTTTCACTATTCTCTCGCTTTATAATTTTCAATCACATTACACACAATCATCATGTTCATCAAACTTTCACTCAATATCCGTTTACTTTTTAATCATGTTACACTCAATTTCACTTATTATTAACTTTTACTGGAATAGATCTATAGTCCAACATTTTCAATCACTTTCTGGTTTTTAAAATTTCAACGTATTTAAAGTCAGAGAGCATAGATTGCTAAAAAAGCTTCAATGGAGTTGATTCTAGAGGGATATCAAGTGAAAATATTCATTCATTTATTCACTTTTCTTGGCCACTCGCTTCTTAACCTCTTTCCTCATCAGTCATTTCACCATCAAAAACTGCGCTAGTGGTATTTAAAATTTCACTCAGTTTTTATTCAATTTCCATTCACTTTTCATTCATATTTCACTTTATATTCATTCACTTTTCAATCAATATTTACTTTCACTAGATTCAATTTTAACCCATTAAATGTTTACCCATTTTAACTCAATTTTCATTCGTTTTTTACTTATGTTTGAGTTAATTCCTTCGGTCTAAAAAGGCCAACGTATTGAAATCCTGCCAGAAATGAGTAAAAATTTGGTTGGTCCAAAACCACTATTCTAGACGTTTTGAAAGTCCCTGAGTCTAAAAAAGCAAAAAATATCCGTTTGGCTGCCTGGCTGTCTGGATGTCTGTACCGATTGTATCTCGGGAAGGACTTGTACGATTTAAAATCTTTTTTCGATTTGAAAAGGTTTTGGAATCTGTATGTCAAGAGGGTCGGGTACCTGCCAAACGAATGGACCCAAAACACCTGATTATATGTTGAAATATTTACCAATTTTTTATATGTATATACTGGTTTGAATATTGAGCTGGGCATTGAGTTTGGGGTGGGGTTGAAGTGTTCCACTGGTTTAGTTGAATTTTAGACGTGCGATGGAAATGGGATTCTAAAATGATTTTTAGACAAAGTTCTGGAATATGGCTCAGTAGGTTGGAATTTTACTATTCCTTAACCGATTATAATGAAATTCGAGATTGGAAATGAAGATTTGATATAATGTTTCTAATTCCGAAATTCTACCGTTAGTAGTTTCAATACTGCGGCGCTTGTCCGCCACACACTATATTTTTCTTAACTTACCGCTCTAAGCAAATACTTAGAAAACCTAACCCAAAGTCTAAAGCGAAGGATTGGCAAGAAAAGTTTTTAAGCGAAATTTTATTACAGAAATAATATTGATTATTTAGCATACGTTTACGCTATCTCAACGGAACGTCAACCAGCTGCATTATTTACAGAAATCTAAACATACAACTTTAAAGAAGCCATATTGACGTGTTTCTCACAATCTCGTCTAAAAATAATTGTTGGGTCACATTTCGTCTATACGTTGGAAACATAGTGTTATTGATATAATACTTATATTGTTAAACCCAGATATTTAAATGTATGTACAAGCTCAAGCACAAAGCATATGCATGTGATAACTTTAAAAAAGCGCTAGGAAAATGGCATCCTTTCGCAAAAAATGTATGATTTTTTTTTATCGCTAACAATAAGTCGATTATGATAAAACCTATATATGTATGACTAATAACCCAAGTTATTAGTCATATATAGGTTTGGGGCCAAATCATCAGCAAAAGCAGTCGAATATCCTATGAGATCAACATTAAAAATCGAATAAAAATAATTCAAAAATAATAATGGATCCAAACCTGATCCTTGGGAGACGTCACACTTAACAGCACCTGTAATTTGTAATTTGCACCTGTTTTAGTAACAGTACCTGTAATTTGTAAACCATCCTAAAATTTTATCACAAATACTAATATTATATAGTTTAGCTATAATCTTATTCCATTGTCGACTACATCGAAAGCTTTAGAAATGTTAACAAATATTGCTGTAGGCTTCTGCGAACTGTTCAAAGCTATATATATCTGCTTAAGGAAATTAATTAATACTTCTTCGTTGGATATACCAGCACTAAAACCACATTACCATTTCCCAGAACTTTATGTAAAAATCGTTTTAGAATCCCAATTCCGTATTGAATGCGAAATTCATCATAGTAGGATAAGAAACGGTCAAGTTCCTTCCTAATTGGGCATATTCCAGAACTTCATCTAAAACTTATCGTAGAACACCACTTCCGTCGTACATGCCAAATTTCATCACAATCGCTTACGAAACGGCTATGTTCCTTCCTAATTGGCGATTTTCCAGAAGTTTAGGTAAACATCATTTTATACTATTTGAACGTATTCGATAGCGCTGGTTGCTTTTGTTTGTTTGAATCAGGAGTTTCGGCAACAATATGTGAAGATGTCGATCAAAAAATTTTTGATGGCTGGTAATGTCGTTTCCAAATAACTAATGCACAAAAAATGTAATGGCTGGTGATGGTGTTTACAATAAATAACGAAGAATGCAAAATGACTGGCTTTTGGTAAAAAGCACCCCATATAATGATTTGGTTTTAATAAATAACAAAATTAGTTTTCAATAAATAACACACTGTATTTAGAACAAAGATTTAATTTTTGCATACATGAATTTACAAAAAGCAGGGGTGAGATGTTGTAACCATCACGTTTTTCGCTTCGATGCATTTTCGATAGAATAACTGTACTGCTTTGTTAAAAATATAAAATTTTAAAACAATTTAGTTCTAAAATACCGTTATTCTATCGAAAATGCATCGAAGCGAAAAACGTGATGGTTACAACATCTCACCCCAGCTTTAGTTTCTGGCTTGAGTTTTATTTGTTTGTTTATCAAAACGTTCTGCGGTGAAAAAACAAAATGAACTGACCTAAAAATATTTTGATACAATACTAATATACTTTTTTTTTTTTTTAAAACAGAATACAAAAGAAAAATTTATGTTTTATATGAAATGACAAATCAAATTATAGTTTATGAATATTATAATAGATGGCATGAATGGTATTAAAAAGACAAAATTAAAGGTCAGACTATATAACAAATTTACAAATAACGTTAACGAAACTTCACTAAACGTTTTAATCATTTGGTGGCGAGTTCACCATTTCCATCTTCCATGTGGAATTCATCATAATAGGTTTAGAAACGGTCAAGTTCCTTCCTGATTATCCACATCCTAGAACTTCATATAAAACTCATCTTAGAATCTCATATCCGTTGTGCATGTCGCTTACGAAACGGCTATGTTCCTTCCTAATTGGCCAATTTCCAGAATTTTATCTAAAACTCATTTTAAAATCCATTTTCCATCATGCGGTAGAGCAATAACCAAGTTCCTTAGTAATTGGCCATTTGCCAGAACTTCATCTAAAACTCATCTTAGAATCAAATTTCCATCATGCATCCTGAATTTCATCATAATCGATAGAGAAACCACCAAGTTCCTGAAATTTGGTCTTTTTCCAGAACTTTATTTAAATTCATTTTATAATCCTATTTTCTTCGTGCACTGCACCTTCCTAACTGGCCATTTTGCAGAACTCTAGGTAAAAATCATTTTACCCATTTCTGCATGTGGAATTTATCATAATAGGTTAAGAAACGATCAAGTTCCTTTCTAATTGTCCATATCCCAGAACTTCTTCTAAAACTCATCTTAAAATACCTTTTCCATCGTGCATTGCAAATTTCATCATAATCGTTTAAGAAACAGCTAAGTTCCTACCTAATTGATCATTTTCCAGAACTTTATCTAAAACTCATCTTACAATCCGTTTTCCATCGTGTATTGTGAATTTCATCATAATCAATCGTGAAACTACCAAGTTCGTCTGAATATGTCATTTTCTAGAACTTTATTTAAAAAACATTTTAGAATCCCATTTCCGTCTTTCATGCTGAATTTTATCATAATAAGTTAAGAAACGGTTAAGTTTCTTCCTAATTGGCCATATTCCAGAACTTCATCTTGAAAATTATCTTAATTGGCGATATTTCAAAAACTTCTAAAACTAATTTTAGAATCCTCTTTCCATCATGCATCCTGAATTTCATCATAATAGATACAAAATCATCATGATCCTTCCTAATTGACCATTTTCCAGAACTTTATGTAAAAATTATTTTACAGTAACATTTCCATCGTGCATGCTCAATTTAACCATAGTCGGTTAAGAAATAGCAATGTTCCTAATCGGGCTGAATTTGACTTGAAAGGCAGTATATGGATAAGCTCACGAGATATTCAAATTGTCTGCATCCGGATCTTAGGAATGGTCTGAAATAAGGCCAACACATACTGAATTTTTTTTTGTGCATTTGATTTACGAATGACGTTCGTTAACCACAATTCGTACTATTAATGTAAAAATCACTATATTTACGAAATAAACAAAATTTAGAAAAAAATTTATAAACATTTGCGCGTTAATAGTACGAATCATAGTTCTTAAACTAAGAAATGGTTTAGTTTATTGTGCTATAGATATAATACATTCACATGTTGTTTGCGTATTATGCAACTTGCATGATTTTATTAAAAAACTAAATTTATGAACAATTCATAATATTTATGAATTAGACGAGTGCGAAAATATTTGTTAAATACTTATTGTTCGGTATATTAACAAATGTGGCACTACAATATATGACTATTATAATTCGAATTTTAAATGTATGTGTGGGTGGCTGCGTATTTTTGAAGAAATCCTACTTTTATGACATCTATTGAATAAGAATTTTATTTTGCCATTTCCACCTCCGAAACAGAAAGTGCTAGTGAAATGCATACCAAAATATGGTATATGCCTTATATACACACACGCCAGATATTAGTGATTTTCCATTTTCTAAGTAAAAGAATTCGAAAAAAAATCTAGTAGACATAACATTTCAGCAACCGTCTTTTTTCATTTTGATTTTTATGAAAATGTTCATAAATAATACAATTAAATTGTAAATTTCACCTTTTTTTCACGTATTATTGATAAATTCGTTCATTAAATTAATAACACGAACAAATTAATATATTGTACATAAGAGCTCCATTGCGTTTCTAATTATGCGAAAAGATCAAGTTTCATCATTACGTAATGTATATGAATTTGTTCGTACTATTAATTATTGGACGAATCTTTTCGTAGCATGTATGAAAATAAAGAAAAGTTGAATAATATTCGGAACAACGAAAGTAAATAAATTGCTTTCGCTTCTTTATTAACAATTGCGTGCTTGAAAGGAACAAATGTAATAGTATACATTCAAAAATGTTTAATTTAACAGATTTTTGTATGCTGAAAAACAGGTAAATATGATATTTTTTGCCAGTGTTGTACAAGTGTTTCCTTTTTGCACGTGACTAAATTTTAATGTGTTAACAATACTGCAGCATTATTATATATAGTTACTGGCAAGAAAATGTCGTACCTATATCGATTCAAATATTATCATGGTTGACGATTCGGAATTCGATCCAACCTATAGGGTATCTACCATTCCAAATTTTGCCGCTCCTGTAAATCAAAATGTATCAGCAGTACATGAAGAAGGCCTTAGATTAAAATCGGTTTTGCAGTAGTGGTATCAAACAAATGTATTGAATTTTCTTAAAGGTAACCAAATATGCAATTAAAAGTACTGTGTTATTGTAATTCAATTTATTTCATTTACAGAACTGCAATAAAATGAACCATGGCGCATTGCAAATATTTTGGATTAAATTACCTCTTATCAAATTTGTTCTTAAAATTTTATCAATTTAATCTTCTAAAATTAAACTAAAGGAGTAGTAAGCGTCTAACTAATAAAATAAATTAATAACAAAATTACAATTCATTTTATTTCTCTACAATTGGGTGTATATATTTTATGAATTTATTCATCAATCGACCCAAAAATTTACATTCGTGTTATGAACCATACATAAATATTATGTAGTTTTGTGTATCAATTATTGTTCCTACACATTATGAACTATTTTCAGTATATTTATGAAAATAATCATCATATTTGTGAATTATTCATAAAGGCTGAGTATTCCATTCTTCCTATACACGAATAATTTCGTAAACACAAATAATGAATTTCTAAACTTATGTGTATGAATTTATTCGTTAATGTGATTTAACATTTCATTTGTATTATGAAAAATTGCATAGTATCTTTAATTTCTTACGTTAATAATAAGAAGTTGTTCACTTCACCCAAAAATAATAACATTTTTCGTATCTTATATGAATCAATTCACAAATATACTACAACGTAAGTAGTTAAGATTAAAATAAAAAGTTTGTGCGTATCACTATATTAACGTATGAATTTCTTACTATTAACGAAGGGTCGTATCGGCTCAATTTTAACGAATTATTCTTACTATTAATGCAGTTTTTGTCTAAATTGATGTAGGATTTTTTTCAGTGCATAATTAGTCTCTTAAACCAGATTTTACATGTATAATATAAAAATATCGAAAACCGGGAAATCGGGGGATTTCTTGGTCATACTTTTCTCCCAGAAGATGTGATTCCAGAATTCCATTTGAGAATCCCTAATTGTCCTATGCGGATTTGAGCTAAAAGACTACTAACACTAAATAAATTGAAAACCGGGAAATCCCACTATTTCCCGGTCATTTTTTTGGGACCAGGATCCCGGGATCCCTTTTGAGAAACCCTCATACGGATAGACCGTGAATAGGGTGAATATTCTCCAAGCATGCCAACTGTTAATATAGGTCTCGGCCGGGATGGCCTTTAGTTCCTTCAGCGAATTTCTTTTTATGGGTTTAATCGACTCAGGGTGCGTTCCCCGGAGTGGATATTTGAGTTTGGGAAACAGGAAAAAGTCACAGGGAGCCAAATCTCTCAAGTATGGTCGCTGAGCGATGACTTTTGTTTCGTGTTTGGCCAAAAATTCAGTCACAATCAGGCTGGAATGTGACGGTGCATTATCGTGGTGAAAAATCCATGAATTGTTTGCCCACAAATCCGGCCGTTTACGGCGAATTGCTTCACGTAGACGCCTCAAAACTCTGGAACGAATTCATGGTGAACTACGATTTTCGAGCACAATTTTCTTCACTTTTTCGATGTTACCATCGTTAACAGAGGTGGATGGACGACTCGCATGAGACAAATTTTCTACGACCTCGCGACCCTCACTTGCTTTATGTTACTCAAATACTTGCGTTCTCGATAGAGTAGACTCCCCAAAACACTTCTGCAACATGTGCAATGATTCCGTATCTGTAATTCCATTGGAAACACAAAATTTCAATCAAACTCGTTGTTCAATTTTTTTTCCATAGTAAAAATCGCCAGACATACTTTTCGTGTCGTAAACAAATGGCTGCCAAACTCACACTAATTTTGATCAGACGGTAAACCATTTACCCTTCACTGAACTAAATTCCTAATAACTCATTGATCCGCTGAGACTGATTTTGATTTTAAGTGATCCCCGTTCAGCAAAATGTTAAATACCGCTGCACTACGCTATTTAACAACCCATTTAATAATGCAACTATCTCTACTAAACATATCCATTAAGCACAAAGCATTTTTATTAACAACAACAATCAAAAAATGGATTTAATTTAGTTTTTTTTTTCCACAAACTCGTAATTGTTCATTTTTTTTTGTTTTATTGAAAAAGGAAGTTCAATTATAAAAAATTTTTAATGCGAAATAAATCATCTTAAATACAAAATTAAAAGATCACTTTAATCTAATTCTTAATTTAAACTAATTAATTCACAACCCGAAACTAAAAACTACATACATACATAATTACTTGTTTCGAGTTAATAAAGTTTTGTTTTAAAATATAAAATTGCTTTATGCTTAAGCCGACATCAAAGGGTGGTTTATTTCTAAGGTATATAGCACTAGTAAAACATGCTATGGTATAAATTCCAAAATTGGTTTTAATGCATGCTACATTTATAATCTCTTTACAATACGTCTTAATGTCTTTATGTGGATTTGACGGAAACAAAAATTATTCTTTTCCCATATCTACTATGCCACCCGTTAAATGCGACTTAATTTTTATTTTATTTTTGTTGTTGTATATTATTATAATCAAAATACACTTATTCTTTAAAAAGTACAATAAGTACGTAAAAATATATGTACATAGGTACTCATAAATTGGACATCATGCTGATCAATTTTGTTAAGAGTTTCTTTGGTTAGGAGGTTTCTTTTTTTTTTGGTAGAAATTAAAAGACTTAAAACGAAAAATGTTAAGTTCCAAATATGTACATACATAAATAAAAAATGAACGAGAAGGAAAGGCGAAAAAAAAAACAAAAGAAAGAAAACTTAATTTGTTAAGATATAAACTTAAGTAAGTAAAGTAAGAAGTTGTTGAGACATAAGTGGATTGTGTTGATTATTATTATGATGAATGGAATTGAAGTAATTTTTATTTTACGATCATTCATTATAATCTCGCTCTCTAACTCTATATATTACCGTTTGTGTTTGTGTGTGCACTCGCGGGATCTTTTAATTTTAAGATAGGGTTTAAGTGTTTTTTTTTTTGGTTTATGTATTTCATTTATGGATGGAGTTAACTAGTTTACTTTATTTATTATAGTTATTCGTTTTCGAGGTATTTGTTGATTTGTTTGGGTGCTTATGTGATTTGTTTTGAGGATTTGCGATAAAACAGAAATGTTTCATGTATTTCGGTTACTTGTAAGTTGGGTAGGCGGTTCATCACAAACAACCAAACAACTACCTGTTATTTAACGTGTTCACAAATAAAAATGTTGGTTATACATGTATAACCCAATTTCATTTACAACATCCTTAAGTCTGATTATCAGATTATCCTTATTATTAAAATTTGAACCAAATATTTTACAACAAGAACATTTAAAATTGTGTTATTGGTTAGATGTAGCATAAAACTCTTAATTTCTTGAATTTGTTTCGAAAAATGTAAATTAGAGTTTTCCTGTAGAAATGGAAATGGGATTTTAATTTTTTTTTCTTCACAACAATTTCCAATAGCCTCTTAATACACCGAATATTATTAGATAGAATGAACTAGGTTGATTTACAAGATTTCTGTGCCAAGGATATTGTCAGTTTGTATATAATATCAAATGAACCTTTAATCCCGTATAATATGTTAAATCGAGTTGCGTTGCTTTTTCTAAGGTCGGTAGTGGTCCTGCCATATTCATTGCAATTTGAGTGGCAGTTTCTTTACAATCGTCTACTGGGCAGGTAGAATCGTTCACGAATATTGACTGCATTATTTTATAATTTCCTAGAAAGCCCTCTCACTCGTTTCCGCATACTCTTTAATCAACTTAGCTCGAACCAAATCCCAAACCTCTGCTCAACTCATACCACCATACCAAAATATCATCGCCATCGTATGAGTGTGAAGTTTATGCTAAAAAAAATAACATAAAATTACACTGTTAAATTAGCTATTTTCCAATTGGAATTTAAATTATATGAAAATTTAAATTTTTTGTAATTTTGGGTTTTTCTTACCACCAAACAGATTCTTTTCATCCTTTTCAGATAGCTGGACCATCTGTTTATATCGTTAACCAAAAGCATCCAATTGTGTTGAACATTACTATATTTCAGATAATTTAAAAATTTGAATGAATTTTGATGGTTTAAATAATTATTTAGCGTCGATCCTGGAAATGTCCCGAAGGCCCCGCACATTTCTCAGAATAGGTAAGCCATATAGCGGTCAATGTCACCAAGCCGATCCAATTATGATGAACTATAATATATTTCACAGTTTTTGGAATTTTTAATAATTTTCCATTATTTTAAAAGTTTTATATCGCCGACCGCAGAGATGTCCACAAGGTATTGCCCATTGTTTCGGATAACTTTATTTGGTTTAAAAAATTGTATCTCCAATCACAGAAATGTCCACAAATTCTGGCTTATATTTTTGGATAACTTGACCATATGCCAGTCTACATGGTCAATCTTATCCCATTTTGATGAACTATATTATACTACACAGATTTTCGAATTTTTTAAAATTTTATTTGTTTTAAAAATTGTTTCTCCGATCACAGAGATGTCCACAAGGTCTTGCCTATATTTTTAGATAACTTGACCATATGCCAGTCTACGTGGTCAATCTTATCCAATTGTAATGAACTATACTATACTTCACAGAATTAAGAATTTTTAATAATTTTATTGGTTTTAAAAATTGTTGTATCTCCCATCGTAGAGATGTCCAAAAGGTTTTAAAAAATTTTATTAAATTATTAAAAATTCTAAATTCTGTGAAGTATAGTATAGTTCATCATAATTGAATAAGATTGACCACGAAGACTGGCATATGGCCAAGTTATCCAAAAATATAGGCAAGACCTTGTAGACATCTCTGTGATCCGAGATAAAACAATTTCTAAAACCAATAAAATTATTAAAAATTCTAAATTCTGGGAAGTATAGTATAGTTCATCACAATTGGATAATATTGACCACGAAACTGGCATATGGTCTAGTTATCCAAAAATATAGACAAGACCTTGTGGACATCTCTGCGATCGGAGATACAACAGTTTTTAAACAATAAAATTTATTAAAAATTCGAAATTCTGGGAAGTTGAAGTATAGTATAGTTCATCACAATTGAGTAAGATTGAATAAGTAGACTGGCATATGGTCAAGTTATCCAAAAATAAAGGCAAGACCTGCTGGACATCTCTGTGATCGGAGATACAATTTTTAAAACAAATAAAATTATTAAAAATTCGAAATTCTATGAAGTATAGTATAGTTCATCACAATTGGATAAGATTGACCACGTATACTCGCATATGGTCAGGTTATCCGAAAATATAGGCAAGATTTTGTGGACATCTCTGTGATCGGAGGTACAATTTTTAAAACATATAGAATTATTAAAAATTCTAAATTCTGGGAAGTATAGTATAGTTCATCAAATATGGATAAGGTTGACCACGTAGACTGGCAAATGGCCAAGTTATCCGAAACTATGGGCAATACCTTGTGGACATCTCTGCGGTCGGCGATATACAACTTTTAAAATAATGGAAAATTATTAAAAATTCCAAAAACTGTGAAATATATTATAGTTCATCATAATTGGATCGGCTTGGTGACATTGACCGCTATATGGCTTAGCTATTCTAAGAAATATGCGGGGCATTCGGGACATTTCCAGGATCGACGCTAAATAATTATTTAAACCATCAAAATTCAGTCAACTTTTAAATTATCTGAAAAATAGTAATGTTCAACACAATTGGATGCTTTTGGCTAGCGATATAAACAGATGGTCCAGCTGTCTGAAAAGGATGAAAAGAACCTGTTTTCTGATGAGAAAAATCTGTTTGGTAGTACGAAAAATCCAAAATTACCAAAAATTTAAATTTTCATATAATTTAAATTCCAATTGGAAAATAGTTAATTTAACAGTGTAATTTTTTTTTTTTTTTTTTTAGCATAAACTTGACACTCATCGCCATCATAACATCATACCATCATACCATCATCATCATCGTACTACCATCACCATTACCTTCACCATCACACAATTCTTATATACAAACCATCATACCATCTGATTATTACCTCTCAAGAAGAAGATGAATGTTTGAGATATTTACAGTGACCTTTCTTAAGTCTTAAACATTATTTGTGTAAAGTATGGTTCAAATCGTTCAATGCGTGGCCATTTGTTTAAATATCACACACATATACTGTATATATAAACACTCCCTTTTAAATACAATGAAACCTCATTTCAACGGACACTCAATTTAGCGGAATCCTCACTTAAACGGACAAACTTTTATGTCCCATGTCACCGAAGTTTTTCAATGAAAACCTCCAAGAGATAAGCTGACACTTTAATAGAGCAGACACGGACAGATATTTCTACGATAATACAGGTTTTACGAGTACACTTCAAATTCAATGTTTTACACTTCAATTTGTTCCTTTTGCACTTCAAATTGAACCTTTTACATTTCAAATTAAACTATATACATTTCAAATTGAAACTTTAGCAAATTATATGGAACTTGCCTATTTCTTAGCCGGTTTTAGTGCAATTTGATGTATATAATTGAAATGGGATTCTTAAATTATTTTTCAATAAAATTTTGGAATATGGCCAAAAAATTTAAATATATGAAATTTGACATGTGCGTTGGAAATGGAATTATAAAATAATTTTTAGATGATGTTATGGAATATGGCAACAATTTTATCTAAAACTCATTTTTGAACCCCATTTTTATAGCAGATGTCAAATTTTACTCAAATCCGTTAAGAAATAGCCAAGTTCCGTCCTAATTGTCCATCATTTTAGAATCTCATTTAAAACGCACATGTCAAGAGCTGACCATAGTCGAGAGCTTTATCCGAAAATCATTTTAGAATCCCACTTTAAACGCACATATCAAATTTTATCATAATCGGTTAAGGAATATCCAAGTTCCATCCTATTTTGGCCATATTCCAGAACTTGATTTAAAAATCATTTTAGAATCCCATTTCCATCGCACATGCCAAATTTCATCATAATCGGTTAAGAAATATCTAAGTTCCATCCTCATTTTCCATATTCCAGAACTTTATCCAAAAATCATTTGAGAATCCCATTTCCATCACCCACATTAGATTTCATCATAATCAGTTTGGAAGTATCCAAGTTCCATCCTTATTGGCCGTATTCCAGAACTTTATCCAAAAATCATTTTAAAATCCCATTTTCAACGCACATGTCAAATTTAATCATATTCGGTTGAGAAATAGCCAAGTTCCATCATACTTGGTCGTATTCCAGAACTTTATATCCAAAAATCATTTTAGAATCCCATTTCCATGACCCACATTAGATTTCATCATAATCGGTTTAGAAATATCCAAGTTTCATCCTCATTGGCTTTATTCCAGAACTTTATCCAAAAATCATTTTAGAATCCGATTTTCAACATACATAAGGAATAGCCAAGTTCCATCCTACTTGGCCATATTTCAGAACTTCGTCTAAAAATCATTTGAGAATCCCATTTCCATTGGAAATGCTGAATTTCATCAAAATCGGATAAGATATAGAATCCGAATAAAATTTTTATAAACGAAAAATCAGAAATCCTCAGTTTAACGGACACCTCACGACAACGGACAATATTTTTGGTCCCCCGATTTCCGTTGTAGTGAGGTTTCGCTGGATATAGATTATTCATCTGCTCACTAAACTCTTATTCAACCCCCAATAAACCGCAACTTAACCTTAATTCAACTCGTAAACGGAATCCAATTTAACCCTCCCTCCCTGTACGCCAAACTCAATCATCAAATCCGCATATAGTATATAAAAAATTTGGTCAACAACTCACTGTATCCTATCCAACCTTAACTCAACTTCAACTCAACCCGCAAATTGACCCCTAGCTTAACGTTGAAATCAATCCCAATTCAATAATCAAACCAGCATATATAAAAAAATTCCTAAATATTTTTACGATACATAACCAGGTGTTTGGTTCAATTCGTATGGCAGGTACCTCACTCTCTTGACATAGAAACAGATTGGTGCAAAAAATTCTAAATCGGACGAGCCGTTCTCGAGATACAATGGGTACAGACATCGGGCCATCCAGACATCCAGATATCCAGACGTCCAGACAGACGGACGGATTTTTTTGTTTTTTGCTTTTTCAGAGTCAGGGGCTGTCAAAACGTCGAGAAAAATGGTTTTGGACTAACCAAATTTTTCGTCATTTTTGACAGGATTTCAATACTTTGGTCTTTTTAGACCGAAGTAATTGTGGTTTGGCACAGGTTCGATCCGTCATGATGGACTTTTTGGAATATTATGGAAGAACGCTGTATTCCCTGAAGACGCCTTGTTCTTCCGGGTTAACTCATTAGTAGAAATCATGCGAGCTATTTGACACTCATGGACATTTTTAGATGATGGCTCGTTTTTTACAGCTACCATATACCATCATTTTTAGTGTGAATTCCATTGGTTCGCTACCTTATGTCTCAAATGTCCTACTTCCGTCCTGAAAAGCTAACCCTTCTTTGAACTTAAATTTTTGGTTTTTATTAAGCCACTTGATTGTATTCGATCGAAAACATTGTCCAAATCCTTACCCATGATGATGACGTCGTTCAAATATACAAACAAGGATTTTGTCCATTAGCCGATCAAAAGTGGCACCGGGGTTACATACCAATCCGAACGGCTTAAGGCGAAACTGCCTATAGCTCTTTACTTATTTAACAATTTTCCTCACGACGAAATTCTTAAATGTCATTCTTCTCGAACCGAAACCATACCGGTAAATTCCATGTACGATTTATTTGAGATTCAGCATGTCTATTCCCATCCATAATCCATTTGTTGTTGTTTTGCTAAAGGTATTGTTCAGAATTTTTCTTGGCATGATATAAGTTCTTAAGTATTTTGCTGCACACGAAGTATTTTACTACTTTTTCTGCCATTCTGTGGTGGCTCATACATTCGGACTTTTCTGCCCACATTTCACTACGGTTGATACCTCGTCATACTTACCAATAACTGCTCGGTGTTGTGGAATAAGGTTCGAAGCATTAATACCCAACAAAAGTTAGGACTTTAATTCGCCATCAATCTGTATTATCTCTAGAAACGTTTCTCGGCTGGTTTTACATATTCACTTTCACGTTATTTCATTTTCACCACTATGTTATAGACATTTTAAAACTTGGAAAAGGTGATTTAATTTTAAAATTAGAATGGAAATCGTACAGAATATTAAAATGAAGATTTCCATTCTTATTTTAAAATTAAATCTCTTGGCTTCAGTTCATACGGAAACCAATTTCTTTCTTTTACACTATACCAATGGCCTTGAGATGGTTTTGAATCGCTTATTGACACACTCCTAAAGTTTCAGCAAGTTTCTCTTGAGTTTGGCGTGAATTGTGGTCCCTTCGCGTTTTTTTGTAACTAGTGTCAAAATCGCCACTTTTAAAACGCCGGAACCAGTACTTACATGTTTTTATTGAAGGAGCATGTTTCCCATATGGTTGACACAGCAATCGACGCCCATCACCTGCGCTTCCAGCAAATTGTGATTTGTTGGCACAAAGGTTGAGATGATTAGAGCACACAAAAAATACGTTGTTTACACTTCATCATGACATATACTGATTTTTAGAGGGAAATGATGACGCTTTAACATGAATATAGTAACGGTCCAATGCGATTTAACACTAGTTACGCCATCTTTTGTAAATCCCTCAAAACTTATTTGTACACCCAATAATAAAAATTTTAACAAAATGAACGAGCAAATTTCCACTATCGTCATGGGCTTAGATAAAATGGAAAATATTGAGTCAGTTATAACTAAAGCGTTTGACACCGTTAATCATAACGTTTCGCTAAGTAAACTTGGAAGTGTTGATTTTACAGTTATCTAGAGAATAGACGACAGATGTTGAAAATAAATGACTCGTTCAGCTGTAGCGTGTAGTGAATACAGGAGTGCCACAAGGTTCTATCTTAAGTGTACTTTTGTTTTTAATTTATATGAATTTCATTTTCTCCCTCAACCTATATGGAGAATTGATTGCTGGTTAAAAAACGGTAGCATTGGTAACCAAGGACTTCGAGAAGGCAGTGCGACTTCCGTGTATTCTTACCACCACCCCATATTCCGTTTTATATCCATCTGTAAATCATGCCATGGACTCTCGCTCAACGGATAGTCCATATGCACTCCACACATCCCGGTCAGGTAACCTAACACAGAATGGTTTGTGGAAGTCCAGTTTAGCTGGCATACAGTCGGAAAGCATTCCTATGGTAGGATCTGTCTGAAATTTCTTAAGGATTTCCAGATGACCCATTATATTGCCTGGTTTGGTATTTCCTTCCACCTGCATTTTCAGAGTCATAATTGCAGCATCCTTTTTAACATACAGGTGCAACGCAGTTGGTCCTAGAAGTGACCCCATCGCAGCGGTTGGACATGTTTTCATAAAGCTCGTAATACCGAAGCAAGCTATACATCGAACCTTATTCAATAAAGTTTGCGATGCCTTCTGCTCAGTTTTAAACCCCCGTACAATCGATGTCAGGGTGACCATAGGCCTAATGATTGTAAGAAATGACCAGTATATCATTTTTGGTTGTAGTCCCCAAGTACGTCCATAGAGTCTTTGACAGGCCCATAAAACCTTGGTGGCTCTATCTTGAACTTTCAATAAATGTTGCTTCCAGTTTAGTTTTTGATCCAGGATAACCCCTAGATATTTATCCTCTTTGGAAAAAGGAACAGTGGTGCCGTGTAACGAGGGAGCTGCTAGCACGAGCTTTATCCTCATCGTAAAAGGAACAATGACAGTTGTGTTTGGATTGACACTGAGTCCTTCCTGGTAACACCATTGCCATATTATATTAAGTGCACTTTGCATGCGAAAGAAATGACCTCATCAAACTTGCCTCTGATTATGATAGCCACATCATTTGCATAGCCCTGGACATAAAATCCATGGCTACTCAGAAGGACAATGGTCTCTGTCAATAACCAATGACCATAAAAGAGGAGACGGTATGCGTCCTTGGGGACATCCCTTTACGACCCTGATGGTTACTAACTCGCCACCTAGTCTGGCAGTAATCTCACGATGTTCCAGCATGGAGCGGATCCCCCGTCGGGTGCAATTTCTTTATATGCCACCGCTTTTTCAATTCTCGTAACTAGACGTCTAAGGGCTATCGCAGTTGATTTACCAGCTTGAAAGGCAAACTGGTTCCGATGCAGCGGATTTTTTTCAAGAATCGCACTTCTTATTTGATAGTCTAGGATTTTTCCATCGTCTTCAATAGAAACGATGTGAGGCTAATTGGCCGATATGGCTTGGCCTGGGTGTCTGGACGACCTCCTCCCTTTGGTAAAAACGCCATATTAACTATCCTCCATAGTTTCGGAATATAGTTAAAAGCATAACTTGCCCGAAACAGCTGGATCAAGCTAGGGAGCATTTCCTCCATGCCTTTTTGAACCTAAGCTGGAATGATACCATCCCACCAGCGGATTTGGAAGGTTTGAAAGAACCAATAGCCCATCTCACCTTGCTGGGTGTGAAAATTTCCCCAGAGAGACTCCAGCTCCTACTGTGAGGCACATGGGTCACCTCATTTGAAGGATTTTGGGCTCCTCTTGGGCTGCTACCACTACTGAAACCGGAAAGTGGATATCTAATATTAATTCTAAGGTTTCATTCCGTGAACCTCCCATCTTGCTTCTGAAGAAGTCCTAAACCATTTGAATGATCCCTAAAAAGGACTTTCTGGAGAAGAGCTGCAGAGGGAAATTCGTTGGTTCCCTCACAGAAATTAATCCAGATAGCCTTTTTAGGTCTTCTTAATTCGAGATTATATTCCATCAAGGCCATTTTATGCTCGCCCCATTCACCGGTGCGTTTAGCCTTGTTGAATAATCTTCTCGATTTTTTCCTCAGTTTACCCAGCGCCCCGTTCCACGAAGGGACTATCTTTATGGACTGTCTTCGCTTAACCTAGCAGCTGTACTTGTAAGCCAAGTGTATAGAATTATGCAGCTGGTTTGAACAGAACTTCAAACCCTCTAGAGACTCTATCTTCTCCACAATCGGAGCAATTTTTGATTCGAGTTAAACCCAATAAAGGCCCCAGTCGGTCAGTTTTGGAATTCAAATTTCCTGCCACTGCATGGTCTCGGCCGCCAAATCAAATCTGATGTGCAAGTGTTCTGATAAAGAGGCCTCTTCAGACTCGTGCCAGTTTTTACCTAAGTCGCTGAAATGCGGACTAGCAAGTATCAAATCTGAGACCTCTCGCCTAATCGCATTTATAAAAGTAGTCAATGTCTACATTATTTGAGATCAGAAATTCAAAAAGGTATTCACCCCAATGATTGATGTCCGTGCTGCCCACACCGTGTGATGCGCGTTTGCAGCCAGCCCATTGCGTTTGCAATGAGCCAATATAGCCTTCTGTTTGCCTCTTTCCCCAGAACCTCTACCATTACTGCTACCAAGTCCCTGGAGATGAACTCTGAAATGGGTGTTACCGCCACTCACACTGGTAACAACTGGAAGCCGCAACATTCCAACACACCTGAAAAACAATAACTATATAAGTTATGTATAAAACTAAAAACTAAATTTAATGTACTCATCTTGTAAGTCAAACATAAACAAAAACAATCCATCGACTACAGTACTCACAACTTAATTAAACGTCAAATATTATCGGTATCACAGTGCACCACGGTTGTATATTGTCGGTATTACAGTGCACTACGTTAGTATTGTATAAAATAGTATTGCCCGATGACTGTTAGCTCATCTACTTAATAATTTTTCCGCTAGTCTTTTGTAATGATTAAATTAAATTCCCCCTCCTTTTTCTTTCACTTCTTTTTTGTATATACACCCAGTCACATCTATCTCATCGAAACACAATAAATTATAATACAATTATATACTAGAACGAAATATAAATTCACAAAAAAAACACAAATTATATTAAAGTTTTATTTACAACTTTAACATTGGTGCCGAAACCCGGGAGAAATTTGTCCATATATCAGTTGAGAAAGCTGGAAAGCATCGAGTTGGTGTGCCGTATTTCGTATTTCATATCTGCACCGCGTGTTCCAGTAATCTGCAGACAAATTTCTCCATCAATTAAAACCAAGTAATCGCACAAGGTTAAGAATTACAGTGAATACATTGCAGTGCATACAGTGAAGTGAATATCGTGACTACAATGGGCGATGTAGACATGCTTAAACGCAAGCGTGGGCACGCTAAAGCCGCAATAACACGTGTGGACAAGGCTATTGCATGTCTCAACGATAACACAGCTGTAGAGGAGCTGTATATACAACTAGAGCTACTCGAGAAAGGTTATATACAGTTCAAAGAGTATGACGAGGACATCATTGCCATCGATGACACGTTGTCCGAGATTGACGTAATCGAACAACGGTACACCAAAGCAAAAGCAGCATTGCGGAAAGCAAAAGAAATGCTTGACACAATGCGAGACCAGAGCTTCTCCCTAATCCCAAAGGACGATATTAAACTGCCAAGGATCCAAATCCCGTTTTTTACTGGGAAATATAACGAATTCCCATTGTTCAAAGATCTGTTTTCGTCATCCGTGCACAACAATGCAACGCTTACGAACGTCCACAAATTTCAATATTTGAAGGGACTGCTACGTGATGATGCGGCGAACTTACTCCGTCATATACCAGTCACCGAGGCTAACTACTTAGAGGCATGGGAGAAACTCTGCACGCGATATGACAACCAAGGTCTAGTGATTACATCGTTAATAAAGCAGTTCACGAGCCAATCACCAGTAACCACAGATTGTGCTATATCGCTTCGTAGAATATGCGACACGTCTGATGAGGTCATCAGAGGGTTGAAGGCGTTGGGAGAACGAGCAGAAACAAGAGACCCGTGGCTCATCTACATTATTCTGCACAAGCTGGATGAAGAAACACGACGACAATGGGCTATGAAAAGCATCGACACGGAATATCCAACATTTAAGGCGTTTCTATCGTTCATTGCTAAGAGATGTGCTGCTTTAGAGGTGTGTGAGCCTGTCCAACAAAAACGAATCCCATCGAAGGCATTGGCAAGAACTTACCACGCACAAGCGACGGATGCACCTTCACCAACCAACGGTGCTACACAACCATGCATCAACTGCGAAGATATTCATAAACTCCACGAATGCGCTCAATACAACGAGCTCAGTTTAGAACAAAAACGGGAATTTGTGGCTCGCGCTCGAATTTGCTTCAACTGCCTTTTTAAAGGCCATATATCTAGCAACTGTCCGTCGAGAAGGCGATGTTTTATATGTCACAGAAAGCATCACACTTCTCTCCATCCCCCACAAGAACCCAACGTGAACCTAACCCTAGAGAAAAATGAGTCCACAGAATCGAAAAGCCAAAATGAAGTTGAAACGTTAGCCCCAACAACGCATACGGCGGTGATTGCAAAATACTCATTGTTGCCGACGGCCTTGGTAAATGTTAAAGACGCATTTGGAAATAATCATTGCTGCAGGGTATTGCTAGACTCTGGATCGGAAGCTTCCCTAATCACGCAATCCTGCATCAATAAATTGCAACTAGCTCGCCACAACTGCCGGATTCCAATCACTGGCATAGCTTCGAATGCAACAACGAAGGGTCGGACAGCGCTTACCGTCACATCGCGAGTAGACGCTGATTTCGTTATAGAGGTACATGTATTCATTTTGGACAAGTTAACATCAAAGTTGCCGCGATTGAATACTGAAGTCCTTAATAACTGGAAGGAATTAAAATCACTACAAATCGCCGATCCTCTTAATCAGCTGTGTCGCGATATCGATATCATCCTGGGGGCAAATCACTTCTTTAAAATTCTACGACAAGGGCAAATCACAGGACCCAACGGCCTCATCGCGCAAAATTCAGCATTAGGATGGATTATTTCAGGAGGTGAGACGAAAGGCAACCAGCGCGTGGCATTGCAACTTGAATTCAACATCGATCAAACGCTACGCAAGTTTTGGGAGCTAGAAGAACTGCCAGCCAAAGCAATATTAACTCCTGAGCAAAAATACTGTGAGGAATTGTTTATAACTACTCACACCAGGGATGCTTCGGGTCGGTTTGTTGTAAGACTCCCCTTTGCAAAAGATGAGAAACGACTAGGAAGCTCGCTTCAACAGGCCACCTCGCGATTCAAATCCATTGAATCAAAGCTTCAACGTCAGGCAGATCTACGAAATGCATACAAATTATTCATGGACGAATACCAGACGCTCAATCATATGTCGGAATTCCAGCCTGAAAACCTCGATTTCATCGCTGAGCACTGCTACTTGCCCCACCATCCAGTCATCAGGCCAGACAGTACAACCACAAAGGTGCGTGTGGTTTTCGATGGTTCAGCAGCTACATCCTCTTCGATCTCGCTAAATTCCAAACTTTTAGTAGGTCCAACGGTGCAACCTGAATTAATTAACATTCTGCTGCGATTTCGCTTACACCCAATAGCATTGACGGCAGACGTCGAACGCATGTATCGCCAGATTCGAGTCGACCCACGCGATTGTGATTACCAACGGATTGTGTGGCGTGATAGCCCTACTACACAATTGAGACATTTCCGTCTGCTAACCGTCACGTATGGCACATCAGCTGCCCCTTTCTTAGCAACACGAGCTCTCCAACAGTTGGGATTTGAATCAAAAACCGAATATCCTCAGGCATCTAATGCGATACTACATGATTTTTACGTGGATGACCTTCTGAGTGGAGGAGTCGACGTGCCATCAACACTAGTATTAGCCAACAACATAATACACATTCTTAGCACTGCGGGCTTTCCATTACATAAATTTGCCTCCAACTCTCAAGAGTTGGTCTCGTCGTTAGCCAAAACTCACCAAGGTACGAGGGCATCAGTAGTAAGTCTGGATGGACCAAGCGAACATAAAATCTTGGGCCTACACTGGGATACAAAAGCGGACACATTTACGTTCCAAATAAATTGGTTACCAGAATCGACCACTCACACAAAACGAAGCCTGCTATCTGAAGCATCCCGTCTATACGATCCTTTAGGTTGGCTTAGCCCAGCAATCATTCCGGTAAAATCGTTATTCCAACAATTGTGGCTGTTGCACCTTGGATGGGATGATCCACTCCCACGTTCAACAATACATGCCTGGTCAAGCATCCGAAACGACTTCAAGCAGTTGGAAACCATTATCATTCCTCGTTTAATACATATCACGGCAACTTCGAGTGAACTTCATGGCTTCGCTGATGCAAGCTCTACTGCCTATGCCGCTGTACTGTACTGCAGAACAGTAGATGAATGTGGGAATGTACACATCCGCCTCATTGCCGCAAAAACAAGAGTGGCACCGATCAAGACGATTTCCATTCCTCGACTGGAGCTATGCGGTGCCTTGCTACTAGCTACATTGACTAAAACCGTCATCGAGTCCATGAAACTGCAATCTGTTCCGGTATACTCGTGGACAGATTCAGAGATTGTTTTGCATTGGCTGTCCCAACACCCATCCAGATGGAAGGTTTATATTTCAAACAGAACCACACAAATAATGGAACGGATGCCAACAACAAAATGGAATCATGTAGCATCCTCAGATAATCCAGCTGATATTGCTTCTCGTGGGTGTTCTTCAAGTGATCTAGTGACCCACTCACTCTGGTGGAATGGGCCTCACTGGCTCAAAAAACCTAATAACACATGGCCGCAGAGAGTTTCTCACGATGCAACTATCCCGGACAAAAACGTTCTAGAAGAACGCACCGCTCTCGTTCACAAAATTACCATTGACACAGATCTAGTATCAACGATGGCGAGCCGAACTTCATCATACACCAAGCTGATCAGGATTCTAGTGTATATTGGACGATTCATTACGTTTTGTCAGCCCCAACGTTCAAAAACCTCAACCACCGCAGTTCAACGAGGTGTAATCAAAGCTGTGGAATATAAATGGGCAGAGAAGCAACTATGCAAAATTGTGCAGCAACATCATCTCGCAGAGGAGATCCAACTCCTCAGATCAAACCATCCAATTACAAAAGGACCTCTATCGTCACTATCGCCTTATTTAGATGATAATGGCCTGCTACGCGTTGGAGGACGTTTAAAAAATGCAGATTGTTCATATGATCAGAAACACCCGATCATTCTCCCCAACCATCATGTTCTAAGTAGAATGATATTATCCTATCTACACCTGACATACCTCCATCCTGGTCCATCATTACTTTCCCATCTGTCTCGACAATCATTCTGGATTGTTACTGTACGAAAATTAGCACGGAAGGTCACTAACGATTGTATTATTTGCCGGAGGCTTAATTGTCATCCTACCAACCAGATCATGGGGAACTTACCAGTCGAGAGAGTAACTCCAACAAAACCATTCACGTACACTGGAGTTGACATGGCCGGACCAATAGAAATTGCTACAAAATCTGGCAGAGGAGCAAAATTCATTAAAGCGTATATCGTTGTATTTGTTTGCATGTCGATCAAGGCAGTCCATCTAGAGTTGGCCGGAAATTTGACAACTGATGCCTTTTTAGCCGCACTCAAGCGATTCGTCAGCAGGAGGGGACTGCCCACTGTCATATCCTGCGATAATGGCAGCAATTTTATAGGCGCGAAGCGAAGACTCAGTGAAATACAGCAACAACTGTATGCAAGCACTGCAGATGCGGCAGTGCTTAAATTCACCACAGAACGGGGAATTGAGTGGAAGTTCAATCCTCCAGCGTCTCCCCACTTTGGTGGTCTATGGGAGGCCGCAGTTCGTTCAGTTAAACATCACCTTACACGGATGAATCGACAATCCAAACTAACATTCGAAGAATTCACGACATTGCTGTGTCAGATCGAGGCGATTCTAAATTCTAGGCCTCTCACCCAGGTAACTGAAGATTGCGACAACGTTTTTGCAATTACGCCAGCTCACTTTTTGACTACCGCTCCACTCTTATCAGTTCCTGAGATTGACAACACGGAAATTTCTGACAACCGTTTAACAAGATGGGGAGAACTCCAGAAACGAGTGCAAATATTCTGGAAACGATACACGCTGGAATATCTTAATAATTTACAGCAGCGGAACAAGTGGAAAAAAGAGCACGATAACCTACAAACTGGAGATATTGTTTTAGTTAAAGACACAAATCTACCACCTCTGTCATGGCCACTTGCTCGAATCATTAAAGTGTACACCGGAGACGACGGGATAGTACGAGTAGTAAAAATTAAAACAGCAACATCAACCATGGACCGACCTGTAGTTAAACTAATTAAATTCATCGAAGTTAAGGAACAAATTCCTTAACGGGGGCCGGAATGTTACCGCCACTCACACTGGTAACAACTGGAAGCCGCAACATTCCAACACACCTGAAAAACAATAACTATATAAGTTATGTATAAAACTAAAAACTAAATTTAATGTACTCATCTTGTAAGTCAAACATAAACAAAAACAATCCATCGACTACAGTACTCACAACTTAATTAAACGTCAAATATTATCGGTATCACAGTGCACCACGGTTGTATATTGTCGGTATTACAGTGCACTACGTTAGTATTGTATAAAATAGTATTGCCCGATGACTGTTAGCTCATCTACTTAATAATTTTTCCGCTAGTCTTTTGTAATGATTAAATTAAATTCCCCCTCCTTTTTCTTTCACTTCTTTTTTGTATATACACCCAGTCACATCTATCTCATCGAAACACAATAAATTATAATACAATTATATACTAGAACGAAATATAAATTCACAAAAAAAACACAAATTATATTAAAGTTTTATTTACAACTTTAACAATGGGATTGAAATTAATTTGCGAATTGGCCAAAATGGCCGCTCTTTGGCTCTCACCTCCGTTATGATAAACAACTTAGCCACTTGATTTGGTATACCTCTAATTTGGCAAACACATACCAGTTTGCTTCATAAAGAGATGTTAAATTCCATCCGAAAGCTTTATTTACTGTGTAGCTATTGTCCGCCT
The DNA here is from genome assembly GCA_958295665.1 of Tipula vernalis. Classification (NCBI taxonomy): domain Eukaryota; kingdom Metazoa; phylum Arthropoda; class Insecta; order Diptera; family Tipulidae; genus Tipula; species Tipula vernalis. Next base: position 298,278,401 of record OY282559.1, on the reverse strand, counting down.
GCTAATCTTTAAATCTATTATCAAGCAATGGTTCACTTGCGAATTCAGTATGGCATAGAATGCTGGGGCACCACATAGTCGTCTAATATTAAAAACATTGTGACTAAGCAAAAATACCAAGCCAAGACATTTTCTGCATTACCGAGATTTTTTACCTTCGGCTGATAACTTTCGGTTAACTTTAACAGGGTCAACTTTAGCCATTCCTGAACAACGACAAAACCCTAAAAAATATTCATAAGCACTTGCAACTGACAGGACTACCAGAAAATTACGGTGGGATCGGACATTTATTAAAACTTAAAGCTATTAAGTTAGCTCTACCCTGGCTGGAAGTTATCTTCAGAGGCAGCTTGGAACTTTGCCACATTCCTAGGAAATCAACTGAGGAAAATGCAATATTTATATCTAAGGCAGGAAAACGCTCTCATTGTCATCCGAAAGACCTTAGGCTTTTAAGCTTATGCTTATTTCTATTAAAAATACTAGAAGCTCACATTAAAGGCTCTATTGAGCCGGCTAGGTGGTCGAAATCTCAACATGCGTAGTGTAAAGGGAGGTCGGTACAAATCGCTCCACACTCCCTGATTTGTCCTATTGAGGAATCCTCAGAATTTAATCAATACCCCTTGGTAACCTTTCTGGATATAGAAGGTGCATTTAGTAACGTTTAATTGGTGGCAATAACTCGGCCTTTGTTCTTTTGTGTAAAGGCTTAGCAGGGCGGGTTCTCCATTAGCAGATTTGTAAATATGAGCACACCTCAAGGTGCAGCCCTGCCCTCCTTCTTTGGAACTTGATCATAAGTGGCCTGTTACTGGACCTGAAGGGGTAAAGTTTTAGGGTGGATGCTTGAGCGCATGCAAGGCGCGCATGTTTTTCTTTCTAAATGACCCAACAGTTGCGGACTAAATGTTTACCCACGTAAAACTGAGGTGGCCACAAATTTCCTCAGATTGATCTTCTTACTTTAAATGGTGTTAGCTTCGAAATATTTTTAATAATTTTATTGTTGGAAACGAAATAATGCTGATGCTATTGAAATGCTGCTTTGCCGTTTGTGGATGAGGTAATTCCTTATAAGGATTATATATTGTAGTTTATTCGGATTATATTCAACATTTCATTAATTTTCACTTACCGAAGAATTTTATGGAGCACGGAAGCGGAATAATATGTCAAACAAGCTATAAAAGATTAAATATTTTCATTGGGATATTTTCACACAACATACCAAAGTGCTTCTGGCCGACGTTGTATAAATCGTTTTTCAACATTAGGTGGTCACATATCTACTTATACCTATGCGAGGAGTAGTGAACATTTGACGTGGTCATCATTGTCGATTACGTCGATGGTCGTAATTCGCATTTGTTTGTACGCCAGATAATGAAGATTATTTTAAAACATTTAGTTATTGCCTTGCAGGCTTTGAAGCTAATCTATTTATGATTACTTGAGCGAGGTTGAAATGGACCGGTTACAAGTTCGGTGAGTGTTGTTGCTCAAGAGATTGTATTCTCTGTTTGCTACGGCTCAGAGCAGAGTTCGTTGAACTATAAAGCACTCCTAGAATATGGACGTAGACTAAGACAAAACAAAATTATTTTGTTACCTGAACCTGAAATATTTAGTAATTGCTTTTTTTAATAATCTCATAATTTTTCTACGGAGTTCCAAAATATTTAAAGAATTTCGATTGCTTATTAAAATTAGGCAAAAAAATAAAATCGATCGTACAATACTAATCTGCGGCGGATACGGAATTGCGGGAATTGTCTTTACAAATTTGATAACAACTTTGAATTTAAATATTTAACAATTTGAAACGTTTTGATCAATCTAAATTGTATTTCAAAATATTAGGTTTGATACCAAGCACATCAAATACGACGATACCATTTTTAAAGTAAACGAAATTAATTCACCACCAACCACAAACTAGTTTTAAAAATGAACCTGCTCATCGGTAAATTTTTGATCTTCTTGTCCATTTCTGTGAACTCAACAAAACTAAACTAAAATCCATTATTTGAGTTGGTCGGATTTTCAACAAACCAATTCACCTGCGTTTCTGATTTAATTTATGAATACACCTGCACAAATGTTAAAATAAAAATAGAAACGTTTCGAGTTTTATGATTAAAAAACAAAATGTGTTCACGGCCACGCTAAGCTAGTGGCTTAGCTTTAAAACGCGGTTGATTTATGTATTATTGAACATTTTATTGCAAAAAAAAAAAAAATTGATTTCAAATAAACATATCTAACAAGAATATTATTCGTATTTATTTTATTTCCGACATAACCAATGTATACATGTAATTTATGTTGGAATCGATCCAACACATGAAAACATATTGTCTTAGAAAAAAAATCTCTGTGATATTATTTACATTAGGAGTTAAACCAAATATTATTCTTGATGTTTGGTTTACATCCAAAAAAAACATAAACAATGATAAGAAGATTTTACGTAATTTAGCCATCATAAATTTATATATGTACCACATAGAGAGATGTCTTATCAATCAAATCATAAATTACGATGCAAGTCCATTTTGGACATAGGCGCCAAATCTTCCTCAAGAATTTCATGTCAACCATATCCACAGTCTCAATAAATATTATTAAGATGTACATACACGAGTTCGTATATACATACATATGTATATATAAAAAATATACATGTCCTATTTATCCTTTTTGGTGAGAAAATAAAATATTTTCGAATTACTAAGAAGATAACGAAAGACGTACAGAATCACTTTTTTTTTGTGTTAGATACCGAGATAACAAAATATTTTACCTCTCCTGAATATCTTCCTTTATTTTTTATTTGTTGTCTATATTTTTGTTTATCACCAAAAAAGGATACAGATTTTTATATATAGAAACTCGTACAAAGAAATTATTTTGAAGATCATCATTACACGGCCGGGCAGGTGCAAAAAAGGTAGGTATAAGAATGTACAAAAAAATGTATCTTCAAGCAAAATACCAACAACCATCCACAAAATAATAATATTCTTTAAAGACGAAAATTATTAGTCTCGTTTCAATTTGTTGTTGTTGTTATTGTTGTGATTCATAATAAATTCGGTTCGATCGCTTAAAAGCAAAAAAAAAACAAAAAACACGATCAATGCGCACGCATATAAGACCACAGAAAAGAATTATTTTACGTTTTATTTTTTATATACTTTCAAACCAATTTAATCTCAATTTTATGGTTGAATTATAAATTTAGTATGAAATTCGAAATTCAAAAATTACCACAAAATCATCACCGAAGCTCGAACCACAAAATTTTCTTATATGCTTAAATCTTTTGATTTTGATCGATTAACGGTGGATTTCATTTTGTCGATCAATCGATCGATCGCACACTGGAAATTGATTGATTTTTATGTGCGCGAAGAAATTTGATTTATACAAAACGATTTTTTGGGATTTTTCGTGTTATACACAATATGAAGGTATTATAATGATCGTGACGGATAATCATTCAACTATAATAATGTGATGATGATGATGATGAAAAAAAATAAAAAATTTAAATTAACATCTTACACTGTTCTAATTAGAATGAAGTTTTTTTTTTAATTTTTTTCCTATTTTAAATCTTTTGATTGCAGTTGGACGGTTTCATTGAATTTTCTTGTAACGTAAAACACCGAATGAAATTTGATAGAATATTAGAGAACGTGATGTGGTCATTCCATTTGAATAATTAATTAATACACGATTTTGATTAAAATTTTGAATTAGCAAGATGGTTAATTTTTTAGAACAAGAATGGTATATTTGATGTGATTTTAATTTGCGGTTCAATGATTATTTAAACGTGTCATTATGGTTTGATATAAAACATAAATATTTTGCGATTTATTCCGTATCAAACAAGATCATAGCTCTTAGGTATTTATGATGTGTGTATCACAACATTCGACGTGCTTTGATTATCAGCGTGTTTAACAAATCGACTCTGTCATGGATTATAAAAGTCGGCGGGAATTTGTTGCTAACTTCATGATTTGTTGTTTACCTAAGAACTATATGACAGCCTTGCGACCAATATTTTACAACTGATCGGTTGTATTCAATTAACTAATGAAGTTGAGTGGGTATGGTTGGCCTATTTATGGTTCAGATGATATGGATATGCCCTATTAATGGTTTCTTAGCGTATCCAAGACCTATCTGGGGGTATACACCGTTAGTGGTATCTATCTCTAGTATCGCCACACAGAATTTAAGTTTCAACTAGTATTGGCTGTTTATAATTTAAGGTTTCTCCATATCACATGCGCTATACTAACAACACAAAATTTTAAAAATCATATGTTTATTTCCATGATTTGACCGTGGGATGCTCACTACCTCCTAGCTATCATCATGGCCTATCCTCCCAAATACAAAATCTTTAAGCATTGTATCTGGTATTGACATTATATAACTTAAGGTTTATTCATAGTAAATAGAATACACTACCAACAGAACATACATTAGTATAGCTATGAACATTTGTAGAACATGTCGAATGGCCTTACTCTTATAGAAATTAATTTTTTTTATTACACATATTTTTTAAGAAATTTATTAATTTTCATTTGGATTAAACTTGTTTTGTTTTTCGTGTTAGATACATTTTAATTATAATATTTTTTTCGGGATGAGCCTACACTTTTTACAAAAAATTTACACTTTTTCGGGATAGCTACATTTTATCCGAGAAACGAACTAAAAATTCGGGCTGATATTTTAGGCTAACTTCACCGACTTGATTTTGATCAAACTTGACCTAAAGTAACTATCGAATCATTTTCTGTAAACTGTCAATATTGGCCGTCATTTCATGACTTATATTCAACGGCAATGTACACTAATAAGGGTTTAGGCAAAGTATATACATATGTTTCAAATGCTACATGGCTTCTTAAACTGTGATGCAACTTCATTAATTAGATATATCGATATCACAGAATCTAATTAGCGGAAGCATAGTATACACTTTGAAATCCGTATAATATGATACATTCCGTTAAAATTCACTGATTCAAACATTTTTTGACCAAACACATTGTCAACAAGTAAACGGGAAGGAAGTGCGGGGGATATTAGAAAAGGCTGATGTAGTCATTAGAAGCCTTCGCGTACTGGCCACTAACGCCGAGATGCGTGGTTCTTGGGTCATTAACATCATGCTAACGAAAATTAGTAACGCGTCAAAACAGCTCTGCGTCAAATAAGCTGTCGATACAAATATTCTAACATTTAATGAATTTGTGGAATTTTTTAATAAGAGATTTGATTCATTGGAGATGTACGAAACAATCAGCAGAAAACCATACAGATCTGTGAAGGTCTCATCTATAGCCATGGGAGCAAATCTATGAATTCAATCATATGCACTATGCAATCCCTGGAAGGAGAAACCAGCTCATACCATACCAAAAATCACTAATTTAGTATCAATTAAACAACAACAATTTGTGCAGCATCTAACTCTAAAGTAGGCTTAGTGGGCGGATACGGACCTCCATAAACGCAACGAAATAAACATTTTGCTAGGCGCAGATGCATTTTTTGAAATATTAAGTCTTATCTTGGCCACTATACAAAATTCAATATTTGGATGGTTAATAGCAGGTGCACTAATATCGTGCTCAACAGAAGTCACAAATGTTCATGCATGCGTCAACACACCGACAACAAATGTAATGAAGACAACATTAACCATCTGTTAAACTGATTTTGGGAAGTTTAAGAAATTCCAGGAAGGATTAGGAATGCAACTGGTAGAGGTTCTGTGAGGCTTCCATTTAAACAACCGAGAAAACAATTAAGCTATTTATGGCAAGCTGTATGGAGCATGTTGTTAGCAATGGAAAATTGATTCATCATATCGCCTGAGATCTGTGACGGTTATAAGGATTTTATAGATGAGTACATCGAGCTAGGCCATATGACTTGAATTCCAATGAAATCAACCAGTAGCACAAAAGTAGAATGACAAATTAAGGTAAACTCGTGAGAAGCTTATTATTATTAATATTATGGCGTAATAATTCTAACGAACAAATTAACGTTTACAAACTGAACACCATTACTTATGGTACCGCTTGTGCACCCTATATGACAGTGAAAATACTTCAAAGGTCAACCGACAATTACCAAGATTTATATCCAAAAGCTTCTCACACAATTTACAAAGATTTTTCTATTGACGACCTGTTAACTGGTTGTGATTCCCTAGAAGAAGCTTTATTTATTAAAAATCAATTAATTACAGTCTTACGCAGTAGTGGATTCAAGTAAAGAAATGGAAATCAAATTCGCCCGAATTCCTGCAATCATTCTCACAACACCAGATCGAAACTATATCGTAATTAATAGAAGATGACACATCAAACCGTTGGGAATTCTATGGAATATCGAAACCGATACTTTTTCGTTTAAGGTCCAACCAACTAACATCAATATCAATTGGACAAAAAGATGTCTACTATATTAGCAGCGTCAAAGTCTATTGCATACCGCCAATGAACAGATTGTCCAGTTACAATTATAGTCACGCGATTATCTGTTGACGCTACAAACTCCGAGCAATTAAATGTTGTTGGTATCGTTTTCAGCAACGACGATAATTTGTTTCAAAATCAATGGCTGGTTGGTCGGGTTGTAAGAATCCATCTAGGTCAACGTGGTGTCATACGTGTCGTAACCTTAAAAACAGTGCACAGAAAAGTCCAGTTCAGTCAATAAATTGATTAAGCTACCGGTTAAACCAGATTAATTTCTTTGTCATCTTTATGCATCTTAGCGTATATCAATGATCTTCAGAAACATCACCAATCAACATCGTTCAACAAGTAAATCACTTTTTGTATAGTTATGAAATCAGTTTCTTAACGTGCTATGTATTTTACTGATGATTATTTTATGTTTTAATTGCACATTGTTGTTGACATTTAATTAAATAGCTGTTAAGCGCTAGTATTCAATTGTAATAGATTCTACCGATTTTATTTGTCAACATTATTTCTGTTATAATTTGTTTAAATTTAGCGCCTCTTGTTAACCTGCAGAACGCATTTGACCTACATATAACCTCTAAATGACCTCCATAGGTCACTTTGACTAAAATGTCAAAGCGTATCTGGACGTAAGTTTTCCTGTTCTCATAGAATCTGGGCTCAAACAAATTATATAATTAGAATTAAGGTGTTTGACCTTCATTTGACCTTGATATAGACGCGATGTCCTCATATGGACATCGGAATCGTGATTAACGGCCACTAAAACATAAAGATCAACTGGTCCGAGATCCATTCCTAGCCGAAATATCAGCCGAGATATTCAAATAAAATATTTTAAGGATGAAAAGGCCTTTCGGGCTAACTTTACATTCATTAATATGGGAACATCTATAAAGTTGCGTGTTAATTGGCTTAGTGTTATATCACTTCCGTCCATCGTTTTATAAGAAATAGATAATTTTCGAAAAATTTTCGCCCGAGTTCAGTTCTGTATTATTTTAAATAAACCAAACATTCTAAGAAAGTCTCATTTATTCCCTACACTTAATTGGCTTAGCGTAGCAGCACTTCCATCCATCGTTTTCTATGAACTTGATAATTTTCGAAAATTTGTCGGCCGAGTCCACCCCTGTTTCTTAAATACACAACCATATTAAGAAAGCCTTATTTATATTCTATATAAGTCCATTGTAGTCACAATATCAGAGCATTTTCCATCGTTTTCCACCAAATTGATAAATTTCGAAAATTTGTCGCCATAGCTAGGCCCTGTTTTTTTTTAAATAACCTAAATAGACGGATAAGTTTGATAATCCAAAGTTAGCCTAAAGTTATTCAGAATCTATTTCCGAAAACACCGAGAGTATACGCAACTTTACAAAAAAATAAGAAATGTTTTTGCAGAAACACGAGTAACCATAAATGGCGATCACAAATGTTAGACAACGTAGAAAAATATTGGAAAGCTTCAGAGAAAGTTTCGACTAGAAAATTTCACCATAATGGCCTAATTTAATGGCCGAATCTTACTCTGTTCTATTTGCGAATGTTCCTAATGTAAATTAAATTTTGCCACAAAAAAAGTTGAATATGCAAAATACATGTTGATTTTATCCAGTAAAGAAACAAGGTTTTGATCATCAATTTATCACAAAATCTATGATATTTTTAGTGACATGCTATATTTGTGCGAATAATTTGTGACAAATTACATTTTTGATTCGAAAAGTCCACTATAAACTGTCAAATTTTTTCTGCAAAATGTTGAAGCGTCAATATCACCGAACATATTTTATAAATTTTTTCACAAATTTGTCTCACATTTTCTTCACCTACCATTTTATGTAAAATCTTTGTTGCGTCACCACATTTTTTCACTAATTTTTCTTTCGGCAATCACAAGTAATCAAAAATAACAAAAAGTTGAGAATTTAGGACATGCGGATATTTTGTAACAAAATCCATATTGATTTAACCCCCAAAGAAAAAAGATTTTGATAGTCAATTTGTGATTTTATAGTGTCAAGTTAAAATTAAAATTTATAAAATGTCTATAATATTTGAGTTTTTTCGTAAAGTTCTTAATATTTATGATAATGAAAATTGCTTCGTCAACCTTTCAGACACAGAAAGGAATTATGTACAATATATCGCTCATATCACTTCTACTGACAGTTCTACAACAAATGTTTCAAGTTATTTTTGGTTGGCTTAACTCGTTGGCTTAGTATGGTATCGACGAATGTATTGGAGCATATTGCAGACTCGTGATAAATTGGTTAGTGCTTCATCAACCTTGCAGACACAGATCAAAGGAATTGTATCGCTCGTATCGCTTCTACTGATGTACTACAAATGTTTAAAGTGACTGTGAAAAAGGTTTAAAAATCTAAAAAATTGAACTTTTTTTCATTTATAAGTAATGCTAATCTTATGTGTAGCCTGCCTGGAACATTTACCAATGTTACAATTTATTAATTTTTTGAAAGTTATCTCATTTTTTGAATTTGCGAAATATTGGAATTATTTCATTATGAATTAAGTCAAGTACTTCATTTGGAGTAAGTTCCAAAAATGTATGTTTGGGAGTCACTTCAATTCGGCTTAAAGTCGAACTTCTAAAAATTTATAATCATGAAAAGTACCTACTACGTGTTCTGAATTAGAGAAAAAATTTATTGTTTCAAAACTTATTTTAATTCGATTCCCAAGCCCCGGAGGATGTGTAAAAATTAATATTGCTTTCCAATATGGCCGCCGAGTAACTTAGTCGTGTTGATGTAGAGCAACGTTTTTTTTTTTAATTAAAATATTTTATTATTGTGATCAAATATTAAACAATTCAATTGCCCATTGCCAGAATAGTTCAAAATTATACGTAAAAGAAAATAAAACTTTAAATTGAATCATAGATAATCAGTTATATCAGTGAATTTGATATTTTTTTTTTTGTGTGTGAACAACTAAATAAAAAATTTTAGTGCCTTTTCTCTGCAATATTGCAATTAAAATTAAAACAATAATTAAATCTACGAATTAAGTGACAATAGATAATAATTAGAGTGATATTGTATGTATTTAAAAAAAAAATAACTTAAAACTATAATTTAAAATAAATACATTCATAACGGTGGATTTTTATTAAAAGTGCTATATCTACAATCATAAAGTTTTTGAACTGCTTTGTTAGTTGGCATAATCTTTAAAAATGACTTAGGAGAAATATTTCAAGCGGAAAATCCGTCTATGAAAGATCTTCTTACTGCTATCAAGGTCACATTCGATAGAATTAATACGTCGGAAACAATTTTATCGAAGAAATTTGACACATTGAGTGAAACTGTTAATAGTATTGGCAACGAGTTATCAAGTGTTCAAAAAAATATAAATCAACTTGACGACAAAGTTGTAAAATGCAATATCCAGATTCAATCTCTAGAAAATGAAGTGGAATCGTTGAAGCAACAACAACTTCTCAATGATATTGTCATAAGCGGGTTTCCATCATTGGATTTCAATGTTGAGGATGTAGTGGTTAACCTAAACAAAATATTCCAGTTCGATACAAACAACATCACTCAATCATATCAAAAAATAATAAAAGTTGCAAATCGTAAAAGTAATACGGAACCTATACAATTTTTGCATATGATCGTCACGTTTAAAAATACTGTCATTAAATCGAATTTTTTGACAAAGCTACGTAATAACGGACCGCTATATTTGGCTCAACTGTATCCAAATCAACATCATAATAAACAAATTTTTATTAATGAGCGGATGACAAAAAACAACGTACAGCTAATAAAAATGTTGAACCAGTTGAAAAAGGGAAAGAAATTAACTCACGTCTGGTTTCGCGGTGGAAAAATATTTGCACGCTTGAAAGAGGGCAATCAACCAGTGTTAATCAAAACAAAAGATGATATCACAAAATTAACAGCATAGTTGCTCGACATCATTTATTTATGACGTCTGCAGAAATAAACACCAAAAAAGATAAATATTTTTTAGATTTAAATCAATTTATTTATAACACTAATTTAAATGTAATTTTAGGTATCAACATCTTATATTTAAACATCAATCGCTTAATGAACAAGCTTGAAAGAGTGGAAGAATTTCTATATTCATTAAAGTTGAAAATTGATGTAATAGTCTTAACTGAGACCTTTCTTTTCAACCGGGATATTCATTTTTTTAATCTTCATAATTACAAATCATTTCATCTAACTCGTGAACATAGAGGGGGCGGTGGTATTACTGTTTTCATACATGTTGATCTTGATTTTGAGCTTAAACGCAGTGAACTGTATATGGAGAATGAGTTCCTCATCCTCCACTCTCGTAAGTTAAAATTTAATTTAATAACCGTATATAAACCGCCACACACTGATTTTAATTTGTTTTTAAACTATTTTGCTTCTCTTTTGGAGCAGTACAAACACAGTGTTGTGGTTGGTGATTTCAATCTAAATATTTTAAACGAACATGAAACGGATGTGGTTAACTACAAGACTATGCTGCAAATATTCTCATATAAAATTATTAATAAAATTGACAAGAAATACTCTACACGATTTTCTAATACTAACAGTAGCATTATCGATCATGTTTTGTCTTCCGTGCCATATCAGTTTTGTTTACTCGTTTCTCCGACCGATCTTAGTGATCATGAATACCTATTAATCCGCTGTATGGCCCCTAATAAACGAATGACTATTACCAAACAAGTAAAACTGTCTAACGAACAAGCCATTTTTCAATATATTGTAAATGCTGACCTGGGTTGCACTACATTTCTAAATTTTTATCACTTACTAGTAAACACAATTATAGAAAATAGCACTAACAGGGAACGCGTGATAAATTTGGAAGATTACAATAAGCCATGGTTTACCAAGGATCTTAAACAAATTATTAAATCGCGAATTAAATTCCAGAAGCTTAAGAAACGGTATCCCAACAATTTGTATTTCAAAAACGTATTTAATAGTCTAAAACAACAATCTTATGAAATGGTAATTAACCTGAAATCAAAATACTACACAAATTTATTAGAAGACAGTTTACGAGCACCTAAAAAAATGTGGTCTGTTATTAATAAAATTTTAAATAATCGTACTACTATAGCGCAAGACCCCATTAATTTAATTATTAACGATAAATTAGTCACAAGCCGAATTGAAGTTGCAAACCGATTCAATGAATATTTCAATAATATTGTTTGTCACCTGGTTTCAATATTAACTACAAAACTCTACCTTACTGTAATGTAGTAACTAATAAATTTTGTAACTTTGAACCCACAACACCAGAAGAAATTAAGCTAATCATTTCTAGCTTGGAATCATCTTGTTCACCTGGCTGGGATTCTATATCAACAAAACTCATTAAGAGGGTTAACTCTACAATAACTCCTATATTGTGCAGCTTTGTAAACGATACTTTTTTATTCAGCAAATTGCCTGATGAACTAGAAATAGCACGTATAACTCCAATATTCAAATCTGGGTCTAAGTTGGATATTAACAACTATAGACCAATCTCCGTCCTTCCTACATTTTCTAAAATTTTTGAAAAAATTGTCCATCAAAGACTGGAGTGCTATCTGATGGAAAACCAGTTAATTCACCCTAATCAGTTTGGTTTTCAGAAAAATTCCAGTACTCTTTCTGCCATTTTGAATTTTATGGAAATTATATACAATAATCTAGAAGCTAAAAAGTCTACTTCATGCATTTTCATTGATTTGGCTAAAGCCTTTGATTGTATAGATCATATACTTTTAATACATAAATTAAGTAGTATTGGAGTCAGTGAACACGCTCTATTACTATTACAAGATTATTTGTATAATCGGAAACATTACGTTCAAATAGGAAACGATAAATCTGAAGAGCTGCTATTAAAGTCTGGTGTACCACAAGGTTCTATTTTAGGGCCCTTGCTTTTCACTATCTATATAAATGATATTTTCGCTTTGAACCTCTCTGGCAAAATTCAATTGTTCGCGGACGATGCGGCAATTATTTATGGTGCTAATGACAGATATAACTTAGAACTACAAATGGAAACTGATATGAAAATCTTAAGTGATTACTTTACCAGAAATAAACTTCGTCTTAATAAATCAAAAACTAAATTTATAATATTTTCTCTTAGGCAACCACTATTTACTGACCTTGAGGAAATTATTCTAGATTCGGACAAAATCAATAGGGTAGAGAGCATCTGTTATCTCGGCTTGCATCTTAGCTTCAATTTAAAATGGACACACCAGGTAAACTCTATAAAACAGAAAATAGCTCCCTACATAGCAGTCTTCGGACGAATTGGGAAATTTGTTCCCCATACAGTTTCACTAAATTGTTATTTTTCGTACATTCATTCAAATTTATTATACCTAATTCAAATTTGGGGATCTGCAGGCAAAACAAAAGTGAATGAGCTGCAGATTTACCAGAATCAAGCCCTTAAAGCGATTAATTGCCTTAACATGAGAACACCAACAATTTCACTTTATAACAATAAACTACTGCCGATATCTCAAATGATAGATTATGAATTTATTCTCTTGGTATATAAAATAAAACATCGCATGATAAAATGTAATAACGTATTAACTACAAATTATAAGATAACGGAACGTTCCAATCGGGATGCTGCGCATTACCGCTTACCAAATTATTTGTACAAACTATCACAAGATAGTGTATTTTACCGCGGGTTAAAACTGTTCAACCAACTTGAACCTGTGTGTAAGTGTATGCCACTTGGCGCCTTTAAAACGAGCATGAAAAGTCGTTTTTTTACTGAATTTGTTCGTGAATATGAATTAAACCATTGATTTCTTTGTTCATTGCTTGATTGATGATTGATATTATTTTGTTTGTATGTACATATGTACTATAGTTATATTAGTTGATGCCTAGATAATATTTAATATCTAAGTGTATTTTTATCTACTTTGTTTGTTTAACTTTAATAATTATGTTGTATATAGGTTAAAGAAAAAAAAATATTATTGTATAAACTTTATTTCAATTTTGATGTTTTCCAACATAAAAATGTATGTTTTTCGGAAAATATAAATAAAAAAAAAAAAAATATTTCAGAATTTTTTTTTTTTAATAACAATTCAGACTCCCCAAACCGCCAATCATCATTTTTAATTACATTGCACTATTGACACTATTGGAAGGGAACACAAAAAAAATGTTTTTTGCCATCGAAATAAACATTCGGAGCAACAAAAATAATAAATTGGCAACAAATTTATAAAAAAAATTAAAAATTAAACAATTGAAATTTACCGACCAAACGGCGCAGTGGTTAAAGCTGCGGCGGTTGGATCGGGAGGTACCGGGTTCGAATCCCGATTCCCGATGTCGATTTGGCTGCTAATGCGTAAAGTAGGACGGTAAAAGTAAAGTGAGAAAGAGTTGGGAGTGCCTTGAACCCCAAAACAGATTGCATAGATTAAGAAAAACTAAAAACCAAAACCAAACCAATTGAAATTTAGTTTTAAAATATCCAAAAAAAAGGATTTTTAAAATTGCTTCGTTAAACTTGCAGCCACAGATCAAATATTAAATAATTTGTATCGATTAAATTTCATGGTTTGTTTCGATTTTTGTTTGTTCCAAAATATTATTTGTGGTGCAAATTTATTATTTTAGATGCTTATGTTTGTCGCCAAAAATAAGTTATTTCTTTTGCGTTCAGAGTTATTTTATTTTGTGTGTGTGGATTTTTTACGTATATGATATTTGTCCTAAGTTGCTTTAAGTTGTCCTAAGTATCTCCTAAGTTATTTTAAATATGTTGATGTAAAAGTTCTGTTATTACGAATTTATTTAAATCATATTGAAATAGTAAAAATTATGCTGAAGATAATTTACTCTTACGAAACATATTTAGATTTTTTCTATGACGCGATATATTCTGACGCTGAATGTATAAAATAAGATCATTTTACAAAAACTGAGGAACTGGCAGAAAACCCGTGTTTAATCGTGTTTGTTTGCGAATTTTCTTGAGAAAATCCTAGAAAGCGGCCACCAAAATGCCCTATATTCTAAGTTGTCGTGAGGTGTTATCTATTCGAAAAATATTTCACTTTTGAAAATATTCACCTTTGAAATATTGTTTTTCGAAATAATAAATTTTTATTTTTAAAACAGCTAGCAGGTGTTCATCATATATTGATTTTAAAAATATTGTTCCAGGAATTTCGAATAAGGTTTTTTTACAATTTAAAACTTAATGTAATATTAGCATTGTTACCATCAAGTGTTTTATTGAGAAAAGTGCAACTATAGTTTAGAAACGTTAAAATACAGTTATAATTCTACAAGTGTAGTGTTTTTGGTTCACATTTTTAAGCCGCATCCACACGAGGTGTGAAATGTACACTTATGCGCGCATTTAGCGAATGTAAACGTCGTGTGGATGGTTTTCGCATGACGAATATTTTCATTTGCTTGTGTTCGTCAAATAGGCGGTAAACGATACACATCAAAGGAAACAATCGATGGATTTGTGTCCCATCCACACGAAGCGACAAAATGTTAACAAATATAATTTGAAATGTTAGTGCATTTATCTTTAGAATTTTTTTTAATGGAAATGTTATTTATTGAACTTTGCATTTTTTTAGAGAAATAATATCTGAAAATTCTTATAACGTAATATATAATTCATTTCAAAAGTAATGTTAAATGCCATTTTTCAATTAAATGGTCGGAATGGCTGTTTGGTCGGATATTATCAAATTTGCGGTTAATTTTTAGTAAAAAATCCGATATTTAAATCCTTTATTTTTATTGCTGTTTAATAACATTACAGCACAACTATTTATTAATATTGCACTGGCCAAATCAATCTCGTCGTCGCTATTTATTTTCATTTTCAATTTTGAATAAACCGAAAAACTTGAAAAAATTTTAAAAACAACAAATTTGTTCAATTTGAAATTAAATGGAAAAATTTTACGATATATGTACTAAAAATGTCTATCAGTATAGAAATGTTCATTAACATTCGCCTACATGTGATCAATGAACATTTAACGAATCGTGTGTACCGAGATGTTGATAAATGTACACTTCTCGCTTAACCATCTACATTCGCCAATTAAGCGAATATGCGCGCATAAGTGTACATTTCACACCTCGTGTGGATGCGGCTTTAGACACAGTGACAGTTCTTTGTGATTTTTTAGTTATAAATACTGTTTAACAAATTAAAGCGATTTATTATTAAAATACAGTTATAGTGAATTAAGTGATTTTTTCAGTTATAAGTAAGCATTTACATTTATTGTGAGTTAAGCTCAAGTGAGTTTGTGTAGTGTACAGTTATTATAGAGTTTTAAGTGATTTTTATTTATAAATACAATTATTACAATACTTTTGGTACATTCACTTCCGATTTAGTTCTTAAAAAGGCTTTGAGAATTTTCCTTTTTTCGTAATGAAAAATAATTTTGAAAAAATGTCCAAATTAACTTTACCATCATATCATAAACGGCGACTGGATAATATTATAAAAATTGAAAATAGACTCATTCCCGTTCTATTGTAAATTTTTTGTAATGATCTTCCAAATATTCCTGTGCCGAGGCACAAATCTATTAATTTTTCAAAAATTGTCTCTAAACTTAAAATTAAAAATTCATCAACTAATCGGAAGCGCATTTACAACTTGTGGAAGAAACACAGAAATCAATTAGATAATGCAATAATTAAGCATAATTCAAATTTCCAAGAAAACGACATTGATTTAAATGTAAAATTATCAGGTATTTTGGAAGGAAATGAAGGTATGGAATTTCTAAATAAACAGCCCAGCCCAATTTTGATTGTACAAACACATCAAATAACGAAAACCACAATTCATTAAATATAGTAGAAATGCCAATTGAAATTGATGAACCCAGTCCTAATGAGTGGATTCAACGAGGCTACATGAGTATTTTTATAGATTTGACAAAGCTATGGTCAAACGAAGACATCAGATGTTCTATTCGAAAGGCACTTACAGCAGCTAAGCATCCGTGTGTCAAAAATTCCGCTCAATAAACTGGAACAAAAGGGACCAAACTATTACTCAATATGGGAAATGCAAATACACAAAAGTTCACAGACAGAAATTTAAATTTATTATTAATAATTTTAAATCAATGAAGATTTATACGTACGGTCCTGATATCAAATGACACGGAGAACAAAAAAAGTTTTTCCAGCTTAGAGGTAAAGCACGTGACAATTTACAAAACGAATTGTTGCACAAGCATGCTTATGCATTAAGTTTGAATCAATTTATAGATGTTGACGTAGAACTTCTTAAATCAGGCAACACGCAAGAAATTTACGGAAAGCCAGATCCGAAAAAATTTTATTATCAGACTTAGTAAAGGGGTATGAACTAATTGATCTAGTTTATCGTATTGACATGCAACCACCAGAAGATAAATATATTTACTCGGTACGAAACCCATTAGCAGTTACACTCATTAGAGAATCAGCTCTAAAATAGTTGACTGAAAAAATTATGTTAATACATAGCGATGCAACTTGTAGTTTAGTCCGGAAATCTAAATGTTGCAAAATACATAATTTTTCCAGGATTTATTACTATGCCTGTCTTATTAAAATAAATGGCATTATTATACCAATGGCAGAATATGTTACAAGCGAGCATGATGTTGGTTTCTTGAGAACATTTTTAAAGGATTTTAACAAAGTAATACGCCAACAGAAACCGAAGTTAAATATTCCAAACATCTTCATCACAGACTGGTCCTGGGTGTTTATCAATTCCATTTTACACGAAATGAATTTAATGGATATTAAACAATATCTTAACGCTTCTTTCGAAATTATTACCGGAAAAGTAAAAAGAGGGAAAATTTGTGGAATATTTATTTGTTGTGCTCATTTTGCGGCAATAATAGTGAGACAAATCCAAAAAATAAACAACTGTCCTTATAAAATAAAAGAATATATTATGATTATTATGTTTTTAATTATTGATAGTGAAAATTTGAAAGAAATTGACGAATATTTTGAAATATTTTGTGTGTTAGGCTTGTCCAAAATTCAAAATAAAAAATTTTGGAATGCACAGAATAGATTTACGGAACTTTAAAAACAAAAATTGTGTGCTAGTCATTCTGTGCCCCCCCCCCCCATCTACGGAAAAATCTGCAGGAATGGGTCCAGATGATAATGAGACTTATTTATATACTTTTACTGAAGGAAATTTAGACGATACACCGTTTTATGGAAGATATAACAATATTTTAAATAATGTCTTAGCTGACTTAGCTGAAAGTCAATTTGAAGAAGGCCTTCATTCAGAAAATAAACTGTATTGAGCGGAAATTTATAAATTTTGCAGTTAAAAGATATATGAAATTTTTACCGTTGTGCAGTACCGTTTTTTTGAGAAAATTTGAAGTTAATAAGCGCGTCTCTAACGCAGTAGTCGAACGCTGGTTTAATCAGCTGAAAAATAATTTAATTGGAGAACTAAATTTAAAAATAGGCAGATTTGTTGATAAATTGCGGCATACAACAGCGCTATTATTAAAATCTGTCGAATGTGCTCCGCATCTTAAAGTGAGCAATAAAAAAAAGAAACATGAACGAAAAAAAGTGGAAATGACAAGGCAGACTTTCAGCCCTTTATAATTACGGCGGATGAAGAAAACCCCTATAATAAAGGGTTAGAAGAAACTTGATGCAGGCAAAAATGAATAGGTACTCCTAGATATGCGGGAAAATTGGCCTTAGAGCGCCTCTTCCCACCAAAAAAATTGAGATTTGAGAAACTGAATAAATATGAGAACTACCAAAAAATGTCCGAAATGAAATTTAACATTATTATATTTCAATTTCATTTTAACGATCTCTGGTGCTATTTATACAACGAATGTTTTAATTCCTTGAATAAAACAAATCTTTTAACGACGCAGTTAGTTTATATAGCCATCAGTGTTCTGACAAAAGGGACAAATAGCGTTTGTTTAGACCATTATCAAACTACTAAGATATTACAAGACAGTTATACAATCAACGATCACAATGCACAAAAAGAAATCGAACTGTGTATTAAATATAGGTATGCTATTATACCTATCTGTGAAGCAGGTCACTGGACTTTAGCTGTCATAACCCTATAAGGCGGCAATTTAAAGATGGTAACAAATTTAAAAAAATTATCAATAAACTTTTCACATATTACGGGAAACATGTACTGAATTTTCAAGTAATTTCAATTAGTTCGCTGCCATAATAAAAAGATGGTTTTGACAACAATTGTTTAATTTGTTTCGGAAAAATTTCCGATTTTAAAGCAACAATCCAATGTGCTTCCTGCAAGCGATTCGTGCATAAAAATTGCTTAACAGATTTTAAAATTATAAAAAATGAATGTATGTTTTGTTCTTCACAGAATTAATTTGATTTGTGTTTAAACAATAAAAAATATTAAAATTAAAAAGTATTTTAATTATTTATCTTTCTGAGCCACACGCTATATAATACCAATATAATACCGATATATAACGCCGATATTACACACACCACATAGAAATAATTTAGTATTTCGATAACAAAATAAATCCAAATATTTTCGTGATCTTCCATAGTTGGGTAAACGTCAAATTTCTAGTAAACGTGGAAAATATTTAGAAAACGTGAAAAATATTGGAGAAAAATGTGTGTATACTGGAGCAGCAGCAATATCTGGCATTACTTTTGTGGGTCTTAAATAAAAAAGACACAAGAAACTGAAGCTGGATGAAACTTAGGGCACAAAACTGCACAAAAAAGGGTTAAACAAAATTGTCAAACAATTCCCTAGTTTCCATATTCCATTACATTTTTTGGTAGTTCCCTAAGCGCCAATCGTTTCTTTCGTCCATTTTGAGCAGCTGTCAGACAAATAATGTAAAATTTAGCATTATGAAGTTAACTATCATATGAAAAATACTACAACAGAAAAATATTTTAATATATCCTTATTAGAATATAACATTAAATATCAATTTAGTAGTAGTGTAATATCGGCGTAATATATTTTTATAAAGTAAGTAAAAATGGTTAAACATTCAATACAGAGGAACCAAACAGAAGGAAACTACTTATACATAATACTCGACATATTAAATGAGATCAAAACAAAAATAGTTACTACACCTAAACACCCTAATCCCCTCCTTTTTTAAAAAGTGAAATATTTTTCGAATAGATAACACCTCACGACAACTTAGAATATAGAGCATTTTGGTGGCCGCTTCCTAAGATTTTCACAAGAAAATTCGCAAACAAACACGATTAAACACGGGTTTTCTGCCAGTTCCTCAGTTTTTGGAAAATGGTCTGATTTTATACATTCAGCGTCAGAATATATCGCGTCATAGAAAAAATCTAAATTTGTTTCGTAAGAGTAAATTATCTTCAGCATAATTTTTACTATTTCAATATGATTTAAATAAATTCGTAATAACGAAACTTTTACACCAACACATTTAAAAAAACTTAGGACATACTTAGGACAACTTAGGACAACTTAAGGCAACTTAGGACAAATTTCACGTTCATGATTATTTTCATAATGAAATGACTTCGCAGTAAAATATAAACGTTCGGTCTTTATTTCATTGGCAATTATTACATATGAGAGTTATTTCATGGAGCCGATTTTAAAAAGTCTTAAATAATTTATGTATCTAAAATTGAATATTCTCCGATTTCCCTCTTGAAAAACTTGAGTAAAATTTTTTTTTCCAGCCAAGAAATGTAGCTATTATTGGATTAGAAATCATTCAAAGGTCAAGCTAATTTATGTAACAGCATGTGTAACGTAAAATAAAAAATTCATTTTAATTTGGTTACTTTGTCTCTATCAATTTAAATTTTCATCAACACAGTCATTTTCTACACAAAACTACATATACAACGTACATATGGTATATACAAGAAACTATTTGACATCCAACCCAACCAAAAATTTAAAAAAATTTAATACATAAATCTGATTTCAGTAAAAAAAAAATATTCAAATTAAAATTGAAGAAAGTACCATCATCTTCTTCAATTCGCAATTTCAGTGAAGAAGTTTCATTGAATTATTTCCCTCGTTCTACCTTCACGATTTTTACCGCTTGTGTCCCGTGTTTTTTTTTTTTTTTATATATAAAACGTAAATATGAAATACAAGAAAATTGAATAAAATATATTTGTATTTTTTGCCAAGATCATTTTTCCAATTTCCAATTCGTTCG
The DNA here is from genome assembly GCA_958295665.1 of Tipula vernalis. Lineage (NCBI taxonomy): Eukaryota > Metazoa > Arthropoda > Insecta > Diptera > Tipulidae > Tipula > Tipula vernalis. The sequence goes on along the minus strand of OY282559.1, from coordinate 298,257,563 downwards.
AAATTTTCAATATTATTTTGGTTCGAGTGTTTACGATTAGATAGAAGAATTTTTGTGAAGCAGTTGAATAAAATAAGGAACAAAAATCGTTCAGTTACTCTATATATACATACATACATAATAATAAGGTAAATTGAAATTATGGAAATTTTCCAACTATAACAACCAACCAAAAAAAATAAAAAAACGATAAAAAATCGTTTCAAGTGGCCTCAATACTCATAATGTATTATTTGGAACCATTTTGTCTCATAAAATTGTAATTTAATGATTTTTTATCTATTTCGTTTTTACCTCTTTAATGATGATGATCGTCATCCCTTTTATCTCGATTAAAACAAAAAAAAATTTTTTGTTTATATCAAACGAAATTAAGATAAAATTCCTGTTTATCTTAAATCTAAGGCAATGCCGCGCTTGTCAATTTTAGTTTCTTAATATTTTATATTTTATACACACTGTAGAATATAGAAATTGTTAATGGCTACCAAAATAATTATAATATCAATGAAATTAATTCAGAGGTAATCCTGTTTTTTTTGTTGGGTTATATTCTACTTAAGCACATAAGAACAAGATCTACTTAAGATCAAATTGTTCTTATCTAGATTTCGGTATCTTTTATATCAAAAGCTTGTGTCAATCAAATTTAAAATTTTTCGACTTTATATTTTTCGATTAATTAAAAACAAATTTTTAGTTTTTTTTATTTGGGGTTTTAGATGGATTTATTTCAATTTTGACGGTTTAATTGAATTCAAATTGAAACAGAAGTTATTTCAGGTTTTTTGTTTTTTTTTTTGTGGAGAACTTTGTAAATTGTATCCAAATTGAGATAAGAGGTTCTTTAAGTTATAATACGTATTAATTATAATTAGTTCGACTGTTGGAAATTTAGTAAAGATTGTTATCAGTTTATTGATAGATACTTAGTGAACTATCAGGTAGGCCTCTTTTACAAAGAATTTACATTATTTGATGATATACCAGATTTAACAATAATTTACATTATAAGAGAGATTATTTAGAAATCAAGAAAGGTAATTTAATCGTTTGTGTGTCGATTGCGAAACATTCAACGTTCCGGATTTTTTTTTTGCCATTACAAAATTTCCTATTAACACCATTGATTTAACGTGCCGAAATGTTTGAACGTGTCTTTTTTAATAATAGAGTTACCCTCCGAAATTAGTAGTAGCTCTAGCTATCAACATGTGGAGCCATCACATCAACCCGTAATACACTTGTCATCATATCAACGTGCAACGCATACGTATGGTAAACCTGCAATAAATTGTTGAAAATTCATTTGATTAACGTAGTTGGTATTCGTTTTGGCTTCTCGGTATGGTAATCAAAAAAAGGTGAAAAAATATAAAAAGAAATTACAAACACGTTGTTTATTAAAAGTACATAAATAGTTTTCCCTACAGTTGGTAACCCCGACGTCTATCTATATCTAATTAAAATCGGTGATCCTAAAAAAAGTAAAAAAAATTCACGTGTAGGCATTTTATTGGTTAAGTTATAAGACCATTAAATAATCAGATCAGAATCAGATTCGGATGTTTTTTTCAACAAACGATGACAGTTTATCGAAGTTGGTACAAATCGCGGACACATTAATTGAGTTGGGTGATTTTCCCCAAATTAATTCAGTTGAAAAGTCAGTAGCGTCAACCTCCATAATAGCATCACTGATAAATTAAATGAAATCCAACATTCTGGTGGATTTCAATCACGTGGACGATCAACATCACGAGGATCATCCACAAAACAAAATTCATCAAGAAAAGAACCGAAGTTTGATCAGTGTTGGTGTCATTTCAAATTCGGCGAAAAAGCACGAAAATGTAAGAAACCGTGTAACTTTTCGGATTTAAAGTCGAATCAATAATTCTTAATCATGCACGTCCATTGCCACGTACGGTGAAAAGAGAATGTCAATAAATTTTAGATTGCGACGAGAATTTCCGTGGACATTTATCGTGGCCGATGTAAACCTATCATCGGGGCGGATTTTATTAAACACCATTATCGATGATATTGCTATTGCGTCGAAAAACATCGAGGAACATCGAAAGCATCTTACCATCGTATTTGAATGGTAACGTCAATATGGCCTCAGTATAAACGTTGCAAAGTGTGTATTCGGTAAGGCAGAGATGATATTTTTTGGACATTTAATTACTCCAGCTGGCTTAAAACCACTGCCAGAAAAAATCAGAGCAATAGAGGAATATAGTATGAACGACCGTCAATCGCTGCGGAATTGAAACGCTTTCTGGGCATGATAAATTTTTACCGGGGATTCATATGTGGGGCCGTCAACAATCAATCAGTTTTGCAAAAATTAATAAATGGTGATAGGAAGTACGACCAAACTCCAATCAACTGGACAATACCACCTTATTGGCTCATCCGGCAAGCAATGAAAATTTGTGATTGTGCACAAATGCATCAAACAAAGCAGTCGGCGCGGTCATAAATCAATTAGTCAACGGTAATGAATTCCAACCATTAGGATTTTACTTGAAGATATAACTTTAAACTAAGCAAATGCGTCATAAATATGACATATCGGACAATTTAACATCGACATCCGTCACATTGCTGGTTCTGAGAAAAATGTTGCTGATTTTTTGTCCAGGATAAGTTCGGTACATTTAACAGGCGAAGTAGATTTCGAATACTTGGCAGTGGCGCAGCAGCGAGATCCGGAATTGTAGTCAATATTGAACGGAAATTCGAACATTTCATTATCATTAAGTCAGTTATAGCCATGCCAAATGTTGAAACAAAAATATATTATCGCATTTCACAAAATCAAGTTCGGTCATTCATTCCTTCGGAGTGCCGACAGCCAATCATCCGTAAAGTGCACGAACTGACACACCCTGGCGTTCGCGGCACACAGAAATTAATTTGCGATCGATTTTTCTGGCCATCGATCAACAAAGATTGCCAAATTTTCGTAAAGGAATGTAAGCAATGTCAACGTTCAAAGATTTCGAATTATATCCACCCAAATTCGCGATTTGAACACATCAACATCGATATTATTGGACCAATGCCACCTTCAGCTGGAAATAGGTACTGTATAACAGTCATCGATAGATTCACTAGATGGCCCACTGCAATTCCGATGGAGGATATCATAGTGGAATTTGTCGCTAGACATCTTATCACAGGATAGATTCAACATTTCGGAGTTCCAATAAGGATTTGGGACGCCAGTTCGAATCAGCTACGAAAGCAGCTACGAAATTGTCGGTTGTAAGATTTCCAACAACCTCAAAATGCACGGCTTTTTAAGCCATACATACAAATAGACAAATAATGTAGACTTTTATTGGCGTTGCTAATATGCGCACTGAATGGACCACAATAGTCAGTAGCAACGTTCGCAAAAGCATGTTCATAGTGCAGCCTCACGGATGGTAAATCCCCCATCATCTGTTGTTCTAACTTGGGATTTGCTTTTGTACACTTTATACAATGATAAATTATCGATCAAATACCGTTTTTGCAGCGAACAATCCAAAATTTTCTTCTTACCAACGCTAGTGTTAATGTAATACCAGAGTGCTGAAATGATAAATGATAATCGTATATAATCAGTTTCGATAACTTACAGCTCGGCAAAATGATCGGGTGCTTCACGAGAAAACTTGATGTAGATTTATCAATCCGGCCCCCAACTCGTACTAACCCATTGTGATATAGAAATGGATTCAAACTTCTAATGCCACTTTGTTTTGATACTAGTGAACCCTTTGACAAAGATTCACATTATCTGCTGGACATGCATACATAATAATCGCTCTGCTCGATGAATATGACTAAGATGAATTACTGGATCAAACTCTTTCATTAGTTCTGGTCGAATCTTTGCTTTGAAGATTTGAATTGTACTTTCGAGCCATGGCTAAAGCGTGGCATGCAGAATAAAAACTAACGTGATTTTGAATTAGATGTTCTAAGAAGTCTTGTGCAACGACACAGTTTAAAGCTATTGACCCCAAATCATGCGGATTGATGATTAAATAATCAGCGTTTGAACAAGTCTGATTAAAATTGGATATTAACCAAGCTGGCCCGGTCCACCATAGTTCATGTTCTATTAACTCATCCAGATAGATACCTCTAGAGGCACAATAGGCTGGATTTTCTTCTGACCTTATATGACGCCAATGTTCTCTGCTATATTTATAAGTATCCAAGATTTGAGCTGTTCGGTTTCGAATAAGCGTTTGCCATCTCCTCGGGTCAGAGGACAGCTAATCCAGGACTATTGTCGAGTCCGTCCACTATATTACTTGCTTGGCTTTCATGGTTAACGTAGCTTCTACCCATGAAGTTAATTTCGCGACTAATAACGCTGCAAGCGGCTCCAATCTTGGCAGGCTGTTTGCAACATTTGATTTTGCAACCACCACGTTGCGACACCATTGAAATTTGTGACAGCATAAACGCATGCTGCAAATGCTGACTCACTTGCGTCTCCAAATCCATGAAGAATCACTGAGTGGTTCACATTGCTGCTGATATGTATCCATCTTGGAATCTTTATTTGCCAATACGATGGCAACTATCTTTGATTTTCCACCAAACTGATTTCACGCTGTTCGGTAACTCATCACCCCATCCAATCGGCTCGAAACACAATTTTTGAAATAAAAATTTTATTTTTATGATTATTGCTAGAGGGTCGAAAATCTTGCTTACCTCTGATAACAGTGATCTTTCAGTAAGAATCGGAATTTCGTTAGGTTGCAATTGAAAGCTCAATTCATCATGGTATGAGTTCCAAACTAAACCCAAAACTTTTCTCGCTTCGTCTTGACAAATTTGTTTTGTCTCAACTGTCGTTAAATTACTATTCGATGCCTCAGCATGCTCATTGATTTCCTTGTTGATGTTGGATCTTAACTTTCGCAGGTTGAAACCGAATGATTTTAAATGAATCTGGATTTCGTCTTTAAGTTTAAGTAGTTCCGTTTCGCTCGAAGTGCCAGTCATTAAATCGCTGATTCTTCCTATTTCTAATGCTACTTCCTTCAGACTTCTGGTTGCGAGGAAAGCGGATGGTCCAATTCCGTATGTCACCGTGTTCAAGCGATAATGTTTAGGAGTTTCTGCAGGATTTCCTCGCCATAATATATTTTGATAACGCGCATCTTCTTGATGAACCCAAATCATCCTGTACATCTTCTTCGCGTCGCCGGTAAATACGAATTGATGTTGACGAAATCTAAGTAAAATTTCCGCAAGCGACGACTGAACTGTAGGACCAATTTTCAGCATTTCGTTTAGAGATATATTATTCTTTGATTTGGTGCTGGCATCAAACACAACCTTTATCTTGGTTGTAGTACTCTCCTTCATTACTCCATGGTGTGGTAGGATGTATGCAGTTTTATCAGCTTCACCAATTAGTGTCATATGGCCCAATGCCTCCTAATCCTCCATGAATGCGAAATACATATCTTTAAATATCTTATCGCTTTGAAATCGACGTCCCATGGCTCTCAATCGACTAAATGCTAACTGATATGAGGAGCCCAACTGGTTGGCGTTATCCTTGAATGGAAGAGAGACTACGAACTTTCCATCGTTTCCTCTGGTTGTTGTACTCGAGAACAAAGCCTCACAATCTTCTTCTTCTGGTGACAATATGGTCGCTGCTGGGATGCTCTCAATTTGCCAAAATTTATACAATGATTCATTAAGGCAGGCACTTGGGTCGATACTTGTATTTAAAGTGTTAGGCTCTAAGTTTGTTTTACTATTCGCTCTTCCTACTACTATCCAGCCAAACTTCGTTTTATGGGCTGCTAATTCCTCTGATTCTATTTTTTCTCCAGATTCTAAAATTTCGAAAAATATATTTACTCCGAGTAAGATATCAATTTCACCCGCTTCAAATAAACTCGGATCAGCCAAATTAATTTTGCCCAACATCTTTTTATCGCGATGATTTGTCGTATTTTTTGCTGTTCAATATGATACCTTTGGGCTTTGGCACGACATATGACCAAATTTTCGTTGAATACGTTTCATCTGTATTAGAAAGTTCCATCTGCCCCGAGCCACGTGTACGACCCACATTTGAGTGGCCTAAGCCTCGTATTCCTATGGAATCCCCTAACGCTATTAATCTTAATTGATTTATGCATCTTGCTGTGACGAAATTTGATTCAGAACCAGAGCCCAACAAGGCTCGGAATATATGTTGGTTTCCGTTGTAGTCTTTAACTTTCACTAAAGCTGTAGGCAGTAACGACGTAAGCTGGGTATTTCTTGGATAACTGGTCTTTGGCGATGTGCGCAATTCACTTGAATAGCCATTTAATGTTTGATCTAATTCTATATGAGCATTGGTGATAGAGTTTTCCTCATTTGCCTGCCCTTTCCTGCTCGATGTTTCTTCGGAATTGTTGTTGTTTATTGCATCAGGTGTGGAACTCTGCAAACCGTTATGGCTTTGGCTTGATGTTTCTCGTGACTGGTGTTCATGTAGCATTGTGTGGTGTCCACGACGGCAAATTCTACATCGCGAATTTGATCGACATTGATATACCGAGTGAGCCTTGTGTAAATAGTTAAAGCATCTTCCTTCCTCTTTAATATACAAAATGCGATTGGGTTGATTCATTTTTACAAAATTAGGACAGTCTTATAGCCTGTGTGAATCTTCCGATTTGCATAATTCACAAAAGTCTTCCATAATTGCATGAAATTTTGTCATCTTTGGCTGTTGAAATGCAGTGTTGGAGGTCGAGGACTTAAGATTACTCATGCCAAACGTTTCCAAAGCATCAACTCGATCTCCCAGAAAACTGAAAAGTTGCTTTATTGTTGGATGCTCTTCATTTTTGGTTTCACGTGCCCAAAGCGATCTCGATTCATTATCTAACTTGCCTAGAACTATGTAGATCAGCTAGGGATCGCGACTCTCCGAGCTTCCACCCAAAGCTTTAAGGCCTCGAATAACACCATCTGAGGTATCATACAATTTTTTGATCATATGAACACTTGCTTGTGTTACGGTAGGCTGTTCCATAATGTTGTATCGGTTTTTCAACTTTTCGAGAGCTTCACTATAGCATTCATCGGTGATTGGCATATGCAGAAGATTTAATCTGCCTCACCTTGCAAGGCACCCCTCAAAATTTGCAGTTTTTCAGCATTGGACAGTCCCGGACGCTCATCTACTTGTTTCATGAGTAGCTGGAAGAACGATTGCCATTCAATATAATTGCCGTTAAAGCTCGGCAACGGAACTCTTGGTAACTTCACTTCACTTGACTGTGGCGACCACCATACTTTATGCCCGTATTATTAATACTCGTGCTATCGAACGGTGCTCTTAAGTTGTATTGTGTGGATGGCCTACGAACTGACTCTATTTTATTTAGTTTACTAGACGCGTTGAAATATATGTCTTCCACAATTTGCAATTATGACTCATGTTCGTTGTCATATTCAAATAACTGTTGCTCTGTTTCCATAAATTTATTTAAAAGAATTTCGAGGCGGCTTTTCCTAACACACACCTCGTCTAAATCTGCATCGGCGTTATTCACGTTTTCTTTAGCAAATTATACTGAGAGTACTGAGCGAAATTCTAGGCGTAAAACATTTGAGAACCATACCATATCATCCGCAGGCCAACGCAATAATCGAACGTTGGCACAGGAAGGGGGTCGTGTATAAAAACGACTTAAAAGCATCTCCGGCGGAACTGGTATTAGGTCAAACTCTACGTATTACAGGAGAATATTTCTGTTCAACGAAAAACGGGAAAACTGGATCTGAGTTCGTAAAAGAATTTCAGAGAATGATGTCTACTATTCGGCCTACAACAACCACTCATCACGACACTGCGAAAGTTTTTGTACAAAAGGAACTTTCAAACTACTCACACGTATTTGTGAGTTCGAATAGCGTACGTGTCCTATTACAAAGCCCATATACAGGCCCATATGAAGTGAGGAAGCGTTTTGAAAAATATTTTGTTATAAAAATCAACAATAAAGGATCAAACATATCTATTGATCATCTGAAGGCAGCTTTCATTCCGAGTGAAACTGAAGAGCAAACTTAGTACTTCTATAGGTGTTTAACCTCCCTAACATTTCCACAGCTAAGTAACCATAAAAATCAACTTTTTCTGTACCAACTTAGAGAAGAAGCATATTTTCTATTTCCTTTATTAATTTTGTTAATAAAAAATTTTTCACCATACTATGACTCTACTCTCTTCAATTTGAAGTATAGGAAAAATAAAGCAAACCAAATAAATACTATTAGAGTACTTTTAATAAGAAACATTAGGCCAAAGTTTACCCTACCACCATATTGTACAAAATTATTCAGGCAACTTCACAATATTAAGCAAAAGTTTGCGGAATTGGTTCAATCTCTGTGAAAAAAAAAAAATACGAAACCTCTTATTTTTTCCAAAGCACCACGCTTAAATTATATTTATCTTCCACTCGCCAGTACATAAATAATAATAAACCGAATACCGTCCACCAACACTAAAGTATGGTAATCGTATTGTTTTTAAACAAGAGTGGAAAAATCGGAAAGCAAAACAATTAAAAATGAAAATAATTTTATACAGCGATTTAACAATTTTTATGTCTTTTAATTAAATTTCCTCCAATCTTTTTCCATTTTTTCAAAATAATTTTAATTACAAATCAAAAAATTTATATTATTCAATTATGTATATAAGTATGTGTATGTATAAAAATAAAATTAATTTCTGTTTTGTATTGTGCTGGGCTCCAAATTAAATCATATCATATAATAATGATAGCAGGAGTAATAATAACAATAAATGGAAATTTTATAGTCTACTGTATACAAATGCTCACAGATACGGTATGTCTCATTCTCAAGCTTATTATAACAATAAAAAGCAATTCGGAAAATGGAAACAATAATAAATAGCGATTTAATTGTTAATGGTAATATATGAAAATATATTTGAAAGTAGGACGAGGTAATTAAAGGTGGGAGATTTGTGTGCATTTTCTTTTTTTGTTAATGTTCAACGAGTATAATTATTTATACCAAAATGTGAAAATTTATTTTTCGCAGCAAACAAAAACATGCAAAATCGCTGGCGCATGTGGTGAATACCGCGCGAAGTACAAGGTGTTGAAAATTTCATTATTCAAATTTCTTTATAGGATTTGTTGTTATTTGTTGTATTGTTTTTATTTGCTGATAATCAATTTTACTACTCAAAATTAATTAACGAAATTAATAATAATATATTGGGTGTGTGTGTGTGTGATTGTACTATATTTGAAAGTTGGGGGAGAATACAAGAGGGATTTAAAATATTCTAAATATTTTTTTGTTAATTATAAACAACTTGGCTGGAATTGGATTCAGTAGTAAATTGGAACTGTGTATCAAATTTAACAATCGACCATAATAAATTGTTCAATTACATAATATATATGCACGTATAGATATATGTTCATGATTAATTGATTAATTATTATCGATTGGTTTAAGAACTACATGAAAATATTTCAATACCGATGAGAAATTAAACAACAATAGAAAATTTTTGACGGATATTCTTATGACTGTACATGTACATACATACATATAAAGAAATTATGTTTTTAAGAATGATTAATTATCAAAAAAAATAAAAAAATAAAAAGGATTGTTCAATTAGAACATTAACAAAAATCAAAATAAAACATTTTTTAATTAAATCCAGTGAAATGGAACAGAATATGTGTTGTGCTTTGGGGATATGATTTTTCATATTATTCAAAACTGGGAGTTTGGGTTTCATTTCAGAATGTATTAGGTAGTATTCAAATCTATGACATTTTAAACAAAAAGTTGTGGGTTTTTTATAATTTTGTTTCTAAATAAACAGGGTGTTTCAAATTTAAAAGGAACAATTTTGGGATTTGGTCAAGCTTTAAAAGACAATAAGCTTATAATGTTATGTCTCATATCGAGTTCGGAAAACGTAGGTGAAGTTTGTCCTAAATCTGTCCTAACAAGCAACAAAAATAAATTGTGCGTATTTGTATTAGTGAGAAAGCTGAAATTCCTTTTATAACGAATTTTATTTCTAATAAATAGAAAACATATAATACATACAATATAAAATATTTAAATAACATACAAACATTGGTAAAATATCTAAGCTATCTGAAAGGGGATTAGAGTATTTAGGACAACAAAGCTTGATGGGATCTCATATAATATATCAAATATAAGTAAAAGTCATTTTCCAAATTTTCTTCAGAGAATCCTGGGAAACGCGCATCAAAATGAGCCATATACAAAAATGTCACTGGACCTAAGCTATCCAAAATATATTCCAGTTTTGAAAAAAGTAGAGGATTAGCGTGTTTAGGATAACAACGTTTGAATAAATGAATTCCCGATTTTCTTGAGAAAATCCTAGGAAACTAACATCATATGGCCTATAGGCTGCCAGTTGGCATAAGATCTAGACTACCTGAAGCAAATTTTAGTTCTGTAAGAAATAGGGTAATCCTGGAGTTATAATTTTTATTTAAATTCGGGGGGCTAATTTTGATACTCTGAGATATTACAGAATTCGAAAATAATTTATTTCGTCGGGAAAAAAAATCCATCGGAATGGAATTGTATATTACTGACTTTGCAGGAATTTGAAACCTTATGTTGTTGTCAAATTGGTTGTGCTTTCGTAACAAAATAACATGGTTCTGTCAAAATTTAAAATTTATTTCTAATAGGGATGATAGGATAAGGTTGCTCAAGTCGTACCCCTTAAAATATACGTTTTCGGAAATCAGAGAATATATTAATAAACACATACTTAGGATTATCATTGAAAACCTTAGTAAACCCTGCTTTTATTTATAGCAAAAAAATTAAATAGTCTGCACACATTTTTTTAAAACTTCTAAAATTCCAAAAAATTGAAATCGGTACGAATAAGGAAACTAGTACCTTAAGTTGCTACTACGTAATAAAACTATTTTGAAAAAATCTCCTAAACCCTAAATCTATAACTAGACTGTAAATGAACCAGTGAAATTCTAAATTCATTGAAATGCAGATACACACTGTCTACACGCATAATTACAGCCAAGCACCAAACTAACTGTACACTGGGCGATTTATATGGAGGGAAAAGTACTTTTGAAATCATTGAGGTACGATTTAAGCACTGGTAAATAATTTTATTGGTATTAAAATTGTTGTATCTCCGATCACAGAGATGTCCACAATGTCTTGCCTATATTTTTGGATTACTTGATTATATGCCAGTCTACGTGGTCAATCTTATCCAATTGTTATGAACTATACTATACTTCACAGAATTTAAAATTGTTAATAATTCTATTGGTTTTAAAATTGTTGTATCTCCGATCAAAGAGATGTCCACAAGATCTTGCCTAAATTTTTGGATAACTTGATTATATGCCAGTCTACGTGGTCAATCTTATCTAATTATGATCAACTATACTATATTTCACAGAATTTAGAATTTTTAATAATTTTATTGGTTTTAAAATTGTTGTATCTCGGATCATAGAGATGTCCATAAGGTCTTGCCTATAATTTTGGATAACTTTACCATATGCCAGTCTACGTGGTTAATCTTATCCAATTGTGATGAAATATACTATACTTCACAGAATTTAAATTTTTAATAATTTTATTGGTTTTAAAAATTGTTGTATCTCCGATCACGGAGACGTCCACAATGTCTTGCCTATGTTTAAGGATAACCTGGCCATATGCTAGTCATCGTGGTTAATTTTATCTAATTGTGATGGACTATTTAATACTTCACAGAATTTAGAATTTTTAATAATTTTATTGGTTTTAAAATTGTTGTATCTCTGATCACAGAGATGTCCACAAGGTCTTGCCTATATTTTTAGATAACTTGATTATATGCTAGTCTACGTGGTCAATCTTAACCAATTGTAATGAACTATACTATACTTTACAGAATTTAGAATTTTTAATAATTTTATTGGTTTTAAAATTGCTGTATCTCCGATCACAGAGATGTCCACAATGTCTTGCCTATATTTTTGGATAACTTGATTATAAGCCAGTCTTCGTGGTCAATCTTATCAAATTGTAATGAACTATACTATACTTCACAGAATTTAGAATTTTTAATAATTTTATTGGTTTTAAAATTGTTGTATCTTTGATCACAGAGATGTCCACAAGGTATTGCCTAAATTTTTGAATAACTTGACCATATTCTAGTCTACGTGGTCAATCTAATCCAATTGTAATGAAGTATACTATACTTTACAGAATTTAGAATTTTTAATAATTTTATTGGTTTTAAAATGGTTGTATCTCCGATCACAGAGATGTCCACAAGGTCCTGCCTATAATTTTAGATAACTTAATTATATGCCAGTCTACATGGCCAATCTTATATTATTGTGATGAACTATACTATACTTCACAGAATTTGGAATTTTTAATAATTTTATTGATTTTAAAATTGTTGTATATTTGATCACAGAGATGTCCACAAGGTCTTGCCTATATTTTTGGATAACTTGATTATATGCCAGTCTACTTGGTCAATCTTATCCAATTGTAATGAACTACACTATACTTCACAGAATTTAGGATTTTAATAACTTTATTGGTTTTAAAATAATCGTATCTCCGATCACAGGCATTTCCACAAGGTCTTGCATATATTTTTTAATAATTTGACTATATGCCAGTCTACGTGGTCAATCTTATTCGTTTGTGATGAACTATACTATACTTCACAGAATTTAGAATTTTTAATAATTTTATTGGTTTTAAAAATTGTTTTATCTCCGATCACATAGATGTCCACAAGGTCTTGCCTATATTTTCGGATGGCTTGGCCATATGCTAGTCTACGTGGTCAATCTTATCCAATTTTGATGAACTATACTATACTTCACAGAATTTAGAATTTTTAATAATTTTATTGGTTTTAAAATTATTTTATCTCCGATCACAGAAATGTCCACAAGGTCTTGCCTATATTTTTGAAAAACTTGGCCATATTTTAGTCTTCTTGGTCAATCTAATCCAATTGTGTTGGACTATACTATACTTCACAGAATTTAGAATTTTTAATAATTTTATTGGTTTTAAAATTGTTGTATCTCCGATCACAGAGATGTCCACAAGGTCTTGCCTATATTTTTAGATAACTTGATTATATGCTAGTCTACGTGGTCAATCTTATCTAATTGTGTTGAACTATACTATACTTCACAGAATTTAGAATTTTTAATAATTTTATTGGTTTTAAATTGTTGTATCTCCGATCACAGAGATGTCCGCAATGTCTTGCCTATATTTTTGTATAACTTGATTATATGCCAGTCTACGTGGTCAATCTTATCCAATTGTAATGAAGTATACTATACTTCACAGAATTTAGAATTTTTAATAATTTTATTGGTTTTAAAAATTGTTTTATCTTCGATCTCAGAGATGTCCACAATGTCTTGCCTATGTTTTCGGATAACCTCGCCATATGCCAGTCTACGTAGTCAATCTTATCCAATTGTGATGAACTATACTATACTTCACAAAATTTAGAGCTTTTAATAATTTTATTGGTTTTAAAATTGTTGTATCTCCGCTGTTATTTTAAATTTTTCTTAAATATTTTATCAGTTAAATTAATGAAAGGCGGACAGGGGTGAAATTACAACATTAATAATTTTTAAGTCCTGTTGTAGATTTAGGGAGTCCTGAGTATCCGGCCCTGAATTCCAGAGAAATGATCATTTTATTATGTAGTTAGATTGTGCTGTCTTGTGCTAACCTATTTATTATAAATTGTACTAATAATAATCTAAGTATCGATCGCATTGGTGTCTGTAAACGGGCCGAGTCTGTCCCAACTAATAATCCTATCCTATCCCTCGGTTTTGTTATGTTTAAACCGGTGTACGGTGTGTGCCCGATGGTCCGGGTGATCCCTCTATAATGCTTGGCCGTTCATTCATAATCAAAATATCAATCTGTGATTAAATCTTCAATAAATTTAATTAAAAAAAAAAATTTTAGCACCAAAGATGTGATCCAATTACAAAATCAGGTAAAGGATTTTATTTTAACTCTTCTTTTAACAGCAGTGAAAAGTTTGATGTCCACCGTGAATCTTATTATTGATTGAAGGGCCTTGTGGGCGATAAGCCACCTCGCACTGCGACCTAAAAGATCTATTAGGGGAATTATATGTGGAATAAACCGGAAATTATAAATTTCATGACAGATTTTTGTGTTAAAAAGAGTTAACAGTCTACAGTAGTATATACAGTAAGAGTAAACCTTAAAGTACATCGTTTATTTTTTTCAGGCTATGTTAAATGATATTTTAAATACCACTTTTAAGGGTAAACATATTTTAAAATTGACGTACAAACACCAACCAATAACCGATGCAAATAAATCTATTATAATAAATCTGATCGTAAATCATTTTATTCAAAATGATTTTAAAATGGTTGTCCATCACTGCAAGATAATTTCCAAGCAAATTGTGGAGTACTTTCTAACAGAAGCTGAAATAAGAATTTTTTTCAAAAAGTAGGATGTTTAGGCTCTTAAACATTTTTCTTTACTTTTGCTCAAAGTAACTGTTTGTTGACTCTAGTGTTTATCAGGAAAGAGGAGTTCATACCATTTAAAATGGTTTGATTAATAGAGCGTTCAAAGATAAATACTACGGTGTTTGTTTCTGATGCTATGTACACCACTTAAAGAGTTATTTAAAATTGCCGTACTGCAGTCAGTAGAAAATACTATATGTAATTAGTTCAGGAATAACGCATTTAAATTTTAGCTTTCATAAACTGATCACCCAGTATTATATTTAGTAACCATTTTTGGGTTTCTTAAGTTTCATTAAAATAAGATAATTCGGTTTAGAAAGCTTTTAACCCTCACTCTGTGTATAGCTTACTATCACGTTGTCTGTGTGAAGGGAGGGGTCAGCCTGACCCCACGGATATCTTTAGATATTTCATAGGTAAAGTAAATAAAAACCACCAAATTAACAAATTTAGAAGTAATTTGGATCCCCCTCAGTGTATTACTAATATACTAGTAATTACCCGTCAAAACTGACGGAAGTTTCTGAAAACTCAATATATAGTAGTTCACATATTTATTTGCTTTTTATACCTCTTACTTCCCCTTCCTAAAAGATCGAAACAGATTTCAAAACCCCTCCCTCTCCCAGGCGTAACATAAAAGTATTCACATTTTTAAATTATTTTAATCACGTGAAAGTGAATTTTGCAATTAAGAAAACGGGCTATCAATGATATGATCTATGTTCACTCCTCCCTATCTTTAACAAATCGTAACAAATCATGAAGCCACCCCCATGAAGCGTTACGTAATATGGCCCCATAGCCTGAAAAGTAAAATGTGTTTTTTTTCCTAAAATAATACGAAATAAGACAATTTAATATTAATTCAATAATTCTTTTATCACAACGTTTCTTGTAAATGTACAGTTCTCATTTATTATTGCGCCTTGGTATGAGAAATTGTTGATTAGCACTCTAAGGTTTTCATGATTTCGTACTCGCGTTAAAGCTACATAAAGCTGGCCATGAGCAAAAACAGGTTCTGGTAAAAACACCCCAACCTTACCGAATGATTGTCCCTGAGCCTTGTTAATCGTCATTGCAAAAGCCAAAATGATTGGAAATTGTCGTCGCTTCATTGGAAATCCTAAGCTGCTCTCGCTTGGTTCCAAGTCGATTCGGAGAATTCAAACTTCCGCTCCCTTATTGCTGCCTGCGATTATTTCCGCCTTGATACAATTCCTGAACAGCTTTTTCACGATCAATCGAGTTCCATTTAGAAGTCCCTTCTTTGGATCCAAATTCCTTAGCAACATGATGAACGCACCAACTTTCAATTTCAGTGAATGAGGAGGCATGCCAGAAGGGGTGTGAGAATTCAAAAATTCGACTGGAAAATCGATTGCATCGTTCGGGTCATCGGAGATCATTGAGTCAATGCTCAGGAAGGTTGTTGCATCTCCCGGTAAAAGATCGAGAATGGCATTGTTGAGCTTTGTGACATGAACATTTTTTGGACTGAGAATGATCTTTTTGGCGACATCGGCGATTTCATCAGCAGTTGTTGTTCGAATTTCAACTCCAAAAATTGATCGAATGAAGTTTTCACGCTCTATCATTTCCTCAGGAATTTCGACTAAATCGGGATCGGCTTCTTCCAGATCATTTCGCAATCTGATATCGCCCAATTGCAAAATCCATTCGTTGAACTCTCGTTGTCCAAATGCTCGCATGTTGGTGATGAGAGTTCGCTGCTTCACATGCCGCCAAAAAAGAGAATTTTTCACCCACATTTCGATGATATCAGCATTTTTTCCTCTGGGAACAACATTTGAGGTTTGTCGAAAGTCACCGCCAAGGATGAGAAGCTTGCCACCGAAAGGACGAATATTATTCATGATTCCTCGCAAAAGCAGATCAATCACTCGAAGAGAATGCGAAGAAAGCATTGAAGCCTCATCGATAATGAGCATTGCAGCTTCTCGTAATTTAATGGATTCCTGCGAGGGGATTTTCATGGATGACACCGATATTTCGTTAGCAGAAAGCGGGATTTTGAAACCACTGTGGGCAGTTCTACCACCAACTAATAAATCCGCTGCAATTCCTGTCGTGGCGAAAGCATGAACAACTTTACTCTGGCCTCTTACATAACTCATCAAAGTGTTGTAAAGGTAAGTTTTTCCCGAACCGCCAGGACCGTCGAGGAAGAAAAATCTCGACTCAGCCATCGAATCATCAATTACAGCAGCAATCTCTTCGAAAATGGCACGCTGCATTAGGTTAAGGGTGGCGATCAAGTTTATGGCCATTTAAGCTTGCTCTTCGACATCGAAAACATGTTCGACGTTTTGAATCGGGCCCGGTTCAGGAAGGCGAAAATCTGTGCATTTCATGCCATTCATGCGCAAAATAACCTCAATGTCTTGAAGCAGTTTCTTTTCAGCGGTTATGTGATCGAAATACATGATGTAGTCGGCGATTAAATACTCCTTGAATTGCTCGAAATTTTTTGGCGAATTGAAGACACAAATCAAAGCAAATGTTAGGCGAATTTGATGCGGCATGCACACATGACTTGCTTCACTTAAACATCGTTCCCATTCGCTATCATCCTCAAGAAGGTTCATGGCTCGTGCTGCATCATTGAAGGTGTCAAAAATCACTGAATCGACGGTCTTAAGATCGGTAAAACTTTGAGCTCTACGAATGTGTTGTAATAGCAGTCTCAAATAAAAGCGCTCGCGATCTTTCGAACTGACAGCATACATTCGAGTGATAATCCTATCTCCTCTCTGCTTGCGAACTTTCCAAATGCAAAAAGTTTTGTCAAAACGTAATGCTCAGGAATTTCGGAATACAAATATTGTCGAGCATTCTCGTCTTCGTGCTTGTTAAGCTCAAACCATGCAGTCAGATGTGTGTATCGGTGTTGAGCTCGATCAGCTGCAGCATCTTCTTGGCCGTCTTGAAAATGAACCATTTGTTCGTCAGGAAGATGGATGGCAAAATGATAAACAACATGCGATCGATCGTTCATTGGATTTTCGAGCAGTCGCCAAATTGCTTCAGGAGCACAAACATAACGCGCATCGAGAAAGTGCTTAATTTCATCATGAACAATCGGTCTTTGTGCACTTAATTCAACAGAAGCACAATCATATCCTTTGTATATATATTTGAAAATGTACTCGATTGCTTGAACGGTTTGGCAGGATTCGACGTTAATGTGACAATTGAATTTGCGTGTTAAAAATTTGTTGTATGGAACGACATGACGATTATCAATTTTCCTTTCTCCTATTTGAATCTCAATTCCTTCACGACGACGATAAATGGGAAAACCATTAACTTCGGTTAACGTTTCCTTGCAAAAGGATTTCGGAAATCTTTTTGCACATTCACCTTTTTCCATGCAAGGCGCAAGTGGGTTCTCATTGATGTATCATCGAGCGAACAATGATTTCATGCAATATGGGTTCCAGTTGCTGTTCAGGAATCTCAGCGCACACAAATCGATCAATCTTCTTGGCTGTGTTGATTTTTGAGTCATTGGCCAGAATGAAGAGCATGTGAGCATGGGGAAGTCCTCTTTTTTGAAACTCAATCGTGTAAACGTATGCAATGACATTTCCAAAAACCTTGTTCTTTACTATGTCATCGAGTAGTGTTTTCAACATAATGCTGAACACTCGCGTAACCAAATCTGGTCGGTCACCGGGCTGGTGTACAGGAAAAAGATTCTCTCGAATCTCTGGCCAATTGGGATTGCATGTCATAGTAATGAAAAGATCAGGCTTGCCGTACTTTGCCACAATTGCCATAGAGTCGTGATACTTTTCGCGCATGTTGCGAGGGGAACCTTGAAATGAAGATGGCAAGATGACAGATCGACCAACTGTAGTTCCATGACGAATTGCCACATTATTCAAAACGTGCATTACACCTCGATATTGCTCGACTCGTAAGCGTCCCTGCTGATTGCGCACAAAGTTCAAATTGTTGGCTTCAAATTGCAGATGAGCATCAACAGCCCACTGCTAAAACAATTTTCCGCCATGGAGAATTGGATTGAAGCGACCGACTCGAATGGCAATTTGTGCAACTTTCCATTGCAGAAGAGTGATTTTAGTTCGCTTTCTCTCGGGACAATGAGCGGTATTCATTTGCATGTTTGGTTGCCAGCCAGCTTCTCCAAAAGGATAGAATAGTACGTATGTCTGTAGCATATTGTCGTTGCTCACCTTCAGCTGGATGCATGTGGCTAGTACGATGATAGATCTGACCGTGAACGCGAAAAACATAAGGGCCTCGTCCTTGAAACTTATGAATTTGCGCACCCATTGAAGCAAATGCAAGCATAGAGTTGTACGATCGAATGTTATCATGAAAGGCTCGAAAATGTGGGTGATGAGGATTACTGAGAAGATCATGAAGAAGAAACGGAAATTGTCGCATTTGCTGGCAGCTAGTTTCAAGCAATACAGTTCCTTTGGGGCAACAAAATTTGAAGTTTCCATCCGACGATTTTTCAGCACTAAAATTGAGAGAATGGCAATGTCGACATTCAACGTTCATCACACCACAACTGTGAGCATTAATTTCATTGTCTCGGAAGGTTTCATGATCAAAAATCGATAAATTCCCAGCGGCTCTCGATCTTCGCATCCGATTTGCATTTGGAGCTCTGCGAATTATGCCTTCTCCCGGCATTTTATTTAAAAGTCGTTGGCGTTTTTGCTCATTATTGCGTTGACGACCTTCTTGCGACTGTCGATTTCTCCACCTTAGTTGTCGTTCACAATTCAAACGCAATTTCCGTCCTTCCGGAGTTTCTCGTTCCATTCTAGTTAAAAAGTTTAAAATTTTGATTTCTCATGTAAAGTAAAATTTAAATAATTTAATCTTTTTCGGGAACATTGACATTTCAAAAGTTTTAATATTGCTTACATTTATTAAGGTCTATATAACAAATCTATTTACACAACGTCTGTGTAAATTCGTTAAAAATTGAGCGAGAGTTTCGCTCTAATTTTTCACACGTTAGTGCAATAATAAAAAACTATCTTTAGATTCAATAAAATGACACAATTTTAACACTTTATTCACACGTCATAAGAACTAAACAAAACAATTGAAGAAATAAAATAAATTTCAGTTTCTTATTTTTATAAACACACCCGATACCTATATGAGTATTTGAAACTAATTTTACAATGGTTCCTATGGTCATGATTGCATCGAAATGGCTCCACGAATTAAAAAAGGCTCACTTAGCTGAAATTTACAGCGGGCCGTATTATACGCGAAATATTGATACAGTGAGATGTTGGTGCATTTAGTTTGTAGTAGTGTTAGTGTGTTGGGTGTATAATTATACATATAGCGTCTCGCCCCACACTGGGTATATTATTTAATAATAAATAAAGAGGATATAGTTTTCAATTCGTCAATTCGTCATGAAATGCCGTTATAAAATGAAAAATAAAAATAATGCAAAACGTTCTTGGTGAGGATCGAACCCGAAAGCTTATTGGAAAAAATTGAATATCGAAAAATAATTTTCGGTACCAGCCTAAATGTACATTACAGTTTTAAAAAATGTATTATTACATATTACATTATAATCATTGTCTTACAATATAAAATTTTATGTTTTTCAATTCGTATTGAAAAAATGAAATACCGTTATAGGCAAAAAAATTATTAAAATTAATAAGTACTTCGATGAGCATCGGAACCCGAAACATTTTCTATTCGAAGTTCCTTGTTAAAAAGTCACCACCTATATCACTCGGACTACTCAGTTATAAAATTCAATCATCTAAATTGGAAATATATATTAGTAGATTAGTTGAGGCTATCTTAGCAAACGTATTGTTTTTAATTATACTATCGATTGGGGTCAATTTAACCCCTAATTCTTCTAACTTATATAGCTGAAGAAATACAATTATCTAGTGATGAAACAGAATCTGAGGGCCAAAACAACCAAAAACAATTGAAATATAATAGAGTGGTTCAAACATTAGCCTTATTCTTCAAAACTGGCATGAATCGGTCAATTATAGACGAAAATCGATCCTTCAAAATAATAAAAATAGCATAGCGGAAATGTTGGAGAAATGGCCTGCCTACACACAATCGTATGGACCCAAACTAATAGAAATAGATTTAAAAATCTGTACTCGGAAAGTGGCTACTTTTTACTACATTTTGACATATTTGTCAAAAATATTCGTCCTGTTATGGAGCTGCATCTTAGTGACGCTGGATGTAAACAGCTGAAACAACAGAAAAATATTTCTATTGGTAAGTTTTTTTAAGAAAATTGTTAAGTGTAAAAACGATTTTATTGTCATTTTTTGTATTTTTTTTTTCTTGCAGATGGGAAGAACTATATCATCCTTTGTTTAATTCATAGAGTTCTGAGGCCGTCAAATAAAGGTTATTCAATAACTCCAAATGGGGTTAAGGAGTGTCTTGAACTTAGAAAACCTGAGTTGAGGCTGCTTACTGGCTTCCTCACAGGTCATGTCCCCTTAAGGTATCACCTTAAGAAGATGGGCCTAAGTACGACAGATGGATGCCGCTTCTGCGGTCTGGAAGCGGAATCAGCGGAACATGTTCTGTGCCATTGCCCAGCCATTTTCCAGCAAAGACTGCAACATCTAGGAGGGAGAACAATGAGCCCGGATAGTATGTATCTTGTACCGGCCAGTAGTATTGTCAGATTCATTAAGAGCCTGAATATTGACTGGACGGATAATTAAGTAGGGTCCAGCACAATAGATCTTTTAGGTCGCGGTGCGAGGTGGCTTATCGCCCACATGGCCCTCCAGTAAATAATAATAATAAACTCCAAATGGGGGAAACAATTAATTAAATGTACAATCATAGATTCATAAGAATCTTTCATAATATTTACACTTATGGTTCAAGCATGTGACCAAATATTTGAAGATTAAATCAATACTCCATATGACCTCCATATTTCCTTCTGTCGATCTTTTGATATCAAAATTACCTATTATCCGATAAATAGATCACCAAGAGGGCCACAATTTATTTGGTTGTTGAATCTGAAAAATAGAAAATTTAAATTAGATGATTCGAGCGACACAAGTAATTGGTCAAGGATCGAAATATTATAGCTGTAACTGTATGGTTTTTAGCGTATGGTTAAAGAGAAAAGAAGATTTAATAAAAATATTCTTACGTAAGTTAGAACTTAATAATATTTCTTCCGCCTTGTCATTACTAGCAAGCTAAGTATTTTTCCCAAGAAGCCTTTCATTACTGTACCGAGTAAAACAAAATAAAAAATTATTTTTTGGGGGAAAAAGACGTAGCTCGCCTCCCGCCTTTTGTACAAAATTTGGCATTCTGGTAGCCAAGTTTCGAAATAATCAAAATACATTTCGAATGTCACTAAACTAAAGTTGCAATGATTGACTTAATTAAGCTGGTATTAGTATTTGAGAGCATGCTTAGTTGTTGGTATAAAGAAATAGTTGTTCTTATCTTCTTCCTCATTTTATTTATGGTGACGTAGTTTTGTTCGGCTGGCTTCAGGAAACTATGAACGTACCCCTATGTAGTTTAATTGAAAACTAAAACTAACTAGGTCGTAAAACCCTTTTTGGGAATTTGTTGTTTAGTAGGTTTTATTCTTCTAAGTTGTGCTTACTCCACGACAAAAATGTTTGTCGTCAACCCTTCGAAATAAAGACAACATTTTTAGAATGGGATGACAACGTATGACTGTTATATTTATTTTTATTGTATTTTTTTCGTAATTTTAATTACATTTCACCTTTTGCTGTATATTTTATTGCGAATGAGTGTAAGGCGATTAATTGAGGGTTGCGAATTATAAAAATCAATAATATGAGTTTTGGCCCGTATTTTAAAATAATACGTAGAATTTATCCATTAATACATTAATTGATGAATAGCACTAATAAGGGTATTTTGCATACAAATAAAATTAAGTTTGCATACCTTAAACACCCCTATATGAATTCTCTTCGCCCAATAATAATTAAAAATGACAATATGTAATTTAAATATACTCGTACATCCGGGAAACCTAAAATGTATGTCTACTATACTACTTACACATAACCAAAAATTATAACAATAGACCATCGGTCATTTGGGGTCACCAAATTAGCATATCGAATTTTGTGCTTAAATTAGGGTTTATTTCGTATGATATCATCCGGTCTATCGTTATATTATTGTAATTTATATAAATTCTAAACCCATTTGACAGGTAATGTCTTAAGTAAATAGTGAAATTCCCAAGATTTTACATTCACAAAAAAAAATTCTTATCTTTCCTCATTAATAAAACTAAGAAGATAGTTCAGGTTATTTTAACTTCCCTATTATGCTTACAAAAAAATATTTAGACTTGTAAGTGTAAAACTCATTTCAAGGTACATTTAATTTGTAATATTTTGACACAAGTATTCCAAATGTTGTATGTGTATACGTTTTCTCACACAGTATGATGGTGTCGATGAGAAAATTTAGTTTTCGTATATTGAATTTGCCAAAATTCCAGTTTGAGTTCGCTTAATACCATGGGGTTATGCATCAATATACGATTACGGTAATAAAATATTTTAATTTTTTTTGTTGTATACCAAAAACTAAAGTTGGATTATATTCTGATAATAATAATAAATAAATAATAAAACAAGAAACCACCATACAAAAATATTCATATCTAAGAGAAACTGTACACACAATGTATTTTAAAATCTTCTTTTCTCGTTTCCCCCTAAACACTTATCTTTTGTTGTTGGTTAGTTGATTACTAACTTAAACACACAAGAGGTTATATGTACATCTTTTTATTAAGATAAAGAAGCCGAATTATATTATTATATGATTATTACTTACACTATTATTATTACTATAAGTATTATTGTTATTATGGTTATAAAAATGTATTATTGATAGTACAGTTGCCTTTTGTTGCGTTTTGATGAAACGTATATAAGACGAAAATAATTATCAAGTATGTGAAATTTTTGTTAGAAATATAATTAAGTTTTACTGTCCCCTAAAGAGTTGAAAGGGTGCATGATCTCGATTTAGAATTGCGAGATATCTATCTATCCTTACTAAACCATCTAACTTTAAACGGCGATTAAAATGTCTCAAGATTAGACAACTCTATTCCCATCAACATTTTTTACTGTGTAGTTTATCTATTTATTATAGGGGGTATAAAAACCGCCCAAACATACAAACGAAATAGTTTTCTTTTGATCTTTAATTGCTCGTAATTAGAGAATGTAATTACATTGAAACGATTCTCCGAACTTATTTGGTTATAAACCCTCAAAAAATTACCTGAACTACAATAATAAAACTTTAATACTCGGTTTTGTTTGAAAAATAAAAAGAAAACAATAAAAACCATTTTTAACGGTAATAATTAAAATTTATATAATTAAATTGTATGTTATAAATTAATCCCAGTTTTTTTTTGTTATTTATGGGCGATAATTTTGATGGTGAAAAATTGACACACTGTCTAGACGCAAAGGAAAGTTGTGGAAAAGTTTTAATGATCGAACAATTAATAAAGGTCAAGGAAGGAAATAGATAATTTAAAGCAAATTGATAATTTCCTTTTTTAATATTTGTTAATTACGGATGTCTTGTTATAGCAAAAGGAATTTTAAAATAAATTTTAAATGGTCTAGCGATTTAGGAGAATAATTTCATTGTGCACTAAAAATATTTAATTTAGCACAAAATGATTTCAGAACAAAAAATTTTGGGTTAATGAGATTTAATGACTAACAATTGATGAAATATAATGATGTAGTTTATATTGTAGCTTTTCTTTGTATGATGCTGTACTAACTAAAAATGTAGATCACATCAAATTGTCGATATTGCATCGCAATTTACTTAACAAATCAATGGCTGTGGTTGTCGCTATCTCCTTCAATACAACATTTGGCGATTACCAAGCTAAAACAGTAAGGCTTGCTTTGAACGATAATTTTCGAATGACACCATTCGTTCACCTATACATCGGAAACTAGATAACTTTAGGTTAAAGTTGCCCTAAAGACTTTAGGTTAAATTTCCTACCGTTTAGCTTTTTTTTATGGTTCATAGTTATTTATTTATTATTATAATACAACCTGAGGATCATAAAATCCAGTATCGATTGATAATCAACATTATTTAAATTATCTACAAACAAATATATAAATTTACAGTTACAAAACTTAAAAATGTTACAATAAAAACACCAAAATAATTACAAGATGATACTTCACTTGAAAATACAACAAATCATTCTCAGTAGAAGCTTCGAAAAAGAACGATTTAAGACCTGTCTTAAATATACTGATTTTATAAGTATTTCTTAAATCTTCCGGTGGGTTATTGAAAATTTTGGCGTCAATATTAGAAATGAATTTTTCTAAATCGTTGTTGTAAATTTTTCAAACCGTATATACTACACCCTGTTAAAGTTAGCCGAGAGTTTCCAGCCGAAAGTAAAAAGTCGATAAAGCAAACTATGTTATTGACATTCCAGCTGAAAATAAATCAGCCTCTAGAGTGTTATGTCTGGAGATGAATTGCATTGATGTGATTTGTCAATAGCTATCGCAGGAAAAAAAATTCATTTAAATTCACGAAATTTTTTGAATACGGACATTAATCTGTTAAATTAATTGTGTAAGAATCATTTCATGTTTCTAGTTGGATTTCATTTAAGTTTCAGTTGTTTGTATTTTAAATTTTTTGTTGTATTTTTTATTTTTTTTTTATTTAAATATAAGTTTTTTACACATATTGACATAATGGGCAATGAAATGGTTTTGATAAATCGAATTCATTAATATCAATCCCAACTTCAACATCATGCAAAATGATCGTATAGAGAGCAAAACAATAATTATTTTAAAGCTTTGAGTTTCTAGTTTCGATACTTGTTAGCAGATAGTTTTTGTGAGCTACGGTTATCGCGCATTCATAAGGAATACCTAGTGCGAGACAAAATTTAAGATTATTTTTTTTGAAAGATTTACGGCCTCGGGAGTATTTTTTCAGTTAAAACGGCGCATGGGTCAGTTAGCTTGTTTAATTTAGTTCATTTGGTTGTTTTTGTCGCTCTACGTCAATTTTTTGCTGAGATATCAGACTTTGAATGAAAAAGGAAAGGATCCTTTTATCTTTAATCATCGATATCTCAGCAACCAATTATAGCACAGTAAATTTTAGGGCATTTTTTAAAACTGAATTGAAGACATGAATACATTTCCCAAAAGACCCTTTTATGATTTTATAAGATTTTTTTTTCACCCTCAACACTAATTTGAAAACAGTACAAAGGTTTTCTCCTTTAGCGCATTGCTTTAGCCTGTGCCAAATGGTGACAAATGTGTCAAATGGCCTTAGTTACCAGTTGTTGCCACGAGGAGGCAGCACGTACACTTGCGAATTGTGAACAGGTTACTCCTTACACAATTGTACCAATCACGCAGCTGCGTAATACATGACCAGAACAGCTCACGGGATACGCACCCTACTGGAAGGTTACGGAGCTGGTAGATTAATCTACTCAGCTTTGCCCCCCCCCTCTCCAGTAGATACCTAAACCACCCTAGTTACGTATTGAATTTGAGCAAAAAGAATTTTGCTGAAGGGACTGATTTTATTCCCTCATTTTTAATTTCGGCTAGAAACTTAATTAATTTCTCAAAGATTTACACGGGAAACATGAACTGAATTTTTTTCCAGAGATAGCTATTAGCAAGTCACAACAGCAAAATACATCTCCAGAGATAACACTCTAGAGGCTGATTTTATACAATTTTTCTAATAATTTTCGGAAAATCGAATTTTCCGAGATTTCCCACGGGAAACTTGAATTTCCTGCGATAGCTATTGACAAGTCACATCAATGCAATCCATCTCCAGACATAACACTCTAGAGGCTGACTTTATTTATCCATTTCTTACTTTCGGCTGGAAACTTTTTTGAATTTTCCGAGATTTCCCACGGGAAACTTGAACTGAATTTTTTTCTGCGATAGCTATTGATAAATCACATTAATGCAATTCATCTCCAGACATAAAACTCTAGAGGCTGATTTTATATAAATTTTCTAATAATTTTTGGAAAATCGAATTTTCCGAGATTTCCCACGGAAAACTTGAACTGAACTTTTTTTGTGCGATAGCTGTTGATAAGTCACATCAATGCAATCCATCTCCAGACATAACACTCTAGAGGCTGATTTTATACAAATTTTCTAATAATTTTTAGCAAATCGAATTTTCCGAGATTTCCCACGGGAAACTTGAACTGAATTTTTTTCCTGCGATAGCCATTGACAAGTCACATCAATGCAATCCATCTCCAGACATAACACTCTAGAGCCTGATTTTATTCATCCATTTCTTACATTCGGCTGGAAACTTTGTTGATTTTTCCTAGATTTCCCACGAGAAATTTGTACTGAATTTTTTTCCTGCGATAGCTATTGACAATTCACAACAATGCAATCCATCTCCAGACATAATATTCTGGAGGCTGATTTTATACAAATTTTCTAATAATTTTTGGAAAATCGAATTTTCCGAGATTTCCCACGGGAAACTAGAACTGAATTTTTTTCCTGCGATAGCTATTGACAAGTCATTTCAATGCAATCCATCTCCAGACATAACACTCTAGAGGCTGATTTTATACAAATTTTCAAATTATTTTTGGAAAATCGAATTTTCCGAGATTTCCCACGGGAAATTTGAACTGCATTTTTTCCTGCTATAGCTATTGACAAGTCACATCAATGCAATCCATCTCCAGACATAACACTCTAGAGGCTGATTTTATTCATCCATTTCTTACTTTCGGCTGGAACCTTTTTTGAATTTTCCGAGATTTCCCATGGGAAATTTGAACTGAATTTTTTACTCTGCGATAGCTTTGGACAAGTCACATCAATGCAATCCATCTCCAGACATAACACTGTAGAGGCTGATTTTATACATATTTTCCAATAATTTTTGGAAAATCGAATTTTCCGAGATTTCCCACGGGAAACTTGAACAGAATTTTTTCATTCGATAGCTATTGACAAATCACATAAAAAGGATTCAACTTCAGATATACACTCTATTGACTAGAGGCTGATTTTATTCCAATTTTGTATATTCTTCTGATTTTCCAATATTTTCTACGAAACAAAGTTTTACACGTAAAACTATTTACAATAATTTTAATTTAAATCCATGTATCCTATTTACTTTCGGTTGATAACTACTAAATTTTTTATTTTCGGCTGGAATGTTAATATCACAATCTGCATTATCGACTTTTTACTTTCGGCTGGAAACATTCGGTTGGGATTAGACAATCTACATTACCATTTTTTTAATATCTGCTGGGCTAGCATAATCTGCATTATCGACTTTTCACTTTCGGCATTAGTTAAATTTTTGGAAAAATTGGTCTTTCACAGAACCACGTCTTGTTTAACAATACTATTTATCACTTCAAATCGCCGTTTTCAATTAAAATCATTCAAACTTCGAGCTAACTTTCTAGATAACTTATTCTTCAAGCATACGAGTATTTTATTTAATTAGTGGAGGTGTAATCCAAAACTTAATAATTCTGTCCTTTGATATAACTTCAATTACTGAAGTATTTTTATTTATATAAAATTGTAACCTTGTCAACCAAATTCAAAAGCTTCAGACACATTTGCTTGTGAATAGACGACCAACCAATTTTCATTAGACTGATCATTTTTGAAATTTAAATAATTAATAATAGTTTTGGCCAAAGATTTAATTTTTAAAGGTTTAGGAAAAGATGAATATGTAAGTTATAATAAGATTATGAACATTCGCAGAATAATTGAACTTCAAGTTTAACAAGCATCTAAAAAATAAATGATTTAGACATGTAGAGGAATTTTTTGCAACTCTAGTTGGTGTATTAATTAAAGATTTTAATCCAAGTGAAACCATCATAAATAAATACTTATCAAATACTGGATTATCAAGAATATTTATATTCATATCACCAAAGACAATAAGATTTTTCGAATTGACATCTGATAGAACATTACTAAATTCATCAACAAAGACAGAAGAGTTGAAAACACGAAATCTATAAACTATTGGAACTCGTAGAAAAGGGCGACCACGAGTTCTATTTTGAAATTCTTGGACCAGAGTTAGTACCGGCCAAGCACTTGGATTCATCAAGAGAGCTATTTTCAAAGATGAGTAATCTAGTAAAGCTGCATCCTTACTTTTGGTATTGCACTTAAAAATTTTACATGTCTCAAATACATGTCTACGTCTCTCAACAGTTCGCAAAACATTACTATCACTACTTGTTCCAAATGTTACTTCATTTGTTCCGATTTAAAGTATATATGAGTACATCAGCACGCTCCATACCACTTACAGCAACTTTGTCACTAATGATTTTTGTATAATTCTGATTTATGTTACTATTGGATACACACTTATTTTGACTTGTTTAAATATTTGGAACAACAATTTTCTATTCTATTAAAACTGGCTACTGTTGATCCACACTTGTTTGTCTTAAAGTTAAGGTATTTTGTAACATTTTACGATAGTTTCATATAAACTTCCGTTTGTTTTGCTTAACGCTAAAAAAATTTGATATACTTTAGCTGTCAGGGTAAAGGTAGAAGAAGCAAAGCAATAGTAAATATTTTCTATTCCGGTTTTTTTCAATTCCGGTCAAAATCAATTATGGAAGGCCCCCAGATATAATTGATAAACGGCAAACGAGACCTAATGCTGTGTGCCTCAGATCGATTATTTGGGCTAAATTTTTAACTTTTTTAAATAGTTGGTGGGTTCATTTCATTCATAGATTGCATTAGGTTCAATCAAACATGCTATGTCTGACTTTTTAACCGACTTCCAAAACGGAGAAGGTTGTCAATTCGATAATTATATTTTTTTTTGTTTAAAGGTTCGCGCGTAACTTTTCATGTGTAGCATATATTCGAATGAGGTTTTTCGCGCGTGATAGGTGCTGTTATGTAGTTAGTCTCATAAATAGTTCATGATGCATCGACAACTGCAAAGAATGCAAGACTAATAAAAATAAAATTTGTTGAAGCGATTTTGTAGAAGTATTGCCATTTGATTCATAGATTGCGCCAATCTTCGCATTTCTTCCATAGCTTTTTCGTCGTGTGGCTTACTTAGTACTTTTCGCGAGTCTAAATCATATAGGACTATCCCCTTTAAGGTTTTTACACGATTTAGGGCGACATACATTTTGCCCAAGTCTATAACTACTCTATTGAGAGTAGGTACCCTGAAATGTATGCACAGTAGCTGCTCAGATGAACTTAAGGGGCAACCGTCTGCGGTCAACATTTCCCTATCCCCTAGCAGCTTGGAATGTGGTAATCACTAGAGTAATCTTAACATCGCCGTCGTCGCCCTTCATATTTATGTCTATTGACTCGTGACAAAACTTGATTAGAACTGCTTTCGTAATTCTCCCCCCTCTAACTGGTTTCGGCGCAAAGCTGGCCATTTATATTTTTTTACTAAGTCCCTCGCTCTATTCACAAGACCCTGTGTTACTGAGAAATTTATTCTTAACATAACGGTAAAAGTTTTAGTGCTTAATAGTGGAATAAATCCGGATGGCACCACCATTTAGAAATTCACTCTCTAGTGGTATCCACTTTCTTTCACATATAGTCTCTAGTTGCTTATTTGTCAGTTCACCTTAATGAAAATTGTTTAAAAGATCAACAAATTCTACGTCATGCTGCTGTCTCATGTTTATCGTTTACTGGCAGAAAGCATCAGCGTCCTTTTATGGGGAAAGATATGTAATATCGCCGAAAAGTAGAACATTAACAGAGCCAAATAATTAGTTAATGGTGTTCTTAAACTCTTTAATGCGAAGGTGAATTGTCCGTAAATTTTCATACGACACCATTAAAATTTCATCGATTATTAGCTAACGAATTTAACGCCACCTTTACTTCTCTTGTTCCAGCCTTTGTCCTGACTTACTTGTGTAAGTTATTGTGACTGCATTTTTAATAGGCAATGAAAAGAGTGAATATAGAGTTTTACCCATTATCTGATGAGCAGCAACACCAATCAAGTCCGAAATTTCTATAAAGGTTGGCTTGAGTAGGGCGTCCACAGTGGGACCGTATCATCGTTAATTTTCTCAACAAGAAGTTTGAAAACGAAGGACTTGCCGCTGCTTGGAAAAGCTGCAATTAGTCTTGTTTATTAGCCATATCATTTTGAATTGCTTTTATAATTTGTAGAAATAGTTTTCGTTGCAAATACAGTCTTTGGATATGATTTACAATTACGTAGCGACAGAGCCATCAACAGCGTTCAATACAACAGCTTGTACTGTTTGTGCTCGAACTGTTCTGCAATTAAACTGCCTGCTTGAAAAGTATTCTTCTGTCGACACATTTTCCTCTACAAATTGCTTCTAACACCGAGATGGAATGTGACACACAATTAACTGCTGATTTGTTTCTGATACGTATACGTGTGTTATCCCTCCGTCTGATGAATATCGCGGGCTCATTGTCGGTCCCCTCAACTTCACATCTCCAATATCTTCGATCCAAGTCGTGCTCGATACTGTTTCGTAGCGATATGCACATTCGGAGGCAAATATCAATCTCTGTGAGAGTATCGCCGTAGACACGGAAACAATTGGTTCCGTACCGAACCACCAAGTGTTATAAAATTCACCACAGCCTCATGGATCAAATCACTCGTATCGTGTGGCTCGCATTTGCTAGCATATTTTACTACGTAATAGTGCAGTTGACCTTGTTGGGATTTACCGTAAGGACCCCCTCCGGATACCAATCATTTACTACCTCTAGGGATTGCCCCTTACAATTAAGACAAGGTCGTCCGCATAGGTATTTTTCGAGAAGTCTAAATTTCTCAGTCTGGTAAGTAATTGATCCATCACGATCAGCAACAATAAGGGAGAGAGAACACCTTCTTGGGGGCAACCCCTGGTGGCCGCTATGATGATGGTTTTGTCGCCTAAAGAGCCGTAATCCTCCTGTTTTTTAGCATGTTTATAATCCACCTTATGGTGGATGGGTCTATACCCTTGTTCTTCTTGAATAACCTCGAAACTAGTATTATCAAAAGCGCCCTGGATATCAATAAAGGAGCATAGTAATAATTCTTTATTACGGAAAGTATCTACGATTTCCGATGTAAGCTCGTGTAGAGCCTTTCTGTTGATTTACCTGCTTGGTAGGCGTGCTGCCCAGAGTCCAGAGGGTATCTTTCGAGAGTGTTGGATCTGATGCAAAGTACCAGAATTTTCTCCATGGTTTTCAGTAAAAATGATGTGAGGCTAGTAGGCCTATAAGACCTAATCTCCTCTGGGGATCCTTTTCCCGCTTTTGGGATAAAAATCACACGAACCTCCCTTCAGCATTTTGGTACATATTTCAAGCTGTAGCTGGCTCTGAAGAGTATAGTAAGATAAGGCAGCAAAATCTGCAGGCTTTCTTGTAAAAAGGCGGGGTATACACAGTCCCCTCCCGGTGATTTGAAAGGGCCAAATGATTTGACTGCCCAGCTTATCCGTTCCGGCGTAAAAAACTGCCTCGAGAACTCGTGAGCCCTCTTTGGAACCAGATACGGATGTACACATTCTGGGAAGTGACCTCTCACTAGACATTCCAGAATCTCCTCCCTGGTTTTGGTTGTATCTCCACTTGATTTCCTAACAGATTCCAAGGGATTACTGTGCTCCAAGAAAAGTGCCTTCTGGAGTCGACACGCCATAGGTAATTTGTCTATTTTGTTACAGAAGTCTCTCCATCTTAGTCGTTTGCTCTGCATGAGAGCTATGTTGTATTGGGTAAGGTTTTTCTGATAGGTACTCCAATCGTTCGTCCTCTTAGCCCTATTAAAAAGTATATGGACATTTCGTCTCATGTTTTCCAAGTTTTGGTTCCACCAAGGAACATCCCTTGTGCCTCTGATATGCACCAGGGGTGAGCTTGAGTGGTAGGCATTAATTATGGTCTTTACAGAGTTTATCGTGGTATGTAGACTAGCTAAGTTATCCAAAACTCTGTCGTTCTAAACTGGCCAGTTGGTGCGTTTTGGTATCCTTAACATCAACTGTTGTCTCGAAGGGATATTGATATCAAACTTGATGTACATATGATCTGAGAGGGATGCTTCCTTGGGCACATGCCAGTCGAGAATTGCACTGGAGGTACCCATGTCAGACAGGGTAAGATCCAATACTTCTCTCCTAACCACATTCAGAAAGGTCGCTTTACTCCCTTTATTGTTTACTGCTAAGTTGTTACTAAGACTATAGCCCAAATCTGTAATAAATATTTTTTGGTACTAATTTTTGACATTTATTTGAAAAATATTCCCCTACATTCACAAATTTGTATAACGCTGCCCGAATCGCGTAATAAGTTTGTGAAATATTTCCCCATCTGTCATGTTGTTGTTCGATTTTAATGGAAAGCAATCCTTTTATATGCATCGAATTGGCCCTCGTTTTATATATGGATTGTAGCGTAGTGCTGTATTCGTTAATGCTTAGTACAATAGCTTGATTGTGCAATAATTCTCCGCAAAATTTTGAAAAAAAAATTACGATATAGTTGTTTTTATACAGGAAATGGGAAGGTCACGGACCGTCTCAAGTAAGCATTGTAACGCAAAATTAAAAATAATGGAGTCAGCTCTATATGTAATTAATATTATTTTGTACAATCACAAAACACCAACAGTTTTCACTTACTTAAAAATGAAAAAACCAAACTTTTTATTTTTTAATTTATTTGTAAAGATCATCTACAGGTAATTTTTTGCAATTAAAAAACTAAAGTAAAAACAACTCTTATATATACAAAAATTTTGTTTAACAGGTAAAAAAAAATAAAAAGGACTTATATATAAAAATAATAAAAAAAAATATAAAAAAAAGAAAACGGAGGCGGACAAACCCACAAATTTAATTAAAAATAAGGGGTGTTGCGCTTGTTATGGTTAATTTTTAAAAGTTATTTTAAATAAGGGGGAATTAATTTTTGCATCATCTGTGTTCATGAGATTTGTGGTGTTGGCGATGTGGTATGACTCGTATGCGTCTAGTTTCTATGTTTGATGTACTGTTTTTATTATTTTTGAAATAGTGGTGTCTGTTTTGTGGTTATGGTGGAACATATGATATGCAACACTAGATCTATTCCAGTTGGCTTTTTCATGTTCTTTAAGCCTGGTGCTGAAATCTCTCGAAGTCTGGCCGATGTAGGTGTCCTGGCAATTAGAACATTTAATTTGGTAAATTCCAGGCCGTAAATCTTGTGTTACCTTATCTTTAAAGTTGTTTAAATCCTTTTTGATGGTTGTTGATGGACGGGTGACAAGTTCTATGTTGTGTTTGTGTAAGACGCGCTGAAGTTTATTGGTGATATCCGGAAAGTATGGAACGCTGACTCTAGTAGTATTTACCGTTTCCATGGCTGGTTGTAATGTGTGTAATGGGTGAGGTTAGGGGTAGTAACCTCACCCCTCACCGTTAAATATAAATTGTCCCATCACCTTACTCACCACGGCTATCTACTCCTGCTAGCTCAGCAGGGTGGCGTGGGATTTGGTGAGAGGTGAATAGGACCTTGTTATAGCCGTATGTTCTATGATTAGGGAAATGAGACCGTGTAATCCTTATGGACTACAAAAAAAAAATTGGGAACAAGAGATGGTACACGGACCACTAACTACAATAGAGAATACGTCTCGCGCAAGCACCTACCCCTCTGAGTCTGCCATGTGACTCAGGGGTTGAGATTTAATTGGACGGAGGGAGGAAATTTAGTTACCCTAGCCTACCATATGTTTTCCTTAGTAATTCAACACAAAATAAGAAAAAACACAAATTCCACGTACCTGTATAGTATATCCTTACCTGACTTCTGCTCCGGTTTAACTCGTATCTCCAGTTGGTTTTTTTTCTTTTTTACCTAATCAACAAAACACGTAGGCAAAAGAAAAACACTAAACAAATTTAACCAAATTTATGAACTTTTTATTTCCCTTTAGAATTTTTTTTTAATTTTTTTTTTTGTTCCGTTATATCTTACAAACTACACCATTTATTGTTTCACTTAACTAATTATACACTATTACATAAAAAAAACACAAAAACACAACACCACAAAAGAATTACCGCGTGAAAAAAAAAAAAAAAATACGCTTCAAAAAAACCAGGAAAAATCACAGCGACTCACTCTTTAACATAAAAAAAAACTCGCACGAAAAAACTCCGTTGAATTTGCCTTTACCGTGAGCAAATCCACAAAAAAAAAACGTCCGACTCTTTCGGTTGTTACCACTTGACTCCTCGACAGTCTCAAAATACATTTTTCTTTTTTGGGTCGGTTGTTCCCAAAAAAAAAAACTATGTCAGACTTCTGCATAGGGTTTACACGCAACCATCATAATGATTGTTGTTGTAAAAATTTACATAAAAAAAATGAGGCTGGCACACTTTATGTATGTCAAATTACACCAATGCATCATGAAATTAGTTTGTATAATTTCTTGCTTAGTTGCAAATTGACACTTTTCAGTGTGCCATTTTTTTTTTTTTTTTTTTTTATTTTGAGTTTCTTTGAGTACAACAAACAATTTATGTTGCCATAAATTAGTCGTCCCAAATTACAAAGTAATGACTTCACTTTGTACTAACTGAATTTTAGGAATTTTTGGGATACGGCCTATTGGAACGGGTACATTAAAAAATGGTGCCCGTTACATGTGGTGAGTGATTATTTGATGTGCTTGGCTTTGTGCTTGTTGATAATGTTATCAGCAAATTGAGTAGAATACCCATTGGCTACGGCGGCGTTCTGAATAAATTTTACTTCCTCATCAAATTCCGACTGCTCCATAGGTATATTAAATATTCTATGCGCCATAGAATGAAACGCTGCTTGCTTGTGCGTCACATGGTGAAATGAATCTACTGTTATGAATCTATTTGTATTTGTAGACTTTCTAAAAATTCCAAATTTTAGTTTATTGTTATTATTTCGGATGATTTATATATCCAGGAAGTTCAAAATGCCATTTTTCTCGGTTTCAATTGTAAACTTAATTGCTGGATCTATTGTATTAATATGGTTGAAAATAGCTGGCAAATGGGGTTGTTTGACTATTGCAAAAATGTCATCTACATATCTAAGCCAAATCCTCGGGAACAGGTAGAAGTTTTGTTTTAGATTTTCCTCCATGTTTCTCATGAATACGTTGCTTAGGTATAGCGCCAATTTGCTTCCCATGGATGTTCCGGATATTTGCTGGTAAAATTTATCTCGAAATTGAACAAAATTATGCTCCATGCATGTATCGACAATTTTGATGTAAGCTTGTATTAGACTTGCTTGTACTTGATTTTTAAAAAGATGATCCAGCAAATTGTTTATTGCCGTTTTTATTGGGATACTCGGGAACAATGCTGTCACATCAAATAATACTAATATTTTATCAGGAGCTAATGTTATATCTATTAGTTTTTCCACTAACTCCTTTGAATTTATTATACTGCATCCTTTTGGTGGTGGAATCATTTCCAGCTCTTTCAACAACCATTTAGCCACGTTGCATGCTGCACATGACCGTGTTTATTTGTAATGCTGCTGGTCGTTAAATAGTTTGAACCCTACCTTCACTGAGCTCTTAGGATTAAAGATTACAGCAAGCATGTGCACCGTAGCACCAAGAAGCGTTACAAGGGTCAGCCCATGGCTTTTCCCGCTCCTTACTCGGCCCGGTTTGGCCGGTCTCCCTGTTCCGGAGGTGGCAGGTCTCCTGGCCTCCCCCGGCCCAGTGACCCCACCAACGCGGCCAGCGTTCTCGGCTAAAGCTGCCCTTGACGTGCCGAGCAGATTCGGCTCCGCCGCCCTCCCCTTGATTCCATCCACCGCCCCCTCCTTCTTTGGACGAAAGTGTACAGAGCCAAATATCCAGTTGACTCTGTAGTTGGAGCCCTTGAGTATCTCCGCCGTTTTGTGTGAAACGGACATCGTAATTTGGAGGAGGTCGCCTTCTCGCTCCTTCCTCGCAATAATCCTCCAATCTGCATCTCCTAGGTCCTTATTCTGGATCGCCAGACGGCGCAGTATCTTTTCATTTGTCTCCTTACCACCTCGTGGCAGGTAGATACATATCTTCTGAGATTGGTGCATTTGAAGGAGCACCGCCCATATTTTTTTCGTTTTTAATTAAATCCATGACGTGTCGGTTTGTTTGATGAATGAAAGGTCTACCACGGCAGCGCCTCTTGCCGTGGTAAGGCTGATTGAAACCGGAGGTAGCATTGTATCAACCCTCGGCGCACGTGTCTCACCTTAGATTTGGTTTTTATTTTTTCAGGGTTTATACCATCCTTTAGCGTCGTACTTTAACCTGTTGTTCGGTAAACGAGCCAACAGTTTCCGGAAGCCACCACGAGGAGGTATTACGTACACTTGCGAATCAGGCTCAGGTTACCCCCCGCGCAGATCGTTGGCCCACAGACAGGACTGCCTAAAACATGACCAGAACAGCCTGCTGGAGCGCACCCTAAAGGAAGGTTACGGAGCTGGTATTACTACACAATTTTATTCCCTCCTTCCAGAAGACGCCAGACCTCGGTTCCACTGCTTACTGATCCATCTGTAAACTAGAATTCAAATACGTTTCGATGTCAACCACGCGACCTTAACTGTTTTACTTTAATAATCACAATATGCTGCGAATGTTCATCTTGAATAAATAATGAATATTCTCTTGATTTCTTATTTGGGGGTGATAGTCTAATTAACGATAGATATTTACTAATGAACGCTACTATACTTAAGGATTCAGGAATATATTTGACGAAAGTCAAAGCAATTAGTACGATATTGAAAAATACAAAAATTTGAACCATTTGAGGTTTCGGTATATAATTATTGATAAAATAAATTTAAGAATATACTAAGAAAATCTTGTATTTGTAAAATGGGTGATTTCAAGAAAATTGGATAATATATTTTGAGGAAAGATTCGTTCCATTTCTAGTTTTAAGAAAAATTCTTCAATAAAGAAATTATGATATTAAATGTGAAATATTTTTTATGTTCATAATGAAAAGTTTTAATTTTTAAAATAACCAATTCCAAGAAAATTCGACAATATACATATTCATGCCTGTGAAGAACATAGCAAAAAAAAAAAATAAAAAATTTCTCTAAAAAATACAAATTATACGTCTGAATGTGGATTAAGAAAGAAATTACCAACAATTTGCATCAAATGTTGGACGATATTCCGCCGACGAAATTTGTTCAACAAAAATCAAACATCAAAATTTTTTTTTTTTTTTCGAAAACTAAAATTAAAAATTCTTGGAAATTTCTGCCAAAAGAATGATTGAATGTCGTCAATTTCTGAATTGAATGTGAATTCATGAAGGAAGAACGTGACAATCTGATTGAAATAAACTCAGACTTGCGGTTAAAACTAGGTATTTTAGGCCACAAATATATTCCACCTCTAAAGGGTTTGCCAATTGTTCAACGACTTTTGTGAAAAAACATTCACAGTACTGGTAATTAAAAAATTGAAGCATCGAATTCGATTAAAATAATTAGTTATATTCTCTTTGAAGAAAAGGCATTAACTCTAAAGAGAACTTGTTAATACAAAAAAATTTCTTTTAATTTTTTTATGCTTAATAAAGGGTTTTCCGTGCATTTTGGAACACTTAATATGACCCCATTGTCAAATTTGCCCAAAAAATTCTAAAAAATTTTTAGTCTTGAGCTATTTCAAGTACAAAAGTGCCAAAAACATGCTTTTACACACATTTAGGTTAGAATATCTCAAAATCCTCACGTGATAGGGTAATTCTGTGGTAATATTCGAATTCAGCGCAAAAAATTACTTCGGATACGACTATTCAATAAATAAAAATATTTAACCCTTTCTTTGCAGGCCTATATAATTTTAATGCTAATAACCTATATATTATTTACAAACACATAAAACAACGTTACATCATTTTCGTTGAAATAATGAAGTTAAAAATCGTTTTTCTGATAACATGTCCATTTGTGCGTAACGTCAACCCGCAAAAATTCATTCAATGGCTTCCGTAGGTCCTTCATTCCTTTGATAAACTTGCCGTACCAACTGATGGCTCTCAGAAACAAACGAAGTATTGATATCCGTTGGTGCCGGCAATTGCTGAATTACCTCGATCTTGGCATGGTCGTGGCGCAACCCATTAAGAGTGAATACGTAGTCCTGGATGTAGCCGAGGACAGAAAACAGATTCTTTTCGATGGCCCTGCTCGCTTATCCCAGCCGCACAATGATATCATCGAGATATGCTGCAATTAAGTGAATTCTTCCCAGCATCGTGTCCATCAGCTGTTGGAAATGCCTGGTACTGATTCCACTATGCGCTGCAAGCGATTCACATGGAACTGAGATTAATACTACGTCCGACGTTATATGGCCGACCCCACTGACCGGCCCTTTGATAATTTTTACATCAAGTGCTTACTACGAACATTCGAAAAAAATAATTTTACTTTGGGACTTTTGATTTTTGTTGAACAAATTTCGTCGGCGGAATATCGTACAACATTTGATGCAAATATTGCTTGTTATTTATATGGCCGACCCCAGGGACCGACCATTTGATAATTTTTACATCAAGTGCATACTACGAACATTCGAGAAAAATCATTTGACTTTCGGACTTTTGATTTTTGTTGAACAAATTTCGGCGACGGAATATCGTACAACATTTGATGCAAATATTGCGTGTTATTTATATGGCCGACCCCACTGGCCGGCCCTTTGATACTTTTTACATCAAGTGCTTTGTTAAGACAACTCAACAGGCATTTGAAATCTTATATTTAATGTTTTAGTCATTGAAGTGCAACTTATTGAGAAGTGCCCTTTTTGTACTTATATACATACTTATATTTCAAT
Source organism: Tipula vernalis (assembly GCA_958295665.1). Taxonomy (NCBI): domain Eukaryota; kingdom Metazoa; phylum Arthropoda; class Insecta; order Diptera; family Tipulidae; genus Tipula; species Tipula vernalis. The sequence goes on along the minus strand of OY282559.1, from coordinate 298,217,877 downwards.
TATAATTAATATTTTGTAAATGTACATAGGATGTGCTACGTTTATTTACTCTAATTCCGGTTGATTGCGTTAGTTTGATTGATAAAGTATTGGTGACAAGCAATGAGTTGAGTAAATAGGTGTAGCATATAATATGTATATAATACGTTTCATCTCCTTCTGAGTACTGTAACTTGTTCAACATTATTATTTGAACTTGCGTCCGATCAAGTCATTTTGTTTGTATTGAATAATTTTCGCCACATCGGCAATAAAATAAATAAATTAAAATTAAGAAGTTAAAATTAAATTCGCGGAGCTACGCGGAGTGTTGTGTTTTTATTAAACATGCTTACAATTTAAACATGCTTGGGACTTTAGATTTTTGTTGAACAAATTTAGTCACTTTAATCGTTTGTTCGATCACACAAAAATCGCCTAAATTTATTTTATTTCGTTTACTCACACTACTATAATTTTTGTTATTTGCTAAGAACTTCGGTCATTATTTAAAGTTGTTATTTTGCCACGTCTTATTTAAATAAAATGTCGTCTTATCATAATTACATACAAACATCAATTTCCTTTGACTGCATTCTTATATATGTATGTATAATCTGTCAATCAAGGTAAATAATAAAATATACATTATAGACTTATTTTCCATGTAATTGTCTTCTATGTTTATATATTGTAGTATAAAAAACAACAACATTAAGCGCACAGTTGAAATGTAACAGCATAAATACTGATCACGATTTTTCTTAATCAAAATCATTAATCCATGTGAAATTTGTGCAATTTTTCTGTCGCTTTTTTTATTCATTTTCCCAAACCAAACATAAAATGCGCAACACAAAGAATTCGCAAGCATTCTTCTATATACGAAATGGAGAAGATACTTTTATTTATTCCACCAGATTGCAAATATTGAATCAAAGGACCACCTGTCGAATGTAAGTTGCTTCGAAAGAGTAGAACTAACAAAAAACAAAAAAAAACGTAACATGAAGATTTCTATAAGGAAGAAAATATAAAATCACTTTGAAATTGTATTTTTTTTATAAAAAGATGTTACAGAAATTCGCGATTTAAATCAAGAAGAATAACATAACCTTTAGTACGCGAAGATACAAAAAGAAATTAAATAAAACAACGACACGATGCATAATTTTAATTTTTTCATAGCCGCGAAATATTTTTTATTTTTTTTATTTCATCTGCATTTTAGATTTCTTCTTCTTTTGTGTTTAGCATCCGTTTTAATCGCGATTTTTCATTAAATGTACCTAAAAAACAAAACGAAATAAAATCTTTGTTCTACGTGTATGTGTTAAATTGTGCAATTTTCAGTCAGAATTTATTTTTTGGTTTCGTTATTGTTTTAAATTTATAATTATATTTAATCCAGAATTACATCTCAAGATGGAAAATAAATTTCTTATGCTATTATTGTGCAAATATTTTTATGTCTGTATGTATTTTATATGTATGTGTATGTATGTATAAAAATTACAATTTTTTTCGCTTGAATTCATTGAATTAAATTACATTACAGTATTAATTCTAGATAACAAAAAAAAAATCTTTCATTATTCACTTTGGTTTTCGAATATTTTGAATAATTTATAAATTTTGCATTTTTATTTATTTTCGTTTTTTTTAAGAATTATTTGTGGTATTTTTTGTGCTTACAAGAACCAAAATGTAAGCACAGTGTTTCTTTTGTATTCTTATTATATGTAAGTGGTTGGATGGGATTTTTTTTTTTTTTTGTACATAATATGTCTGGTGAGAGAGCGCGAATTCTTAATGAATTATTATTAATAATCAGTCAACCTCGAAAAAATTAACGGTCGGCCGTGTCTGATTTGAATGTCACAGTTTAATGCAAGAATAATTAAGTTATTGCTTTTCGTAAGAATAAAATGTGAGCCATTGAAAATGGTATTACGTAAATATAATTTTGTTTGGTAGATTTTTATGTGAATGTTAATTAGCTGAGATAAACAGTTTTATGTTATTTTCATTGTGCCTTGTCTGGCTTTATAATTTATCTATATAAAAAGACAACAGAATTTGCTTTGTATACAATAGAAATTATTGCTTTTGGAGATTTCGAGATTTTTAGAATGTTTTTGTATTTTGCTGCAGGTAATTCCAATAAAAATAACAACCGTACGTGCAATGCTATCTGTGTCACAATCATTTATTAGTAACCTTAGTTAATCAGACGCCGGCTCATTAAAATGGAATTTCTGTTAATGATTTACACCGACATGTTTGGTTTTAGCATATACGTATTTAAATGATATGGTATACATAAGTAAATGATATGATAACCTGATTATGATAAATACTCCACTTTGTATTTTTTGATTCACTTTTGATTTATTTTGTCAATTATTTCAGTTTTTAATTTGTGTGTTTTGTGTCTTGTACTTGTGAAATTACAAAAATGGTGAATTATATTAAATTATTTTCAAGTATATTGAAATTTTTTATGCGAAAGTAATTCGAATTTACGCGAATAAATTAAATTAGTAATTAAATTACTGTAATCACTTGAAAATTAAGATACATATAGTTATGCGCGAGAAGTTTGATCTAAAAATGTTCTAAATGACATCACTTCAGATTATAAGACGTTTAGCAAAAACTTCGAACTTCTATATAGAAGTAGAAAGTTTTTAATAAATTTTTTCTAATTTTTTTTAGAGGATAATGATTAATTTAGAAATGTACAAAAGAAAAATTATGGAATATAAGAGATAAATGTTGTGTAACATAATATCAAACATTGAGGACAATGAGAAATTGAAACATTACTAAACAAAATTGTCGCTCTTAGACGCACCTATAGAACTATATCTCTATTAGAAAATTTGTTTTTACATATTCTGGCACAACCACAGCTTTCTATCTTGAAACCTTTACGATACGAATAGAGAAGTTCAGGAATACTAAACCAAGTTACCGCTCTTGTACGCACCTGGAACTATAATTTTCTGTTAGACCATTTAGTTTTACATAATTTGAATAACATAATATATGATTACTTGTTAACTAGAGTTGATAATTATCATCCTCCAATCATAGGCTCAGTTAATATATCTGTTTTACGAAAGCCACCTTCCACTTCTTTCTCACGAATTAATTTCCATAAACTAGATAGACTAACAAAATCTGTCCGTTGAATTAGAAGGTATTGATTGGGCTTCATTATTTCAGAACTTGGTTCCAGATGATGCTGTTGCATTATTTTACAGTACAATTTTCTCCTTGATCGGTCATTCTGACCATGTTACTAGTAAACAAGACCGCTACCCGAAATAGTACTAAAGCAATCTAGTGCGCTTGATAAAAACCAAAGATAAATAACGAAAACGCTTTTAATCTTATAATAATCGATTTGATTATTTGATATTTTCAAAATACAGGACTAAAAGTGAAAATTGAAATAATAAAGTGTAGAAACTTGTATATATCCCTTGTTGAAACAAACATAAAGAATAATCCGAAAGCTTTTTGAAATTATCATAGATCACTTAGTACTAAGTCTGAGTATCGCAGTTCAATGTTTCTTAAATCTAGAGCATCGAATATTTAATCAGAGATATGCAAGCTTTTTGCGGATCATTTCAATTCAGTATATAAACCAGTTGATAATGTTTCCAGCACTTATTCGTATCGTAATGCAGTTGGTAAGGCGTCTATGATTTCTGAAGATTAGATGTGCGGGCCCCGATTAATTGCCTAATTTGTTTCTAAAAAATCTCAAAGCTGTTCTTGTGGTCCCGATCACGTTCTTGTTTAATTTGTCGATTAACGTTTCTTGCTTTCCGTCTAAATGGAAAGAATCGTGTGTCTTGCCAATACACAAAAGTGGGGATTTAGCTGACATAGAAAATAATTACAGGCCAATTTCCATTCTAAACTCCCTAGGAAAATTATTTGAGAAACTAGTTTACAATATGATCTGTTATCGCGTCAAAAATCAAATTTCACCAATGCAGCATGGTTTTTTTTCGAAGCGTTCAACCTTAACCAATTTAGCTGAATTTGTGGATACTGCTGCTAGCACTTTGGACAAAGGTGGGCAACTCGACTGCATATACACCGATTTTTCCAAAGCTTTTGACAAAGTTTCGCACTATATTTTGCTGTGCAAACTTGAATCATATAATATACCGCCAATTTTGCTTAAATGGTTTCGTTCATACCTGAGAAATAGAACTCAATTTGTAAAATTTAATAATATCCTATCTAATGGTATTGAACCTGCTTCAGTAGTTTCCCAGGGGTCTATTTTGGGTCCTTTGTTAAAGATATTTCGGAGGTTATAACTTTAGGCCACTTATTGTATGCTGATGATCTGAAGCTCTTCAAAAATATTCATACGGCTAATGACACGGTCTATTGTAAATCTATTACCACTGAACATCAAGAAGTGTGTTACTATGACTTTTACCAAGAAAGTTAATAAATTTGACTTTACTTGTAGCATTGGCTTGGAATCTTTAAATAAACAGGATACAATCAGAGATTTGGGGGTGGTTTTCGATCAGAAATTACGTTTCGACAAACAAATTGATTCAATTTGTCGTACTTCTTTCAAAACATTAGGCTATATTCTCAGAAGAGGTAAAGATTTCAGGGATCCTTCAACTCTCTCGTTACTATACTCTAGCCTTGTTAGAACTAACCTTGAATACTTATTTCAAGTCTGGAATCCATTTTATGACGATTATAACTACAGGATTAAATGGTTTCAAAGAAAATGCACAAGGTTTATTTGTTTTAAGTTTATCCCCTCTAATGGTTATATGACATATGAGAGACGTAGGCAGAAGTTCAGTTTGATCTCATTGGAAGATAGAAGAACTCTAATTGATGAATACTTTCTTTTTAAAATAATCAATACTTTATTAGACTATAGCTTGCTAGCGAAAATCAATTTTTATGCCCCGGCTTACTGTACACGACATCAGCAGTTGTTCCAGCCATCGGCTTTCAGGACAAATCTTGGTGTATCATCATGTTTAAACCGACTTATGCCCAACCATGATATTTACTTTAATGAGTTGAACCTATTCAACTTGTCGTTGTCGGAGTTTAAAGCAAAGTGTTATGCTGCGCTATGCAGCAGTACCAATATATAGTTATTGTAAGGCATCTTTAGACCTTAGTCGAAACATTAATATTTTTTCTTAATTTTCCTTTAATTTGTGGTTTCTTTTTCCTTTTTTATTGTTATTATTAGCAGTATTTGTGAGGCAGTATGTAATTGGGTTTTTACCTGTTTGCTGCACAATAGATTAAATAAATATATCATATTCTAGCTCAACTAGCTACATCTTCCTATCTTGAATGTTTGATATTTAAAAATGTGACAAATCGCTTATAGAACCTTTACCATTCGAATTCAGAAGTTCAGGAATGCTAAACCATGTTATTGCTCTTGTACGAACATGGAACTATATTTTTCTGTTAGGCCATTTAGTTTTGCTTATTCTGGGTCACCCACAGCTTCCTATCTTGGATATTTGATATTTAAAAATGTAAAAAATCGCTTAAAAAACCGATACCATACGATTTGAGAAGTTCAGCAATACTAAACCAAGTTATCGATTTTGTACGCACTTGGAACGATATTTTTCTTTTAAGCCATTTAGTTTTACAACTTCTTGGCCTAAAACAGCTTCATATATTGGATATTCGATATTTAAAACTGAGAAAAATCGCTTACAAAACCGATACCATACGAATTGAAAAGTCCAGGAATACTAAACCAGGCTATCGATTTCAATGGCCTAACAGAAAAATATAGTTCCAGGCGCGTTCAAAAGCTATAAATTCGTTTAAGTTGCTGAACTTCTCTGGTTTTAAACAGTTATTTACATTTTTTTATAAGTATAATTTACATATGTAATATATATATTTTGTCGTATTAGTTTATTTGTATTGTACTTATATGCAATATTCGTTTTTTGGAGTAACATTTATCTTGAGATATATTTAAGTTATTAATTTAATTTCTTAGATTTATTTATTTAAAGTGTCTTTTGTTTTTATGTTATTTTAATGAATTATTAAACTATTAAATACCAATATTAATACCCCTATTCCCTTGGTCGTCTCACTTCATTCGACGTGACAATTTTCTTGTCACTTCAACTTAAAATTGGTATTCTCTTAGTCGATCGAAGTGATAATATAAGAGAATACGACGTAAAACGATGTTTGTCACTTCCAGCGACGATTATCACATTGATCGACTAAAAGAATGCCAAAATTTGATTGTCGGTACAAGTGACACAACTAAGGGAATAGGGGTGTGAATGTTTATAAACATTCATGTTCACTAATACATTTTTTATATTTTATATATTTCTTCGATTTGTTTCATTTTTCTCAATGTTTTTTTTTGAAATAAAATATGGTGTTAAGCAAAATCTAGTGAACTGCTAAAAACCAAAATGTTGGTAAATCATCAACATTTAAAGTTTTAGTTCAGATTTTTTGAAATATTTTGAATGATGTGCTGCATAAATTACAATTTTCAATTCGATTAAATACATTTGAATGTCAATTTTACATAATAAACTTGATAAATTAAAGCCGATCAGCAATCTAAACAAAGCTTTATTTGAATAAATTCTAAGGAAGGAATCAAAAATTCACTCACAGATAAGTGAGCAGATAATACAGCTTTGCGGTCAAAAATTAATTTTTCTTGAAAACACTCCTAATTCGAATCGCAACGCAGTTTTAAAGTCTTTTAATTTACCCTACATTTATATAATTTCTCACTGCAATATGTGGTACTGAATGCAATAATGACTGCAATGACTTAGCTGTCGCTGAATTGTACCCTAATTCTAATTTTTCTTTAGTGCTTACTATCATTCATTGGAAAACAATAAAGAACACATGAAGCAGCTGCTTAATATAAATCTCTTAAAACTTAGCACTGCAGAACGCTGAAACAAATTGCTGCAACCGTAACAGTATTTAATTTCGTATGCAGTGGTGGACTTTGTTTATATTTTTTGAATATACTGCTAAGAGTACAGTGTTTTGATATTTTTAAAGTAGTCTAAATTATGTCTATCTCTTAAATCTGTTGCTAAGTTAATTCATTAGTGAAAAATTAATTGTTTTACTTTAATAAAATTGGATAGGTAGATAGGTCTACGTATAAGCGCACCTGTGATAGTACAAAAAATTAAAAGCAAAATTAACAATTTTTGATATATTACTTTATTTATATATATATGGTGTGACTTCCACCTTTTTGAATAACTACGAAAACTCAAGTAGGCATTGAGGCATTTGTTAAATTTTTAAGAATTTTGGCCCAACATTCACGGATGGCACGTACATTACCTAATACTTTTCCGGCAAGGACCCCAAAGATTTTCGATGGGATTCCAATCAGGACAATTGACTAACAAAGATCTCAGCTCGCCAGAAAAGTCTATTTCACGAAGAAGCTACCGTCTATCTGATGAAACCGTCTATCATGTAGGCAAATAAAGAAAGAATTGGATCTATAACTTTACATACAGACTCCATTCGCGTCACTTGTCTGTATGTAGGTAAGTTATTTATTTCAGTGAAACAAACACAGAACGCAATTTTATTAATTATTTATTATTAATTTATTATTATCAGTTATTTAAATATACGACATATGATATAATTATTGTATTAATATTAAATTGAAAGCCACATATTAGTTTTATTTGAATTCTACACAACATATAATATATATACAATTATTGTTGTGTCTTTATTTGTCAACGACCGAGTAACCACTGATTTATTATTAACCGTGGTAACAAATAACAAAACGTTGATGAGTATGATGACGTAACTAATTTAGGGGATATTGTAGTTGCATGTAAACAATTTGTGCGGTGTAAAATGTTTCCGCTACATCACCCTCCTCCAAGTGCTGATTCCGAAGGAAACAGTAAGATTTAAGAAATGGGCTAATCCTTAAAAGTTATGGTTTTAATTTGGTTGTTTTCTTTTTTTACTGCCGATGTTAAAATTCCAAACGCAGGTTTTATTCTATCAATAGATATGCTTACATTTTTATCGTTTTTTAGAATAACAAAATGTTTTCTGAATCGACGTATCACCTTGTAAGGACCTTCATAAGGAGAACTGAAACCAGTCTTAACTTTGTCCACCCTTACAAAAACAAATTCGCAGTTGTCCAAGTTTTTTGGAATGAACATATTGCTTTGTTTACATTGTCGAGTATCGGTTGGTAACAATGATTTCATAGCACTACGTAGATGTTCAATTAGGCTGTTTGAATCAGCTGTTGTATCTGTTGGAGATTGGATAATTAATTCGCCAGGAAGCTTTAATGTTTGCCCATAAACAAGCTCAGCAGGTGTACATTTTATGTCGTCTCTAACGGCAGCACGAATTCCAAGAAGCACAATTGCCAAGTCAATACTCCAGTTCGTGGTATTTCCTCTGGCCTTCAGTGATGCCTTCAAATGACGATGAAACCTTTCGATCATTCCGTTGGCTTGAGGATGATATGGAGTAGTTCGAATTCTATGAGATCCAATTAAGTTAGTTAGCTCTGCAAAAAGTTTTGATTCAAACTGACTTCCTTGGTCAGTAGTAATTTTGCAAGGAACTCCGAATCTTGGAATGTATTGTTCTACGAAAGTACTGGCTACTGTTAATGCTGTCATATCCGGAATAGGATACGCCTCGGGCCATCGAGTATATCTATCAATGATAGTGAGAATATATGAGTTGTTTCTCGATTGTGGCAAAGGACCTACAATGTCCATTTGAATATGTTCAAATCTACCCGCTGGCACGTCGAACCGACCAAATTCAGATCGTGTGTGCTTATGCACTTTGGATTTTTGACAAGCTATGCACGATTTTGCCCATAATCCAACATCTTTGTTAAGATTCGGCCAGAAATATCGAGATGATATCAATTTTCGAGAACCGCGAATTCCTGGGTGCGAAAGAGAATGTAATTTTTCAAATATAGGCCGTCGCATTATTTCGACTACATATGGACGGTAAGCACCAGTGGAAATTTCACAATAAATTTCAATGTCGGGTAGTTTAACTTTTTTCAGCTTATAGGACGAGCTTATGTTAGTGTTTAACAGAAGAGTCTTCAGTTGATCATCCGATGTCTGAAGATCAGCTAATGTTTTAAAATCAATTAATTTACTGTCTGTGGCATATAATTCTGTCTCGTTAATTCTGGATAAAGCATCAGCGACAGAGTTTTCTTTACCGGCAACATACTGTATGTTGGACGTAAATTGGCTGATGTAATCCAAATGTCTTGCTTGTCTAGGAGAACGTTCAGTTTTTGATGATAAAGCTTGGGTCTACGGCTTGTGGTCAGTATATACAGTAAAATCGCGACCTTCCAAGAAAAACCTGAAATGTTTTATAGCTTGATATACTGCCAACAACTCCCTATCAAACGCAGAATATTTAATTTCTGCTGGGGAAAGCTTTTTGGAATAAAATCCTAAAGGCTCCCATGCTTTATTATTTAATTGGTGAAGAACCGCACCCACAGCAATATTTGAAGCATCTGTTGTTAAACTTATTAAAGCGTTTTCAATTGGATGAGCTAACAAACTGACATTGCATAGCGCATTCTTGGCTTTTTTAAACGCTTCCTCACAATCATTAGGCCATGAAAAATTTTTGCCATTCTTTGGCAGCCTTTGCAATGCATTGAGATGAGAATGTAATGGGGCTAGCATTACTGCTAGTTGCGGTATAAATCGATGGTAAAAATTTATCATGCCGATAAATCTTTGTATTTGTCTAATCGAATTCGGTGACGGAAAATCTCTAATGGCTTCGATTCGGTGGTCAGCTGGAAAAATTCCATGTGATGTTATTTTATGACCGAGAAACTCAAGTGATTGCGTACCAAACACGCATTTTGTGATATTAATAGTGACATTATATTCAGATAACCGATTGAATAATAAACGTAAATGCTCTTTATGTTGAATTTCATCTTTGCTTGCGATTAAAATGTCGTCTATATAAACAAATGCGAAATTTAAATCGCCTATCACCATGTTTATAAAACGTTGGAACGTTTGGGCCGCATTTCGCAAACCAAACGGCATTCTCGTATATTCATATAACCCAAAGGGTGTTGTTATGGCTGTCTTAAAAACATCATCTGGCGCTACCGGTATAAGATGCTAAGCCCTCACTAGATCAACCTTTGAAAATATCCGACACTCATTTAGGAACATTGAAAAATTTTGCAAGTGCGGTAAAGGATACCGATCGGGAACGGTGATGGCATTCAACCTGCGGTAATCTCCGCAAGGACGCCAGTCAGAGCTTTGCTTCTTTGCAACCATGTGTAATGCTGATGAGACCGACGAGCTAGAGGGCCTACAAATTCCCAATTCAACCATGTGCCTAAATTCAAGTAACGCAGCTTTATGCTTAGTTGGATTTAATCTTCGTGGCTTGGAATAAGGTAGCTGGCCCTTCGTAACAATATGATGCACAACTGAATGATTAATTCTTGCATTGTAATTTGGGGTGGAAATTAGGTTTGGAAATTCTTTCAAAATTTCAGAAAAATTATTGTTCACTACAAAACTGAATGGTGTTGGTGTGGTATTATCGATTGTTATTGCTCTAACCGAAAGAGTGGTCTCAGAGTCAATTAACCGTTTCTTTTTAATATCCACCAACAATCCAAATTTATTTAAAAAATCTGCCCCAATGATAGGCTTAGTAACTTGAGCCATTACAAACGGATGCGTAAAATTACGACGCAATCCTAAATTAACACTCAGTAATCTCGTGCCGTACGTATTAATGGTCGAACCATTGGCTGCAGTTAAAATTAGATTCTCATCCCGCGTTGCATTGTTACGTAAAGATGTTTTAAACGGAATTATCGATAGATCCGCACCTGTGTCGATAAGAAAGGATAAGTTATTATTGGTATCATGAACTATTAAGCGACTGCTAAAATTCAATCGCCTGTCCGTCGCTGCGACAGTCGATTGAATTATTTTGGGTTATTCTCAGATTGTGAATTTTGTGTCGGACCAGAATTTTTACAAAAACATCTGCGAGCACGATCCCCAAATCTTCTATGGTACCAACAAATAAAATTATTTGAACCAATACTTCGAGACCTAGAACGTCTGCGATAACGGTCTGGGGATTGTGATCGAAATGAGCGTTGATGTTCTCGCGTAGTCATTTGTAACATCATGGATTCAATGTTAGCTAACCGCTTTTCAAAATCGGTTACGTGTGGTGAGCTGGATGCTTGACTTTGTTTATTTTGACTAGATTGGCCAACTTCAGCAATATTATTGTTACACCGTGACGCTTCATATATTTTATCAGCTATCGATAATAATTCGTTGATAGGTTTATCACCAACAGATATTAATGTAATATTAACAATTTGAGGAAGTCGACGAAACCATAAATTTTTAATAATATTTTCACTAACACTACTTCCGGCTAATATTTGCATGGATCTATAAGCGTCTGACGGTTTCTTATCACCAAGGTCTTCACGCTCTATTAACTTTTCTAAACGCTTTTCTTCCGATAATGAATGACGTTGTAAAAGAGCGTTTTTAAGCGTAATATATCTTTGTTCCGTAGGAGGGTTAGATAAAATATCTATAATATTATCGCAAATGTCCGAAGGTAATACACTAATGATTAAAAAGTATTTAGTCAAATCAGAAGAAATTTTGTAAATACTGAATTGAGCTTCAGCTTGAAAAAACCATACCTGTGGATTGTGGGACCAAAATGGAGGTAATTTTATCTTAACTGAATCAATGCTAGAATCAGCATCTGTATTTTCATTTGGCCGATTTTCCAAATTGTTATCATCCAACTTAGCTTCCTCACTGCTTGTATTATTTCCGTTATCCTTCCCATCATCCGACATATTTAATTATTCGAGATTTTTTTTTTTTTTTTTAAATGTTAATAAGAACAACAACAACAAAATAAACTAAAATATGTCCAAGAAACAAAAAATGTATATACATATATATAAATATATGTATGTGTGGCGTTCAATTTTTACAAGATTTTACACAATTGAACATTTACTATAGATGTACACTAAATAGGACAAAATATTTTGATTAATTTATCTATTTATAAAATATTGAAAACATAATTTGTTAGTAATATTTACAAATTATTTTTATATCAGTTCAACGATCCTCTTCAATTGTTGTGTTTATGCAATGGTAAAACGGCAATTTTACTGTAATGATGATTCCGTTTTGCTAATATGATGCAGGAATATATGTATTTATATATTTGTTTTTGTACAACTTTCTGGTAATCTAAAGTTCGTCTGGATTTTTAAATTTTTTGTATTTTGTATATCCAAAATACAAAATATGTTGCGCAATGTTGATCGTGGTTTCTGTTGATCGAATCCGGCTTTGAAAACTACGGATGATTTTCTATTATTTTTACCGTAAGGTCGAATTCGGCGTGACTATGTGATAACTTGACTTCTTATAGCGAGCCAACACTGTTTAGTTCTTTTTATTATTATTATAGTTTTTATGTAATTTATGTTTCAATCTATATTTTAATGTTTCACTGTAATTATTATAATTTTAATTTAATTTTATTGTCGATGGTCACCAATATAACTTTACATACAGACTCCATTCGCGTCACTTGTCTGTATGTAGGTAAGTTATTTATTTCAGTAAAACAAACACAGAACGCAATTTTATTAATTATTTATTATTAATTTATTATTATCAGTTATTTAAATATACGACATATGATATAATTATTGTATTAATATTAAATTGAAAGCCACATATTAGTTTTATTTGAATTCTACACAACATATAATATATATACAATTATTGTTGTGTCTTTATTTGTCAACGACCGAGTAACCACTGATTTATTATTAACCGTGGTAACAAATAACAAAACGTTGATGAGTATGATGACGTAACTAATTTAGGGGATATTGTAGTTGCATGTAAACAATTTGTGCGGTGTAAAATGTTTCCGCTACAGATCTTCCTGTGACGAATTTTTGTACTATCACAAGCCGTTTATACGTAGGTCTATCTGAAATTTAAGTTTGTCATTTTTATTAAAGTAAAACATTTAATTGTTCACTAATGATTTATCTTAGCAACAGATTTAAGATGATAGACAAAATTTAGTCGACTTAAAAAAATCAAAACACTTTACTTAGAAGCATATTAAAAAAAAACTAGTGCTTTTATAGGAATATCTACCCACTCCCACTGTAGGTGATTAAATTTAATCCTGATTTTTCTCGCAGAAACTGTAATCATATAATTTGCATACGCTGCATACCTTAAGTAAAAGTTCCAGAACACTTCAAAAATATTGACATCATTTTGTAATTACGGAACTTTCTACTACCCTTGACAACTGCGATTTAATAAAATCTCAATATAACTTTGACTTTAGTTAGGAACAAATGGTATCACTTCGAATATGTGCTTCATTTGCTCAAGCTAGGCGTAAAAAAAAAATACCGAAACAAAGTATAAGAAATAAGGTGGTTGGAGTGATCATCAGATGTTTTGGTCAGGATTATTGATTTTTTTTGATTTATTGGATTTTTTTTTTTTTCTACATAATTGTGATAATCTCAACCTGTACAAGTGTCCACACTTTTCGTTGAGGTTTAAATAAATCAGGTAACTGTAATTGAAATACAGCCATAAATATTTTTCTTGTCAAACAGGAAATGTCCGAAAAAATAATCAAAATTAATTATTTTCTGCTCGATTAATCGCTACAAAAAAATGAGCTGCGACATTTTTTTTTTGACGTTTCTTTATTTTTAATATGACTTTTGCTGCTAAATTAGCAATGCTAAGCCAAAATATTAACTGTAGTGACATAGTACATACAATTAGTTCAGCCGGTTAAAATAGCATAAATATCATTACTAGGAACTGATATTGGTAGTACTACTAATGTAGCTCTGCTGTAAACGGAGCTTATGTTCTATATACTCATCCATTCAATAATTTTGTATATACATTTTTTCTCGCCCTCCAATTATCTTTTTTAAAATATTAAAAAACGTGAGTTGGCACTGTGAAAATTGTCACAAAAATATCGATGGCTGTCTCACGAAATGAGTCGGTGAGGCCGGCTCAACATAACGGAGTTTAAAATTTGTGATCCTGAAATGGCGATAAGCAACGGTCCATTCTCCATGTGACCAGATGGAAGAAAAAGGCTCTAATACAATAGGGTGTGCGCGGTGCCCTAAGGTTGTGCGTTAGGGATATTCTTATTTAAGTCATCTCATCTTATTTAACTTGAATGGGTTCCAGTGAATGCAATCCAGTGCCGGTCTCTATAAGAATTATTTCGAAAAGGTCGCAACTCTTGGAAATGTGCTCTTTTCGAATGTAATGCATTTTATTTAATTTTTCATGCAGTGGCCCTTTTCGAAATTGCATATGAGCATTTTTCTTTCATGTAAAATTTAGCGAAACGGTTTCGTAAAATTTAAATTTTCATTTTCAGGTTAAGGAGAAAATTTCTACTCGGTGACTTTATTTTAAATGATTCCAGTATAGATGGTGCATCGATTTAGTGAAATCAAATAAAATATTTCCAACAAACGAACACTTTAAAACTCTCGCATATTTGCCAATGTTGTCATGTGATAGATTTTACAGCCAGTAGAATATGGCGGTAATCGCTTGAGGTTAACGTGGGTAAATCTTGGTCGTAATACGTAAGTTAGTTCTTTCTTTTTCCATTTTGTTGACACGAGAATCGTATAACTAACTATACGGTCATATATACCCAATTGTTTGGCAAGGGCTCACAGGTTAGATGACCTTACTCGCGCCGGACGGAAACTTCCATCCGGATTTTGTTCTGCAGTTTTCCTTCTAATAGACAGCTTGCAGACTATACTGCTAACGCATCTCGCCCCACTTCACTACAGAGAGTAGCCTACCATATTAAATTCGAAACAACATTATTTCTCATCAAACCCTTTCATTTTATACCCTCGTCAACATGGTTGTGGAGAAATAGGTGATCCGTCATCTTGGAGTGGCCGCTATATTGGATTTAGTATGTCTTCACTCACCTTATCGTTTTCTACTTATTTGTTTATTTATTTATTTATATTAATTTGGAAATTCTATTTTGAGCTAAAGCTCATTCTCAATAGAATTTTTAAAAAGTGGTCAAGTATAGTAATAATACAAAATAACTGTTGATTTAAGAAATGATTACAGTACACCCAATAGACTTCTTTCGGCAATTCTGTGTCTGAAGTTTCACACCGTGGCTTGGATCTTTCCATCTTCAAAAGGTATTCAAGAGGGTTCCGTGCATTAATCGCCTAATACACCATAGAGTCTCAGAAATCTCACCTCTTTAAGATGACATCACGGCTTGAATTATTGTATACAAATTATTGTAATTAAAATATTTATTTTTAAAAAAACTTAAAATAAATTTGAACTGACTCAAAAGCCAAAGCAGTTCTACTCCTCAAACCCTTTCATTTGATACCCATATCAAGGGTTTGTAAAGAAAAAAATATTTAAATTTAGTATACTATACTGTATATTGTAACCAGAACTAGAAGTGGGTGCGAAATTTCAGCTCAATTGGACATTGAAAAGTGAGATAAATATCGATTATAAAATTTAGTCCACACAAACAACAAACCAACAAACAGGTGAAGTTAAAATAAGCGTGGTAAAAATAAGAATCGTTGTACTATAGATTTCTTGATCACAAATTATAAACTCCGTTATGTTGAGCGGTAAGACTGCCGACTGATTTCATGAGACAGCCATAATACATAGCAAAATGATAATTTTGCAATTGTTTACTCGGCATGCTCCGGTATGAGTGCAAGGGGTCACACTGCCGACTTTCCAGCAGGAAGAAAGAACCAAATAAGTTGGCTATATCCACAGAATAATTGTCAGTAACGTTCTTTTCCCTCCTAGTATGAACAAAGTTCCAAAACGATTTGGGATTTATTTTCAAATCGTCTTGAACCTTATTGATTCTAATAAGTTATTTTGTGCATGTAATCAAATTCCTTTGATAAAGACGAATAGGTCAATTTAACAGAATCATTGTTGAATCTTTCCATTTCCGATATAATTCCCATTTCTTTGGATTATTACGATTATTCTTCAAAACATAAATGGGAACGAATTTATCCATACCACTAAACAAGATGTTATAAAATAGTTAGACATCATAATCTAAGTCATTAGATGAGAGACGTGCATTCTAGTGAATTGTTCAGTTCCGATTGGTTCAGATTGATCTCCATCGACTTATGGTGAACATCATTAACAATATATGGAACCGATGCTACAATTACCGTACATAATGTAGATAGGGACATCATTAATCTGGACAAATCCATAAGATAAGATGGAGTCAATACATGAGGTTTCGATAGTTAATATAACGGTGCATGGTATGGCATAGTTTACCTCGACAACATATACCCATTTGACCTTAGGTAAATTGAAGTCCCAAAAAATCAGCACGTTGTTATCAATGTTGGTTGAGGATGAAATATTAAACAAAAACTGTGTATAACTAGTATACACCTCCAGTCGCAAATTCGGTGGAATATATACACCAATGACCCACCATATGTTCAGCTTCAGACATAATAGATCTACAGTTGGGTCACAAATAATTATATCACTACCGATAGAAGAGTGTCAGCAATAAGTATTATACCATTCTTAGATTTAAAACTATTTAATTCCGAGCGATCCCGTTTATAGACAAAGTAGTCTGCAGGAAAGTATTCCGTCCTGTAAATATCCGCATTCAAATTAGGTTCAACCAGTACATAAACCGGATACATATGAATAGATGCAAAAACAATAAACTTACTTATACTTATTACATACTTACGAGCTCCGCGAAAATTTGCCTTCTGATTGAAATTATATTCCTTAATTAAGGAATAGGAACACGAACCTTATAGGAGACATAATCAGCATTTTGGCCTTAAACCATTAAAGCAAACGGGTGTGAAGTTTGTCCTACTAATTGATTTTCCTGTGAATGTATTAGTAAGAATAATAAATCTCCCGTTATTATGAATTTTTACGTAAAAAAATTATTTTATTGTATTTATGTAATTTAAATTGTCCAGAAAAAACATTTAGCAAAATCAAAGTTTATTGGAAAAGTGATATATAAAAATTTCTCAATCTGGCCCAAAACATCGGAACTTAGTGGACACAAGTTTTCACGTGGACAGTCGGAGAACCTCTCTATTCTAAAACAATGATAAAGGATAGTGGACGATCTCACTACCTAAAAAAATAACACTTTCAAAAATTTAGAACATAAATGACTTAGGCAGACGTTTTGCTTCCCTATATATGTAAATTCGTATAAAAAGAAATTAAGTAGTATGTAAGTTAGCAAAAGTTGGATATTAAAAAAATATCTCCGCCTGGCCCAAAGAAAGTGCTCAAGTGGACATATTAGTTTAAGGTTAGCCGGCGGTCTCCTCTATCTAAGAAATATTACAACTTTCAAAAATCTAGAAGATAAGTGACTTATGACAGACGTGTTGCGTCCCTGTATGTAAGATCGTATAAACAAATTAAGTTATATAAAAGTTGTAATATTTCAGAGATAGAGGGGATTGCCCTGTGCCCTTTGTGAAGTATGTCCAGTTGGGTACGATCTTTAGGCGAGATTGAGAATTTTTTAATATCAGACTTTATACGAACTTACATATAGGGGTGCAACACTTCTGTCCTAAGTAACTTATCTTCTAGATTTTTGAAAGTTGTAAATGGTGCTTAAACTAATAGAAAATTCTGTAAACCTAGATTAATTAATGCTGCATACAGCAACTAACTGCATACAAAACGTGCCATTTAGATACATTTATTTACCTTAGATTCGAGCTTTTTGTAAACTACACCTTAAGAACAGTTTGGGTTTTATTCTACATTAAATATTTTCAATAAACCGGCATTCGTAATTTACTTGATCGAGCTGTCGAATCTTTTCTCCTGGCTAGACCCTTAATTGAAATATTAATAAAGCAATAAATGAAAAGGTTAATGATGATCGAAGTCAAAGATAAATTTCACTTTTCCTGTTTGCCTTGTATACCCTCATTTGGAGGGAAAAGACACTACAACAACAAATAACTATAAAATTATGCTAATTTCCTTAATTATACTGTAATAACAAGCGGTTCCTTGAAAATATGTACGTACACCAAAAACGAGAAAAAAAAAATGTTCCCCTAAACTACTTTCGTCGTATACCCTCACTAAGTGTGTGTACACGTACGTATACGAGAATATCAACTTCACATTATTAAAACGATAATTGGTAATTAAGATTATTATAGTTTGTCTGTCGTTCTTATCTTTATCAAAAGATATAGTCCGGTTGGTTTCTCATTTTTTGTTCGTTCTTTAGTTTTCTTTCATACATTTAATTTTTTTTTTTTTTACGTACCAGTGTAATCTTTATATCATTTCTCATTCGTGGCCATTTAATTTAGTTATATTGTGTTATAAGTATGATAGTGATATTCACAATTTTATCTTATTCGGTGTTTTTGTTGTTGTTGCAGTTAATACGGTTTTATGGACGTTTAAAAAAGGGAAAAGGGTCTATCATTTGTATTATCTCTGGATATGTATGTATGTATGAGAGAACATGGAATTAATATTTACAGTATTCTTTGTTTGGGCACTTTTAATTAATTTAATTTTTTATTATCTCGTATATATACATCCTCGTTTTTTTTTTTTTGTTAACGGACATGTTATAACTTCAGACTTTTTATGGATTTTCTTCAAAAAAAATTAAACGAAAATTGTGAATTCAATTGACTAACCACATCGTAACGAAATATGTATAACAAAAATGAAATATTGGAATAAAGAATTGGACACGGTTAAGTGAATCTGCTTTAAATTAATGAAAATTAGCAATGGTCTTGAAAATATATTGTTATGTTTTATGCGCTAATAACTTATGTTGGTGGAAAATGATTTTTTTTTTTAATGTTTTATCCTTTGCGATGAGTAATTTGTGCGAATTCATAAATTTTTAATGGAATACGTTTTTTAATTTTATGTTTTGTGATGTGCGGTATATGTTTGTTGGGTTCTGTATGGTTGTCTCGATTTTGGTTTAATTTGTTGCGGATACTTAAATTGGTTTAAAATAAAACAATTTTGTAGATTACACGCCTAACTGACTACCTATTTGTGACCCTGCCTCTATAATGTTTATTATAATGTTTAGAAAAAGGTTCTATTATTTAGTCGCACTAATAGCTTAACGCCACTGATTCTATTGTTAGTTAATACGTTTTGAGATTATAACGTGTTACAATTTATGTGATGCACTTTCTTTTATCATGTGAGTTAAGTTCCGAAAATGTGTGTTTGACGTACGATTAAGGGTTTTACTACACTTTTTCACAACCCTCAATCAGAATTGTTCTAGCTCTAATAGGTTACGAGATCACTAATTTCGGATTTGTTCTATAGACCTGAAAAAAAATTGATTTTTACTACTTATATTATTCTTAGTGGGAAATTGAGCTTGGGTTCGAAAAACAACAAAAAAAATATCTTTTGCACTTTTGCATTTTAGTGTCCTGAATTAATTCTAAGACAATACACATTGTTGGTGTAGTATTGCTAAACCGGATAAATGTATCTATACCTTTTTGTTGACTCGTCATTTCCCACGTTTAATTGTTATGTTCTTATCTTGACTGTACCCTCTTTAAAGGTCCGCGTCTCGTGGTCGTGGGTCAAAAGTATAATCTACTTTGTTTGATTCCTTGCTGGTTGCTGGAAATTTCTTCTTGGTGGGTTGGTTTATTTATAAACGACATTCCATTTTGGTTTCTTTCTCGTACTTTGTTGACAAAGAACATGATGACTAGGCATATAACGATAGTTATGATACCAAAGTCGATGACGGCAGCTTCCTTGTTCAATATTTTCTAAATTCAAATTATATATGTAAGTACCCCGAGTCGATTTTGATGCTCTTCATTTACCTTCCTATTTGTAAAGGTTAAGTCGTTGATTTTAATCGTTTCATTATTGTATTGGATCAAAAAGCTTCCCTCTAAATACTTGCTTGAGTTGTTATAAAGGACGCTTCAATTAATAAATCATATTAATAAATATTCAAAGTTGATGTCAGGCCCCATAGCCATGATCTAGAAATAGACGTAATTATTGTGTTAGATTTTTGATCTGAGCTTTATCGATTCGCTTTCCGAATGTTGTTGTGATCGTAGTATAACCTCGGTTGGTTTTTTGCCTGGATTTGTTTAATTGCTGTAAAGATCGTATCGCCAGGTTCGTATGTTTTAAGTGTTTTTCTCTTTGAATTTTCCCTTGCGATTTTGGATTCTTGAGCTTTTCTGATTATTTCAATTTAATCCTCATTTAGTTTGGTTTGGAAATTGGTTAAATTCTGTCTCCCAGTGCTTTAGTTATTTTGTCTCTCACATATGGTGAGGATTTAGATTTAATGCGAAAAAATATCGCAAATTTTGGGAATTTATCTACAAATGATAATTCTTGATTTTCATGGTGTCAACATGGACTATTTCCGCTGGATACGTCAAGATGGACGTTTCCTGGATTTGTACTAGATTTGGACGTCTATCATACTGATTGATGTTGCAGGTAGAGCAGGCTTGCGTAAATTCTTTTAAAAGACTATAGCCATTTGCGGAAAATATTACTTTTATTAGATTTGTTTCCTGTTCTCTATATGATTCCGGTGTGCCCTTTTGTGTTCCTCTTTTATAATTGAGAATTTGTTTTCTTCATTGCAGATATACCTAACCATTCTTTGAGTTAGGCGAATTTTATAACTAAAGCAGTTTTCCTTAAAGACTTCTTGTAGGTTTTGTATAAATTCCTCGGGTATTTTTATCCCGTTGATCAGATTCGGTTTAATTTTTCTCGTAATATTCTACCTAGCTCTACTTTGTTTAGCTCTGGTAGGCTAACGTTTTGTCTATGGTAGGATGGGTGAGGCTCCTCTTAAGCGTAGATTTCCTTGCCTCTTGTGAATATAATTTGATTTTTGAATGCATGCCAATTAATGCTTCACAGTATTTTATTAGGTTTGTAGAATCTGCTTAGTTGCTGTGAATTGTTTCTTCTGTGGATAACGTGTTTGCTTCTATTTCCAATTTTGATAAGGCGTCAGCAACTTTATTAGTGCAGTCAGGTTTGTTAACAAGTTCGTAATTATACACTTCCAGGCGCGCCTTCCATCTTTTCAACTTAGCGTTATTGTTTCTATTGCTAAAAGCAAACGCCAAGGGTTGGTGGTCCGTAAGGATTCTAATCTTCTTTGCTCCATGTAAGTAATTCCTCAGGTTGTCCAAAGCCCAAATTATTGCCAATATCACTTTTTCGTTAACTGCATATTTCTGTTCTGTCTTGTTTAAAGATCTGGAAACAAACGTAATTGGTCTATCTTTGCCGATGTCTCCTTGTGATAGTACGACTCCTATTCCCGTCTCCGAGGCATCGCTAGTCAGGTTGAATGGTTTGTTGAAGTTAGGAAATTTCAATATTTCCGATGACGTTAGTAGCTCCTTAATATGACGAAATGATTTAATCTTCTCTTGATGCAGACTGATTTTCACTTTCTTTGATTGATTCGCTTTAATCTGGGCATGCTCACCTCTTGTAAGATTTGTTAAGGGCTTTGCTATCTTCCCAAAATCCTTAAGGAAACGCATTTAGTATGATGCCAACCCGAGAAATGATTTTAGTTTC
Organism: Tipula vernalis; assembly: GCA_958295665.1. Classification (NCBI taxonomy): domain Eukaryota; kingdom Metazoa; phylum Arthropoda; class Insecta; order Diptera; family Tipulidae; genus Tipula; species Tipula vernalis. The sequence goes on along the minus strand of OY282559.1, from coordinate 298,196,026 downwards.
TTCAGATTCTCCGGGTTTTTTAGATTTTAAATAGCGGCTACTTTCTTTGGATCGGCCCTAATCCCAGAATTCAGTTTTTGTTTTTTAAAAATCCACGTTGTCCAAATTTATCCGTAAATTTACCTTGTTAAGTTTAGCGAATATTTTTTCAGTATTTATAAGATGTTTCTCCTCGGTTTCCCCTCCAAAAGCTATTAAATCATAAATGTAGACATAACAGGTTTTGCCAATAAATTCATTCAACATGTGATCTATCATCCTCTGGAAGATAGCTGGTGCATTTTTAAGTCCAAAGGGAAGTCTCAAAAATTCGTACTTCCCGTTCATGGTTGAGAAGGAGGTTTTCGTCGGACTATTTCATATTAATTTGATTGAATCTCGATAAAAGATCGATTGCGGTGAAGAACTTGGAAATTCCAGGTTTTTTTTCGGATAAGTATCTGAGATGGTGACGGCATTTAATCGTTTGAAATCAATAACCATCCTGTATTTTTGTGTTCCAGAGGCACCCATTGGTGGGAATCGTGTATTTGGCTAATTTAGGTTAGATGAAATTTTTATTGGCACCCGTATTACTCAGGAACTTAAGGGTTGCATTTTTCATTTGATACTCTTTGTTTGGTATGCTAGAGAGGCACCCATCATAAAATTTAACTCAGCATTTTTTTTTATTTCTTCTTCGTCTTCAAGTTCTTCGATGTCTGCGTTTTTTCTTAACAGCTACTAGTATTCATCTTTATCCTCTTCTTCATTAGTCTCTATGTGGTAGATTCTTTGTTGTTTTCATGGTTCATTATAAAACGAGTTTTCTCGTTTAAATACTTTTTGGCCTTGTTGGGCTGTTGCGGCGGACGGCTCATGTAGTTGATTTGTCTGCTCTGTAACGATAGATCAATGTCCATTGGTTCTAGTGGTTTGTGGTGTGTTGGCCTTAGTGGCACCGTGATGTTTCTCCAAAAATCCGGTAGATTGATGTTTGGTCGTGAGAAAATTTGATTTATTCTAGCAGTTACTAAATTGTTGATATTTTTCTTATGCACCGTGAAATTTCGATAGTTTAAATTCTGGATCTCCAGGCATTATGCGTAAGCTTCTGGTAATGTTTGCGGTTTCTGGATGATTAGCATTCTCGATAAATCTCCATTTAGTCCCCTGATAATGACATCTAAGGCTCGGTTTCGATATGTTCCGGCATGAAAGATAAAAAATATCGCCGATGGAGAATCAGCATTTCCCCTAATTTTCTGCCTGATACTCTGCATAATTGCCCTTTATATAGGCCTATCGGATATATACTGTGTAGGTTTACCGTCAAATGGTTGTAGCTCGCTTACACAGTCTGGCAATTTACTGATTTATTTTAAATCTTCTGCGTTTTTGTGTGTTACCAAGTTTCCTGCTATTTCCACCACTGGTATTATTGGATTTACCAGTTTTTGTAATCTACTTTCAATCAGTTTTGCTTGAGTTTTATATGAGTTTTATTTGTAGATTTCAGAAAAAAAAGATGTATTTATTTTATTGTTACAATTATTTTCTTTTACAATATAAAGACTAACTAAATTATCGATTACACACACTTACTATGTAATAATTTTGTTTAAATAATGAAAAAAATCATAATAAAGTTAATTCTAAGACTATACACATTCTTGGTGAAGTATATTGCTAAACCGGATAAATGTGTCTACACCTTTTTGTTGACTCGTCATTTAACACATTAAGTTGTTATATATGTTGTTATCTTAACTTACATACTACAGGACAGAGGCAACGGCTGAGAATGACAACTCGAAGCGGCTTTTCTCCCCTACTTCGCACAGAATGAACATTACCTAGTTCCCAAATCGCAGTCTAATGAAATGACTTAAAGTTTTGTCAAAGATTTGTAGTAGTTTTTTGGGTTAATATTATCGGAGCTCAGGTCAGTCCTAGCGAATTTGAGCTCCCTGGACTAATAATAAATTGGCTTACCTTATTATTAATATTTTCGAAGAAATTGGATTCTGGGTATTATTATTCAATTTACTTTGTCCTAAGGACAATGACCTCAGGTAACTTTTTATTCTCTTAAGAGTGAAAAAGGATATACCACCATTACAATTTATGCACGCAACACTTAAAATCCGTCAAGCTGTAGCAGTACTGGGAAAAGTCAAAAACCAATTTGCGATCAACAATGTTTTCAGCTTTTAAAATCGATTTGTCGGATAATACCGACCTTCCGCTGGACTCTCTGAATTCAATACGTTGAAATTTAAAAAATTCTCAAGCTAATTTTCTTCTATGAACAAAAATTGTAACTTGACAACTTTGTAACAGAAAACTAGCCTTATTCTGGATCATTTGGCTGTTTAGAATATAATATTGTCGTTAGAACACATTTAGATGTTTTCAATTGGATTTCGGCGTCTCCAAAAGCGTTGGCGCCCTACAGCTTAGTCCTTTTGGTTCAAAGGTTAGGAAGGACTTGGTGGAACTAGTTGATTCGTTTGCATCAATGTCTGCAATAACTTAGCAACTGCTCTGTGGTGTAAGAGAACGGATAAAAATTCGCACTAAATTATTTATAAGAACTATTTATTTTTGAATTTTATTGGAAATTTAAGGGAAAAAGTTGATCACTTTAACAAACGTGCCTTATACCTCCAAAAATGTTTCGATGTGGTTAAGACGTAACAGATATAATGGTAGAAATGTCAACGTAAATCGAACTTCGATGTTGACAGGTAATAAAAATTTTATACGTTTATACGTTACTTAAAACTGTGTCTCTGCACGGAAAATGGTACAAGGATTTTAAGGGTCATTGGCAGGTAATCATACTGTACCTAGGAAATTCTGATTTTGGGGTTATTCGAAATAATATTTACGAATTATCCTCATATTTTCGAAATTTTTCCGTATTCTGATTTTTTTCTACGATCACATATTATCAAAATTTTCGAAATTATTAGAGGGCTAGGCAATAAAGTTTTAAAATTTTTGAATATTGCTTTGGGTTGCTTGACTTTGGTTTGCAATATGTAAAAATTTTGTAATAGGACGAAATTTTCCAGAAGTTTCAAGACGTTTCGAGGTTACGATATTATTTGAGTCTTATCGAGATTTGTGGGTGTCCAGGTTTTAATTGTATATGTTGCTTGGATTCCCCATGATTCGATATATTCGAGTTTTAGAATGGTGGGTGCTTGCTTGGCGTTATAGACTAGGGTGTTCAATATGTTTTGTCGTTCGACAATAATTCACTGATTTTTGTGATGGTTTTTTGACCTGTGAGAGAAGGTGCGTTATCTTGATGAAAAATGATTTTTTTCTTCTGTACACTGGTGTCTTTTCTCACGAATTTTTACATCCAGCTGGTCCAAGAGGCTACAATAATAATCTGCGTTTATTGTTTTACCAGTTGGGAGATAATCCATAAACAAAATTCCTTTTGCATCCCAAAAAACTGATGTTAACAACTTCTTGGCCGGTTTCTGGATCCTATCTTGCTTCTTGATTGATTCAGGATCATGGTGGTAAGCCCAAGTCTAAAACGCTCTAAATGTTGTTGAGAAAGTCGCATACGAGTGTGTTTTTTCCATTGTTCCAAAACTTCAGAACAAATATTGCTCACACTGCCTAACGAGATACCTAGGGATTCTACTAAATCTCTCTCGGTTAATCGACGATCTTTCATAATCATATCTTGTATTTCTGCTATATTTCATGGTGTTGATGCACTTTTAGACGACACCTTATCCAAAAATAAAAACTTTATTACTGGGCGACATTCAATTTTACCATTGTAAAAAAATACGGAGCCACGTCAACTTTGAATAGCTGTAAATATACGAATGACTTCACTGATCTACATGAAACTTCACACGTGCTTATAAAAAAGTACCACCAGGTACCAAAAGGTACCATCTTTAGAAAAAAAAGACGATGATCATAATAGCGCCATCTCTTATTGAACGGCAAAACTTATTGAACACTCTAGTATTATGCAGCTTTTGAAATTATTAGAGATTGATGACTGATTTTGTGTTTTATAATGCTTTGTGGCGGTTAGTGTATGACGCTATGTTGCATGTTGTTTTTTGTTATTCGGACTTTCCGAGCCAAAAATATGTGGAAGGCTTTCAAAGAATGTGTTCTTGAGTTTACGAAAATCTCTAATCCAAAAAAAAATTTAGATGAGGTGTTGAAGGACAAAGATAATGACAAATAAAAGTAGAACACTTTATGTGGCGGATATACAACATTCCTGCACGCAGGCAATGAATTCTCGATTTATAAATCTGTTACACACCAAAAATACATCTTTGGTGGGTTATTTACAGAAAATCAAAGAGGTATCTAGAACTAGAGAATATCTTCATATTGTACGGGTGTCGATTTATGAGCAAAATGAAATGTTACATTAGACAGGAAATAATACAATAGAAGAAAATACTAAATTTTAAAGAAAAGAGCCTTAAGCTTAGAATAGTACCGGGATTTGGCCGCGATATTTATTTTCCGGAATCGGTATGCCATTTGATTTGGGATTGGGTTGTCTAAGTTAATTAATAATATCAACGTGATTTACATGTTGTGATTAGTGCTACAATTATTTAAGTTAGCGTAGTACAGTAATTTCATAAAATGGAAGCGATTTGGTCTTGGGATGACCACTAAGTATCCTTCAGAAAACCATCGAAATGCTATTTGGTTTCGTATTACGTTAACTAACTACATTAATCAAATGAAGATGATTTCCATGTTGAGATTCCCGCTATAATTATTTAAGTTAGTTTAGTACCGAAGATTATTTAAGTTAGTTTAGTACTCGCAAACGCAAGCGATTTGGCTCTGGGCTGAACGGAATGTTTCTTTTCCGGAAAACTTCGGTATGCCATTCGATTTGGCATTGTGCTTTCTAACTCCATTAATAATATCAAGATGATTTTCTTGTTGGGATTGGCGCTATAATTATTTATGTTAGTTAGTCTGTGCCTGCGTAAAAAGATTGCATTTATGTGTGCTTTCTGTTAGCAATGGATCATGCAATTCAATTTTAATATGCTTAATGGGAAAATAAAAGGCATGTTTACTGTTCCTTATACTTTAAAAATAGAATAGGATATCGCGACTAATAAGAAACTCAGTAAATCGGGGAAGGGGTTAGGTCATATATTAAGGCTGCTGCTTCGCCGATCTCATCTATAGCAACAGCAGATGCAGCTTTTCGAACTTGTGCTGATAATGATCTTGTTGCTATTGAGGTGCCTAAGATGAGGCAACTTTTTGGCAGTCACGTCAACGTGTTCTGTAATCACTTGGTAATCTTACTTATCGGTCCCGACAAACAATTTCAATTTTGACACCGAAAAAAAACTGAGCTGTTACCGGGGACCGAGTTGGTAACGAACCCGAGCGGTTACCATAAAATTACCTATTTTTGGCACACAATGGTTTGGAACTGTTTACGAATTGTTACCGTCGGTAAAATCTCAGGGTTTGTTACTGTACGGTAACCAACATTTTATGTTGTACCATTTTGAGTAATATGTGGTCTTGATTAACTTATATTATTGTGGCATGTTATGTGATATCTTTAAACAACACAAACAGTAAACATTTTCTGATACATTATGGTATTTTTTTCTGTAAAGAAACCAATGTTTTGTTCTACAAAATTTCTACTACAAATTGGTTGTAAAAACTGACTAGACTGTGATGTTTTGTATTATATTGTTATATGATATAATTCATATAATAATGTATAATTAATCAAATAATAACAAAAAAATTGAACGTAATTATTTTGAATTTATTTATTATAATATTTATGTTTATTTAATTTAATTTTTTGCTACTACGGGTCATTACAATAGTTGACCGCTTCAAAAATTGTTGAATGGCTTTTTTAGTTTCATCGGTCGTTACCGGAGCATCTAAATTTAAATAATTCAATGTATTTTCGGCTAATTGAATTATATTGTGAAGATCCATGAATATTAATTTGTGAATTCCTATAAGCAAAAAGTAAAACACAAATATGATTACAATAATACAAAAATTCGAAATATTTTCCTATAATAGTGGTCTTTACACGGTCAGTATGTATTAATTAATGTCATTACTTTGCGAGAATGACATTATCGTGTATGTCGATAAAAAAAGTAATGATGTACGGTAATGATGAAAATTCGAATTTTTTAATATCGAATTATCATTATCGATGTGTGGTAGTGATACTGTCAGCATAAATGATATTATCGATAATAACATTATTAATACTGACTGTGTAATGCTATTGGTATATTTGAACTCTATAATTTGATTAACTATGTTGCTTATAAACAAAAACCTCAAAAATAAAATTGATTAAAAACTGATTATTTATACAAACAAATATGTGCATATTATACAAAAATTGGGCCGAAAGCGAGCCTCAGCAGTTTCACTGAAACTTCTACTTATATCGTATTAGAAACCGTTGTAGGTGGTTAGCCCAACGACACCCCAATCGCGTTTATGTTTTTATCGAAGCGTGTTTTTAAACTTATTAATCAATTTTATTTAAAAAAATTAAACAAATAAATTATAAAAATTGATTAATATAACAATTACATGTCATTTACATTGAAACGTTTTCAATCTCTGTAGACAATGTTAAAATTTGTGAAAAATACAAAATTATCAATTTTAGCAATAATATAATATTATTGCTAAAATTGATAATTTATTACGCATCATATGAATATGTATAAGTACCTTTTGCAATTCCTGACTGTCCAGTCCATGAATATAATTTGATAATTTTGTAATGAATTAAATGTTCGAACATTTGTTTTACGCTTTTATTGATATTGGTAGTCCGATATTTATAAAGTCGAATAATCTATATAAAGTTAAAAACAAAAGTTAAAAAAATTATAAGTTAAATATTTACTGTAAATAATTACCATTTGCTCCATATAATAATTTTGATTTAATTTAGCATTAAGTAAATCTAATCCTTCAATAGTGCTTAATGGAACGCTCGGGTATATAAATTCATTGTCTTTTGCAATTTTTTTAATTTTTTGTTGTGTTAATAATGACGACGATATGAAATTTTCGATATTCTTATTAGTATTAGCCAGTTCCTTTCGCAAATCTTCCAATTTTAAATTTTGCTTTTTTATTAATTCCGTTTGACATTTTGAGTGTTTCCTAATTTTTTTAATTTCGTTGCAAATATAATTTAGATTTTCCGCTAAATCATCTTCACTTTTTTTATCAGGTGGTAATGAGTTTAGCTCTAGTGAAATATGCGCCGTTGATACACTTTTTATTTCTTGAGGATTGGGAGTTTGAGGAGATAGTTCTTTTACAACTGGGGATCTGACAGCTTCTGCAATAGACTCGAATGTAGTTGTATCGTTGCTTTCATTAATTTTATATAAACATATTTCGGAAGATGAGATCAGTGGCTCTATAAACATTGGATTATTATTATTTATAGTTTGAAACGTTTCAAATTCTGTATTAAAATTTAATTTTGATGGTAGACGAATGGAACCCTCGTCTATTTCTGAACAAGAATTCTCCGACAAGAATTTTTCTTTAGCTTTGGCTTCCGAATAAGTTACTAAAAATAAAAAAGAAAAAAATTATTAAACATTTTTATTGAATATTTAATTAAATTTAACAGACTTACATAAATTTTGTTTTAAAACAACGCAGGGATATAGCGTCCAACTGGCATCAGGATTCATAATTTTTTTTAAAGCTTTATAATGGTTAGGCGGCCAGTAAATATATTTTTCATCCTTAATCCACGAGGACAACACCACGGATACCTCTTTCTGTCCAAGATGGTTGGTTGTTTCGACAACAGCATACATATTTCTAGGAATATTACAATACATTCAGTCTTATATAGTATAACAGAAAAGCTAAACATGCAAAATCAAACATGCCAATAATATATATATAACTAAAAAAAACTTAAATATAAGGTACGATAAAAACTTAAGTATATCGGACTCAATTTCGTCAATTTTCAGAATGCATAATCGGAAAAAAAAACATAAGTTTGTGCACCCTCAATGTTTGGTGTCTTCATTCCAAATAACTTGCATTTAATTTGATCGGTATTCCAGAAACCAACTGTGTCTTCATATAAATCAGTTTCAAAAATATCAAATTTGCTGGATTCTAAAGGAATTTCATAAAAATTTCGCCGATTCTTAAATCGATTTCCAAACATAAAAATGGTATTGTGTTCGACGGCTGCGTGATCAAATTTGATTATTTCATTATTTTTCAATAAAATATAACAATTTTTAGTTCCATTATCAATTTGGAAGTTTGCAAAAATAATTTTTTTGTATATTATCGTTGTTTCACTAGTGGTCACTCTCTTTTTCAATATAGGATATTTTTTAGATGATGTTTCAGGTTTTGAATCGAACATGTTATTTAATTCGCATATCCGGTTACATATTTGTGCCAGAGGTTGATTTGGTTTTCGAAGCATGCGTTTAATATTATACATGTAACTTTCAAAACCGAACGCAGACCAATCGTCTAACTTCCCATGCTGTCTAACATCTTCAGGTAAATGTGTAACGCAATGCATATTATATGTTAAATTATGGTTTCCGTATAGTTCAGCCACACCTGCTACGAACTGTCTTAAAATTGATTCTGCGATGTTAGTTTTGGTTTTTGAATATATCGGATGACAAAGAATCATTATACCTACGTGAAGCAATAAAAAGTTGTTATATTTAGGTAACGTTAATATATTTTTCAAGGCAAATGGTCCTGAATATAGTACAAACACGCGGACTTCTGACCCTTTAAAATATGACAGTTCCGATAATGACCTGATTCTTCTTTGGAAATCTGTCGGTTGGGTTAATGCTAAAGATGTGAGCCTTTGAGAAATCGCAATTTGATCTCTGTTAGGAATTAAAGCAGATGTTAAACCACTCGTCCACATTTTTAATAGTTTCTTTACTATTCCTAAGCAAACTAGGTGAAGGTAGTCTAATGGAAAGTGTTGGATCATATCAATATTTAATTCTTCTAGAATTGATGTTTCTTTATGGTGGCTGCCATTTTCTTTAGCTCTAAAAGTTTTATCAGTGCGTAATCTGGCATTGCTTATGGGGTATGTCATCCGATTTTTTAAAAATTCGCCTTCTTCACAACACTTCGGACACCCAAAATAAGCGTTGTGAGACTTAATCCCCAAAATAGCGGCCCTAGCAGGAGCGTCACAAACAAACGCCCGGATATTTATCAAAATGTTTGAGTTTTTATACACAAACCCCGATGACGTTAACATTTTAAGTTCGTCGATTAGCGGGCGCAGAAAATTGTTAAACATATTTGGTTTACTGTAACCATGATAGACCCCTACAACAAAAATTTTTTCGGGAGAAACAGAAACAGAGACGTCCTAACATTAACCAAAAACAGCTTTGACTACTTTTGCTTATTGGAACGCCATCGATATTAAAATCTAATATAATTTTTTCTGGTAAAGTCGGCAGATCCAACAACACCCTATCCAAGCCGCTAGCAACACCTATGTACACCATATTCCCCGGTTCACATGGCAACACAGCTCTACTGATCGGTGTGTGAAGAAGGGTTCGGCTATCCTTTGGTAAATAACTAAATCCATTTTCGTTCAAAAATTTTAAGATTTCCGTTAATGCGTTTGATGTTATATTATGTTTTATACTCCAGTTTCTTAGGAAAGATTTAACATCCTGTATGCTATCGGTGTTCTCATCGTCGTCGTCCAGATCACTTAAATAATTAGTAGAATTTACGTCATCATCATCTATTTGGTTGATGTCTTCGCTATTCTCATTTAGCAATTGATGTGTTGAATTTGATATCGGTAAATTTTCCATAATCATTCTATCATCATTTCCGATCATTTCATCGTTTGCAGATACGGGATTTTCATTATTAATTATAGGATTGCGAGGTCTATTAAGTCGGCGTCGAATAGATTGCTTTGAAAGCCTATTTAGCGGTTTATATTTTGGCATTATAATTATAACAAAAATCCACTAATCCAAATATTATTGAATACTGAAATGATATTATTCCTAACAAAATACCGATTAATTTAGAATTACAACCAAAAATATTAAATAACTTGACGTAATATTATTTACATTAAATGTTTTATTTTTTCTTCGATGTAACCGACAAGTTACCGATAATATGGGATCAGTATGCAGTAAATACCGTTATACAAAGTTGATTCTAGTAACCGTGTTGAATGAAAATCAACAATGTGGTTTTTCCTTCTAATTTAACAAAAAATGATTGATTTTTAATTTTAAAAAATGTACTTACAGTGTATATTATTATTAATAATATATCGGCCTTGACAAGTGTATTTAATTTGTCTTCAATTAAAAAAAACAAAATTTTAAACTTTCTATTGCAAATTTGCAACTTTTAAACACTATTTTCACACAATGACAAAATTGAACTGACGAAGAGTTTTGATGAGAAATGTAAATTTTTTGGATGCATGACTCGCATGAGCATGAGGTAAAACAAAAAAGGAAAAAAAATCATTTTTTGTTTTGCATTTTGCTGCAAAAGAGAGTTATTAGTATTAATAAAATATTAACCCAAAAGAATTAGCTGAGAGTGAGAGAATTTTCATGTAAAATGGTAAAACAAAAAAGAAATTTATTTATTTTATATATATTACAACAAAATTTTGTTACCAACCGTCGGTAACATTGTTCCCGAGACAAAGTATTGGTTACAAATTGTTTGTCGGGGGTAAGACTTATAAGACTGTGCTTATAAGATTTAGGAAAACAGATTTGGTTAATGCGGTGGTAATTATATACTACAGAAATTTAGCTATCACTGGAAGTATCTTACTTACAAAACGAATATCATGTACCATTCGAACCAAGCGATTGAGACTAAATGTCAGAGATACCCCGATTTCAAATAAAACGGATTGTCAGAATAAGCCAATTAATGTTATCCAATTCAACTGAATTATATATTTATAGTTGAGAAAGGGCTACAGAATGCCTTGAGAATCCCATGGGTTGAAAGACGGTTGAAATCGCTTTCATATTTAGAGAGATCAAATTTTTGAAAATTGTGTCATTACGCTCTACTTACTAAAATTTTTTTTTTTTTTTTTTTTGAAATGCAGTAATTTAGCCGACGTAATCGAATCGTTAATCCTATTTACGATAAATTGTATATTGCATCCAAGTGATATCATTTTTGGAACTATGAAAGACTCTTTCCAAATTAATGGAAAAATTCTTATAACGAGAGCAAGTTATGAAAAAGAGCGGTAAGTGGCTGGGCCAAACTGCTAGTGAATTTTTTTAAAACGATTAAAGGCACACCATCGGAACCACAGTGTTATGATCACATGTACTTAAAGGAATCTGCAAGATCGTTGTTAGTGAAAGCTTGACTGAAATTTTCCTGAGCAGGCAATTGAATTTCATGATGGATATCCATTAGATTTGTTTGTTAAATTTAATGAATTGCCAAACACGCTTAGGTTCAGCAATAATGTCGGCTTGCATGAGGCTGATGTAATTATTGTAAAATGTATGAGACAAATTTGAAATAATCATGGACGTTGGTGCCTAAAAATATTTACCAAAGTTCGTTTCTAAGATTGCGAAGTATACGGAAAGGACAGTGCATTTTTGACAAGTGGAGCGTAAGGAACGGATTGTTTAAAACATTCAAAGATGGGAGAGTAAAAATTAATAGTTTGAACTGCAATATTATTATTGTTGTATAAAATGGTGTAATGGTATGTACATAGGCCTGACGGTGTGATGTTGTAATGGTATGATGGTATGATGATATAATGGTGTGATGGTGTGGTGGTGTAATGATATGGCAATTTGATGGTTTGATGGTGTGATAGTATGATGGTATATATGATGGTATCATGGTGCATATCATGGTATGATGGTATCATGGCACAATGGTATGATGGTTTGATTATAGTACGATGGTATGATTGTATGATGGTATGATAGTATGATGTTATGATGACATGATGGTTTGATGGTATTATGGTACAACGGTTCGACCGTACCACGGTACGATGGTAGCATTGATGATTTAATCAGGTAGCGTCACGATGGTATGATGAAAAGATGGTATTAAGGTACCCCAGTAATGTAGATTTTGGAATGGGTTGGACGTTGAATTTGGGGTTAAGTTGGTGTTGGGTTGAGGTCGAGTTAGAGGTTCAGTTAGGATTGAACCGAGTACATAGACAAAAGCGGTTTTCAGACCGTGTCAGTTTAGTGATTGAGTTTGGGGTTGATTCGAGGGTTGAATTGGGAGTTGAGATTGAGTTTAGGTTTAGTGAGGGTCCAGTTGCGGATTTATTTGGAAAGAGTTTTGGGTTGAGTTGGAAATTAGCTTTTTTTATTTTGTCAGACCTTGTCAATTCTGGGATTGAGTAGGTCGCTGAGTTTGGAGTTGTGTGAAATTTATTGAGCTTTATTTGGTAATTGAACTGAAATTTGAGACTTAAATTAGCTTGATTTGTTTTGAGTTGAGCTCATGTACGCATTTAATTTTTGCGCACTGTGTTGATTTGCGGATTGAGTTGTGCGTTAAGTTAAGGTCTGCGTTAATGGTTAAGTTGTCGAGTAGAGTGTTGAGTTGAGATTAAGCGATGGTAGCAGTTAGGGATTTATTTGGGGTAGATTAGATTGTTGATTTTGTGTACTCTTGTATTTTTCGAACAGTGTTGATTTAGGATTTGAGTTGAGTTTGGGTTGAGTTTATTGTTAAACTGGGGTTAAGTTAAAGGTTGAGTTGGGGTTGAGTTACGGTTAACCCTTATGTATATGCATCTTTCTCTTACATTAATCAATTAAAGGTTACCCAGTAACCTTATCGGATTTATTCGAATATCACTTAAAAATGTAACTATTACAATTAAATAATTTTGGTATTCCTAGGCCCTAGAGCCGCAATTCTATTTATAAAATAGAAAGTTTAATGATTAAAGTCGAAATGGTTACCCGGGTAACCCAGAATATACATAAGGGTTAAGTTTAGGGTTGGGTTAAGTTCAGGTCGGGTTAGGGTTGAATAGTGGTTCAGTTTTACTCTTTAATTTGGGGTCGAGTTATGGGTTTAGTGTTGGGTTAGATTTAGTTGATTTTAGTTGCGTTCATACAAGCAAGTGGCTTTCGTATGGAGTTGATTTTGGGATTGCGTTTATCCCTTAAGTGTGGAGTTGAATGGAGGGTTGAGATTTGGTTCGAGCTAAATTCAGTTGAAGTAGGATTATGGTTTAGTCCCCTTACGTTGGGGCTAAGTAAGCGGTTCGATTGATTTGGTGAGTAAGTTGAGGGTTGTGTTGGCGGATAATAGACTTGGAGGTTGAGTTATAAATTGAGTTGGAGTTTGATTTGATATACTGAAAAATTCTTTTCCACTTCTAATTATTGTATTTAACCGCAGAGTAGCTATATTCATTATTATAATTTGTAATGGTTGTCATCGGGGGAAAAATTATTATATCTGAAATGTCATTTCTCAACATATAAATCTCTCACCAGCAGAAATCAACATGAAAGGGAAAATTGATTTTTAATGAGAAACGATTTGGAATATATGTTCTGTACAGCCCGTTATTTTCAATAAAATGTTCACTTCCTTTGATTAGCAGTTTAGCTGAAAAATAATCCTATAATAAAAATAATGAAATAATAAATTTGAGTGGCAGAAAATATCAGGGGTATTTTTGCGATGAAATTGTTGCCAACTGATAGAAGTAAAATAAAACAATTCTTGGTCATTTTATTGAGTATAATTTTCAATCCTATCCCTGTTCCTATTCCTGTGACTAATAAAATGCGATAATGCTATAGACAGCATACAAATTTAGTAAACGTTTTTTAAAAGGTTCTTGTTTGTTTACCAAATGTATTTAAAAAAAGTCAGCTCCATCAAAAAATGATGACATTTGTATTAATAAAAGAGATACACTCTAATATAATGAGAGATTCGTTCACCAATCGCGCTTAGTTACTAAACTTGAAATAAAACGTGATTAGGAAATCTTGAACTTGATACGTTCAATTTAACATCGCAATATTTTAAGCGCTCGCTAAAATTATCAAATTATTTTTTGACGATTAGTTATTCCTAAAATTGAAAGAGAATTAACTTAATCTCTGTCGTTCATACTTTATAAGAAAATCTAGATTTACAGGTTAATCGAGATTTCTAATTTATTTACAGATTATTCAAAATTGTTCAAGATTGTTCCGAGATATTCGATTTTCTGGACTATTTAAAATTTTTAAAACTTATCGAGATTTTTCGATAGTATTGAAAACTGTTCACAGTTAGGTACTTGATAGAATAGTATTAGTGTTGAGCGACATCATCCATAACATGATCATTTCACAGTATTCATGGCATTTATAGGTAATGGGCGCTGGGTGTGTTTCAATAGGGTAGGCGTTGACCGTTTATAGCCAATTATAAATTGGTTTATACTCCAACGTTGCAACTATGTAGAAACCATCAACTGTCTCTAGTTTACCTCCACGCGGTAGCACCTGGGCAACGTTTGTTTTGCATTTTTAATGTATCACAACGGCTGAACTTCTAGAGGCGAGTGTAACAACACTATAAACAAAAAGCAATGGATAAAACAAACAAGGAAACTATTACCCTAGGTGGCAGACCTGATATTCAGGAAAATCCACTCTCTCCGGAGGTCGGTCCCATGGATTCTAGGGGGGACCAAACATTGCTACATAATTCTAATGATACCAAAAATAAGCTAAGCGATATCAACGCTCAAAAGAGTAACGAGGAAGAACTTTCATTCCGAAAGGGCTCCATTACAATCAGATCACCAATAAAAAAAATATTTGCAAACAACGCAATCTCCACTGAAAAAGTAACTTCATTATCAGAACAAATGCCGAGTGCATCAACAAATATTATAAATAGCGAGGAGCTGTTAAATAAATTTCAAAAAATGGAGAAACTAATCGCGCAGCTGAGCAATGAAGTTGCTGAACTTAAGAGAGAAAACTCTACACTAAAAGAAAAGGTTAAAAATAGCATAGCTAAGGATTCAGCACGAGTTAACAATCTTTCTTCAAACCATATTCAGCCATCATCCAGTCAACATGAACATCATCAATCAAATAATTCCAACTGGTTGCTGCGGCAATTTCCAGTTTTTCAACAGAATCAACTAAAATTACATTTCAAAATGAAAATGATTACAGAAATGTCAAAAAATTACTGGAAGAATTAAAAAAAGAACCCAGCAACCAATCAGAAAATATAGAATATCACACCTATCAGCTGAAGAGCGAAAAGGCTTATAGAGTAGTTATCAGAGGCTTACCATCTTCCATTAGTCACGATGTAATTAAAGCAGACTTAGAAAAAATGGGACATGAAGTCGCAGGTATTACTAACATATACAAAATGGTCACAACTAATGGTGTAAAAGACAGGAAACACTTTCCATTGTTTTACATCGACTTTAAACAAAAAGACAACAATAAAGAAGTTTACAACATCAAAAAACTTGCTTACTGTATAGTTAAAATTGAGCCACCTAACAAGACAAGGGACATTCCACAATGTACGAATTGTCAACAACTTGGACATACCAAGAGTTTTTGCTATCGTCAAACCAAATGCGTTAAGTGTGCTGGAGATCATCACACGACAAAATGCAAAAAACAACCAGATATCGCGCCTTCATGTGCTCTTTGTCAACAACAAGGACATACTGCAAATTATAAAGGATGCTGCGTATATCAGAACAAAATTAAAAGTCAACAGAATAATAGAACAAGAGTAGTACAGCGATTACAAACCAAAGCTGCTAAACCACAAACAACAATCACACCATTTACAGTTGGATTATCCTACGCACAAATCACCAAATTATCTGCTGATGAATCAAACCAAAACAACAAACACATAGAAGTTAATAACGAGTCTAATAACTTTGAAACTATTAAAAAGCTTAGTCAAATTCAACAGACACTTGGTCACTTAACAGAAAGGGTGGCAAAACTAGAAATTAATTTCTATCCGCCTAGCAAAAAAAGTCAGCATACACACAAATGATTAACTCGTTCCTACGCATTGTAACTTGGAACGCTAATGGGCTCAACCAACGAGCCTAAGAACTGGAAATATTTCTCCATACGAACAACATAGATATTGCACTTATTTCAGAAACGCACTTCTCCAACAAAAGCTTTTTCAGAATAAAGGGATTTAATTCCTACTGGACAACCCATCCTAGTGAAAGAGCCAGAGGTGGTTCAGCTGTACTAATTAAAAATAATATCAAACATAATCAACAAGAGGATATTCGAGAAAGCTACATCCAAGCAACTGTTATCTCAATCCAATATAATGGCGCAGATCTAAATATTGCGGCAGCATACTGTCCTCCACGGCATACACCAACGAAGTTACAATTTAATAACGTCTTTAATAAGCTCGGTCCAAGATTTATTATTGGAGGGGACTATAATATAAAACATACAGCTTGGGGTTCCAGGCTAATTTCTCCTGGGAAAGGAAATGCTTTGTTCAATGCCATTCATGAAAACAAATGTGAATATCTGTCTCCAAGGGGGCCAACGTATTGGCCAACGGATGCAGGAAAAATACCAGATCTGCTTGATTTCTTCATCATAAAAGGTATTTCATCCAGTTACACTAGAGTCGAAGGAATTCACGACTTAACATCTGATCACATTCCTGTACTGTTGTCAGTAAGCGCTATAGTCATCAAGAAAAAAAAGAAACAAAACCTTACTAATAGATTCACGGATTGGGATCTCTTCAGAGAAAAACTGGAAGAGCTAGTTGAATTAAAAGTTAGTATTAAAAGTAATGAAGAATTGGAACAACAAACAAACAATTTCATTGAATACACTCGTATGGCCGCCAGTCTAGCTACTCCAGAATTAAAGGACAAAGCGGAGATTGAAGTCAAATACCCTGCTGAAGTCAGGGAACAAATCAAGGAAAGGAGAAAGGCAAGGAGAATATGGCATCTCACCAGAAATCCCGCTGACAAAACCACCTTCAATCGAATAAGGAACAAAGTCAATAGGCTAATCAAAAGCTTCAAACAGGATTGCTTCGACAACTACTTAAGCGGGCTAGGTCCAGAAATGGATAAGGACTACTCGTTATGGAAAGCAACCAGAAAATTTAAACGACCTGTAGTTCGAGTTCCACCTATAAGAAATGCTCAAGGCAATTGGGTTCGACATTACAAAGAAAAAGCGGAACTCTTTGCTCAACACCTAGCAACAGTGTTTCAACCCCATGACATTCAATCCAACATTGATGTAACACCTGTCTATCAACCAAATCAGGATTTTAAAAGGGTCACGCCAATGGAAATTGCTGAAGAAATCGACAAAAGTCTTAGTCAAAAAAAGGCACCAGGAATTGATGAAATATCACCGGGTCTATTCAAGGAACTTCCACGCAAAGCAATCATCATGATCACATACTTATTTAATGCCTGTATGAGACTGAAGTATGTACCCAAATGCTTCAAAACGGCCCAAATAATTATGTTGAAGAAACCAGGTAAACCAGATGAAGAAGTAACATCATACAGACCAATTTCACTGCTTCCGACCTTATCAAAGCTCTTTGAAAAACTACTACTAAAACGTCTAAAGCTAATGGTAAACGTTCCTGATTTTCAATTTGGATTCAGGAATAACCACTCCACAATAGATCAAGTCCATCGAATAACTACGGTAATAGAGCAAGCGTTAGAAGAAAAGAAATATTGCCCCGCCGTATTTCTGGATGTATCTCAGGCCTTTGATAGGGTTTGGCACGAGGGATTGACATTTAAGATGAGCAAAATGCTACCACAAAACTATTGCCAGCTGCTTGAATCATACCTCTCTGATCGCCAATTCAGAGTCATCCATGAAGAAACTTGTTCTGACTTTTATCCAACGCTAGCGGGAGTTCCGCAGGGAAGCGTATTGGGACCCCTCCTCTACCTTATCTACACTGCGGACATACCTACAACGAATAAAACATTCATCGGCACGTTCGCTGACGACACTGTAATTATGTCAGTAGACGAATCACAACCAAGGGCAGTGGAAAATCTTCAACGAGCAATGAACAACGTTATTAAATGGACAATTGACTGGAAAATAGTGCTTAATGAGCTCAAATCAACCCATGTGACATTTACGCTCCGACACAAAAATAACAGTCTACACATATACCTCAATGGGGTGCAAGTGCCGCAGGCTGAATCGGCTAAATACCTTGGTCTGCATTTAGATTCAAGGCTCAACTGGAAACATCATGTGAGACAAAAAGCTGAACAGATACGATTAAAACAACGTCAAATGTACTGGTTAATTGGGCATCATTCCAAAATGAACCTGTATTGCAAAAGACTAGTCTACCAGACTATCTTCAAACCAATATGGATGTATGGTGCGCAGCTATGGGGTTGTACTCATAAATCCAATAGAGACATTATACAACGTAGCCAAAATAAATTTCTTCGAACGGTCACCAACGCTTACCGATTTGTGACTAACAGGGAAATACACAATGATCTAAAAATACAATTGATAGACGACGTCATCCGCGAATGTGCCATTAAACATGAGAAGAGGCTTCTTAACCACACCAACGTCGAGGCCGTACAACTACTGGACAGTACAAACGAAGTAAGGCGGCTCAAACGAATCAAACCACATGAGCTAACCGTATGAATATTTTATCTTACGGGAACTGGATACTGATCCAGCAGACCCACACAAGTTTATGCTTATCTCATAAGTACTAATGTCAACCTTACTAATGAATTAATAATGTTTAAGATTGTAGTAGCCATATCAATAAAGATGTTTTAAAAAAAAAAAAAAAAAAAAAAATTTATAGGTAATGTATATATGTATTACAACACACATAGATACATAGGCCCTGCATTATTTCCCCTATAGATAATATTGTTTAACCAATTGTTGATGAATTTTAAAAATATTTTACGAATTCAGGATTTATTAAGCTTTCACCGTAAATAATGTGTCAGACTGACGAACTGGCTCATCAAGTATCAAGTCGATTAATTCTGGATTCCCAGAAAAAGTAATAAACTGGTAAAGGAAAGTTATGTTGGTTCAAAAATTACAAAAAAAAAAAATGGTTTTGAACTCTTAGTCACAAAGGAGAACATATTTTGCCGTGTAAACATTGCTACAACACGATTTTGGTCAACATTGTTACAACATGATTTCTTCATATTTCCCTAAAATTTTGGTGGTTATTATAGAATGTGACACATAAAGAAAGAGATAAGAATAACCTATTATGGGTATGGAAAAATAACATAATGCTAATTGCCGTTTGGTTATGTTTCGTGCAAAAGGTGATAGTGAGATTAAATAATTTGCTTTCCAGCGTTTATTTAATATACATGCATTATATTCATGGATCAGCTGCCTCTGGTGGTAACCTAACACTTTCAAGTTCGCCTTTATCAACGCAGTCAAGGTCCAAGGGGTTTTATACAAAGTTTTCGTTGAGGAAAGTGCATTTGGCAATTGGCCCCCACAAGAGAGCAAACGTTTTTTTTTTTTTTAAAGCGGTTTTGTGGCAAATTGTTTTCGAGCTAAGGTAGCTTTCGTAAGTTCGATTTTTTTTTAATAATTAACGTTTGTAGGAGTGATTTTAAATATTTAGTACATAGGTACACCGAATTTCTTATAATGTAATTGACTGTCGTCATAAAATATGTCCCAACTTTAATAAAACATCTATATGTGTTCGTAGTACCATAACAAAAATATATAGCATAGGGATCGCGGTCTCGGTTTTATCCTGAGATTAACTGCTCAAACCCCTAAAACCCCCCGTAATTCTTCAACTTAAAAATATTTGTTTTGTCATAAAATAGTGAAGAAACGGTTAAAGTCGTAAATATGTTTTAAAAAAAATGCTCTTTTGGGCTTCAAATAAACAGACTTCAAATCAGATGCATAAATAGTACCTTCAAGGAATTTATGCAGGCCCAGCAATAGAAAAAAAAAATGTGTATGGCTTTATAGCTTATGGTTAGTTGTCGGATGAAAAACATTTACCAGTTATTTAAAAAACATTTCATGATTTGTGCGTTACAAAAATAAAAATCGGGATGGGCTGTATTATGTATTGAATTCAATTTTCGACTAGTTTTATGTTTCGATCAGTTGACGGTTGCCCATCAACTGATGAGATAGAGATAATAGATCTTATGACAGCATTGTTATGTCACATGTATAATAAGATGGTCGTGTACGAAATCAGTTTGTAATAATAATAAAGAAATCTAATAATATCCAACAGTATTTATGATCATCCATCGATAATAATATCGACACATCATAAAAGAGACACAACATATTGGCGGGCGAGGTGAAATAAATAATAAATTATTGATTTTTCGAAGCTGTGCAAGAAAAATTTAAACATTCACAGGTTATGTGCAATTGCAAAAATAAAATAAAAATAATTTAAGTGCAAAAATGAATCCCGAACGATTGCAACAATGATAAACGTGATGAATAAAAAATCAGAAATTATTGATCGAATCAATGTTATCTGGAAAAGGATGTAACGGTAGTCAATCATCGAATGTTACCATTTCACATATTCCGGCGTTCGAAAATTTGCTAAGAAGGAAAGCTTCAAATATTACCGTCAACGTTTCGAAAATTATATTAAAATGAAACAACTGGATGAATATAAAATCTAAAGTGCACAGATGCTATTAAGTTCAATAGGCGCATCAAATTTTAATACATTAGCAGCCTTAGTAGCACCAAAAATGCCGGGAGAATTAGAATATGATCAATTAATCTCTGAATTAGAGAAGCATCTAGAGCCAAAAAAAAGCTCGTTAGTAAGTCAACACTATTTTTTATCAACAAGAGCATGAAAAAATAGCAGATTACGTAGTAGCTTTACGCCGTAACATTGCTGAATGTGATTTTAAAGTAAAGTGGCAATATGGAAACAGTACATCAGCAGCAGACTTGTTTCTTCAAACTCAATTTGTTCGAGGTATAAAGGATAACGGTATAAAGGAGACAATTCTTCAATTAGAGCAAACTAACCTGGAAGCATCAAAAGTAAATTGTCAAGAACTGTCAAAATGACCAGAAATTACAACAGCTGCTAGTGACATTAACAAAATAATCAATCATCAATCACGGAAGGACAGTTATTCCTCAAGAAATCAAAGTAAAAGTCAGTCAACACTAAGGGGAAATCATGATCAAACGCGATCAAAATTAAAAGGATGGATCGACTACAAGAAACTTGGATCGACAATGTATGTTTACGATGCATTCGGAATAATCATAAATCAAAGGACTGTCGAATCGAACGAGCAACAATGGTGTGTTCAATATGCCGTAAGACAGGACATCTTGCAAAAGTATGCATAAAAGCTCTCTTAAATAAAAGGAATCGATCAAATTCAACAAATCCTGTCACAACAAATAGGATAAACAATTATGATGATTTGGGAATAAATAAAATTATTGATATTTACGACCAGTCCACACCGGAAATGGGCCAGGACACAAAGAAGTTTTACACTAGTGTAGAATTTAAATTTGAAGTCGACACCGGTGCAGGATTCACACTTATTCCTAAGAGTCAATATAGAAGTCTAGAAATCAAAAAGCAGCTAAAACCAACCAATATCGCATTCAGATCATACACAGCAAATGTGTTCTTGCCACTGGGGATAGTCAATGTAAAAGTAGAATATAAAGGGAATGGATCTAATACAGACATGTACGTCATTCCAGACGGGTTCGATCGACTATTAGGGAGAACATGGATCAGGCATTTAAAAATCAAGTTGGAAGATATTGATCAAGAAATTTCAAAAATAAATCGGGAAATGAATATCCGATTAATAAATTATGAGAAAGACATTGAATCATGTTTCCAAATATTTTTACCCTAAAGGTTGGCTGTATACCAAATTTTAGTATCAAGTTACAACGTCGTGAAGGTGCGAAACCCAGTTTCACACCCGGAAGGGATGTTCCATACGCGCTACGAGAACAAGTAGAGAAGGAGCTGAATAATTTAGAGAGGGTATCGTAGCAAAATCAACCACGAGCGATTGGGGATCACAGTTAGACTTTGTGTCGATTACAAAGTTGGAGTAAATTATCAATTAATAAACGTCAATTATCCAATCAAAAAGATCGAGGACATATTGAATAACTTACAAGGTTCAAAATATTTTTTTGATTGGATCTGTTTAAAGCATATCTTCATTTAAAAACTGACGAGGAGAGCAGTATTATTCAAACAATAGCGACACAGAGAGGAACTTACCGAATGAACAGGTTAAGTTTCGGTATAAAAACAGCACCAGCAGAATTTAACCGGATAATCGATCATGTGCTTCAAGGGCTAAACCAGACGATTGCATATTTCGATGACATACTCGTGCACGGGAAAACAAAAGAAGAGTGTCAAGAAAATCTAAGGGCATGTTTAACCAGACTAAGTAAATATGATTTGCATTTAAATAAAAACAAGTGCTCGCATTATCAACGAAAAATCGAATATCTGGGACACGTCGTGGAAGACGGAAAAATTTCAAAGTCCCCTTCAAAAGTAAAAACAATCATCGAAATGCAACATCCAAGGAATGTAAAAGAAGCTAGACAATCGTTAGGGAAGATAACTTATTATTCAAGATTCTTGCCTGACGTCTCTACTGTTACTTACCCGATTCGAAAATTATTACAAAAAAATTAAAAATTTGTATGGTCAAAGGAGTGTCAAGCAGCATTCATAAAATTAAAAAAGGAAATTGCGAGTGATCGAATACTTGTACCGTTCAACATAGAATTACCGGTAACATTAGCAACGGACGCAAGTCCTACTGGAATCGCTCCGGTGTTGTCACACACAACCGACGGGGGAAAACGCCCGATTGCTTTTGCCTCACGTTCGATCTCGAGCGCGAAACAAGTCTGCTGCTGATGTACTATTCACGGCAGGATCGTGAGGCTCTGGCAATAATTTTTGGAGTAGATCATTTCTTCGATTACCTATATGGGAAACGATTTACATTAATCACGGGTAATCAACAATTAACAAGGATTTTCCACAAAAAGTCAAAATTACCAAAAATGACTTCCGCTAGATTACTACGCTACGCGTCATTCTTGGCGGGTTTCGATTATAATGTCTCATTTAAGAGCACCAGTACACCAAGAACATATTTCCTCCGAAATGGAAATCAATGAAGAGGTTCACCAAGTCTTAGCAGCATCAGTATTCGAAATATCAACTGAAAATCTAACTCCGGATACAATTATTAATGAAACAGAAAAGGATGAATACTTATCAAAAATAAAGGGAGAATTACAATCAACCGATAAAGATAGTGAATATGTAATAAACGCGGGGATTTTATTCAAGAATAATCGAGTGGTAATACCAAAAATTTTCCAACCGGAAGTCTTAAAGGAGTTACATTTCACGCATCTAGGCATTGTTAAGATGAAACAGCTAGTGCGACGATACTGTATATGGAAAGAAATAGATAAAGATATCGAAAGGGTAGTTAGATCAGGTGAAGAATGTGTAAAGATCAAGAAGAATCCCACAAAAGTTCCGACACACCATTGGGATACTCCATCAAACAATTGGGAACGTATCCATATTGACTACGAAGGGCCGTTACAAGGATATTATTTTTTGGTTGTAATAGACGCAAAATCCCGATGGGCAGAAATCAAGGGGTAACGTAAAGCGCCGAATTCAGATAACACTATTCAACTTTTAAGTGAAATTTTTGCAAATCACGGATATCCGGGGGTATTAGTTTTGGACAACACCACAACATTTACTAGTGAAGTGTTTCAAAAATATTGCCGTAGGAACGTTATTCGACCAAAATTTATTGCACCAGGACATCCAGCAACCAATGGATTGGCGGAAAGGAACGTTCAAACGTTAAAGTATCGACTGAAGACCATGGACAACGAAAATATCCCAATGAATCAAAAATTACTAAAAATTCTGTTGCGATACAGAGCCACACCCCTAGCAAATGACAGATTCGCATAAAAGTCGATGCCATGTTTCCAGTGCAAGAAAATATTTCTCATCAAAAAAAGAAAATTCATCTACGATCTCATAAAGAGGGGCAGAGAGTCCAAGCGAAATTTGTTATAAACAATAAGGCTATGTGAAAATTAGGGATGATCACCCGGAAATTGGGCCAACTTCATTACATCGTGAAATTAGATGAAGGCAGATCTCTAAAGCGCCACATAAACCAACTTATTGCATCGGACATAAGAAAAACAATCGTTACGTTTGATGAATCAACCATTAATCCAGAAGTGATAACAAGCAGGCAACAAGAAGAAGAATTCGATCCGTTGCAGGTGAGAATGCGAGAACCTGATCAATCACAAACTCAGGTGAATGGGCCAGTACCAGACCACGAACTGGAGAAGAACATCGAAGAATTGTTAACAAGTCCGGGGACCGAGACGGTAGAAAATAGGCCAGAACGGGTAAGGCGACCA
Source organism: Tipula vernalis (assembly GCA_958295665.1). NCBI lineage: Eukaryota > Metazoa > Arthropoda > Insecta > Diptera > Tipulidae > Tipula > Tipula vernalis. The sequence goes on along the minus strand of OY282559.1, from coordinate 298,171,400 downwards.
CCAACGTATCTGCGAGAATATATAGTATTTACATTAGGACTATAAAGTTTTTACATAATTTTAAGCATTGCGATTTTTTTTTACGTAGGGGAGAATTATTATAAAATGAATTAATATTAAAATTAAGTCCCAAAGTCAAATAATTTTTCTCGAATGTTCGTAGTATGAACTTCATGAAAAATCATCAAATGGCATTGATCTAGATTTTTAGTATTGGCGCATTTACACGAATCACTCTGGTAATCATCACGGGTGTATAAACGCTTTCATCAAGAATGATTGCCGAAGGTGAAGAGTAAAAGAGCCTGCATTGATTGATTTCGAAACCATTTACCTCAATAACTTATACGGTTATTAATACGGCTTGTCGCTTCAATTATGTATGATTAAATTTTGATTAACAACAAAAAAATAAAACATTTCATCAATTCACTTTAACCCTAATTCTGAAAATTATAAAATCAATATTTGAATAAAAATATTAAATAAAAAAAAAAAAAAACAATTTTGTTGTATACATATTAAATAGGCGCTTCGGTATTACACGAAAAATTATTATCATATTACCATAATCCCATAATTCCAACGTGATTTTAATTTTTTCAACATTATGACTTTAGTGTATTATTTATGATGTGTATCTATATAGAAAATTGATAAATCTTAATCCTGATTAAATCAAAACATACAATAATAGAATAAATATTTAGCCTTGTTGTGATATGGGGTTATGTGCCTGATTTAAATTAAAATGAAAAATTTTGAATAATTTTTCAAATTTTTTGTGGTACCCTTACTGTATTGTCCATGGGGGAAAAAAGGTTTTGAAATTTGTTTGTTTAAGAAAGGTGTGTGTACATTATACGTACATATGTAGTACATATCTGGTTGTTCTTGTTGTATTCCCAAAAGATAAAATATGCACATAATATATTGAAAAATTCTTAACCTACTACATGAATTATTATGCTATTGTTGTTCAAATATTTTCACGTTAATTGTAATTTTCTAGATTTTATTTAATTAATTGACTTTTATTTTTTACTGTGGGCTTCCGATGAAGAACGTTCAATGAATAGCCTTAAATATCTCGCATTTAGAATGCCTCCATCTGCCGTGATATAAAAATGAGTTTTTTTTCGTTGTAATACTGTTTCTTATGATAACAAGCAGCAAATATTTTCCAAAAGAACATTTAAATAATTAGGACTTTTTCCCAGAGTTTAAATTTTTCGTTCTTTTGTTGCTCTTAATAAAGCCCAAAGGCCGAAACGCCGAAAGGCCGAAAGGGTCGAAAGGCCGAATATTGAAAAGCCGAATTTCGAAAGGCCGAACAGGTCGAAAGGCCGAATGTCGAAAGGCCGTTTGTGTCGAAATTGATTTTAATTTTTCATCTTTTTATGAATGAAAATTTTCAAAATTTATATGGAAACCAAAATTTATATTTTTATCAAAATTTTTGTATAAAAGTGTTTAACAGAAAATCGCTTTAAACCATAAAATCTTCTTACGTTTTTTCTTTGTCATATAATTAAAAATTAATTAATTATAATAAAAAAAGAAAATAAATAATTTTTTTTTCCGACAAAATTTGACCACATTAACGCTGCATACACCGGATTTATTAACACTTATTTTCAATTTATTTAAATCATTTTACATTAACAAATAAATTCAATGGTTTTAAATAATGATTTCAATCAATTAAGTGAAGGAAAATTTAATGAAATTTCCGCCTTTCGACCCAATCGGCCTTGCCACACGTTTAGCGATTCGACCTTTCGACATTCGGCTTTTCGACACATTCGGCCATACGACACATTCGGCCATACGACATTCAGCCTTTCGACATTCGGCCTTCCGACCCCTTCGGCCTTTTGATGTTCGCCCTTTCAACATTCGGCCTTCCGAATGAAAATGATTTAAATTTTTATTTGTAATATCGCTCTAGAAAGAGGAAGGGAAAAAGTTAAAAATATATTGTATCGTCGTTTGATGAACTGATGATTCAAATTTCGATTTGCAAAATACTCCACTTGGTTAAATAAAAGAAAAACTAAATACTTTGGTTTTTAAATAATTTTATTGAATTTTTTAAAACAAATATAATTTTCTGACTCCAAAATATATCTGTGGGAGGAAATTCAAATCTATAAAATATTAGATTTATTGACTGCAACATAACTCCCCTCGCAGTAATTGTCTCGCACGAAAAAAAAAGTGTATGTTTCGTTTAATCGCGAACATTAAGGAAGCGTACTTGCTTCTTTGTTTTGTCGGTTGATGGATTTATTTCGTCCGTAAAGTAGGCAGGTTTTAGTCTGTCGATGGAGATCGACGTAGATTTTCCTTTCTGATTGGTAATTAAGTATTTCCGGAGCTTTTTGATCACTCGGTAAGGGCTTTCATATGGTGGTGTCAAACCAGTCTTGACTTTATCCACTCGAACAAAAACCTGGTCGCAGTCCGTCAAGTCTTTGGGAAAAAATTGTTGTTTTGAAGGCTGCTCCGGGTATCCTTGGGTAAGATGTTACGCATCGACTGCTGTAGTCTACCGACCAGTGAAGAATTGGCTAACGATGTCGTATTTTCAGAGTGCAGTAAAAGTTCTCCAGGGACCTTGCGTGATTGTCCGTAGACAAGGTCGGCTGGAGTACACCCGAGATCAGTTTTGATCGATGTTCTAATGCCAAGGAGGATGAATGGGAGTTTTACATGGTGGTGGAATCGTTCCACCATACCATTGGCCTGTGGATGATATTTCGTCGTCCGTATTCGTGAGAACCTAAAAGTTTAGTTAGTTCCTGAAACAGATTGCTCTCGAACTGACTGCCTTGATCAGTCGTAATCTCAAGTAGGACTCCAAATCTTGAGACGTACTGGCTTACGAATGCACGTACTAGGGTAGTCTTACTCATGTCAGTTAAAGGAATGGCTTCTGCCCAACGCGTGAATCGGTCAACTATCGTCAGAATATAGTTGTAACCGTCGGATGGTGGTAATGGTCCTACAAGTTCCAAGTGGATATGCTCGAACCTGCAAGAAGGAATCGCAAAGTGACCATATTCCAAACGTGTATGACGACCAACTTCCGATCTCTGACAATCAAAACAAGACTTGGTGGACCAATATCCAATGTCAATGTTCATGCTTGGCCAGAAGTATTTTGACGTTATAATCTTACGCGTTGTCGAGTTCCCGGATGGGAAAGACCATATAGCTTTGAAAAAATGGATTGTCGTAAATCGCTAGGAACGTATGGTCGGTTGTTTCCCAAAGAAGTTTCACACCAAATCGATAGGCTGAGCTTTCGCTTTAAACTAATGATATTTGATGTCAGCTGGATAAGAGTTTTGAGCTCGTCATCCGACTCTTGCAAAGAAACAAGTTTTTCTATATCAAAAGCTGTATGAGCTATAGCGGAGGCCTGATGTTCATCAGATCGAGACAAAGCATCTGCTACAACATTGCTATCACCCTTGATGTAACGGATATCAGTGCAGAACTGCGTAATGTAATCGAGCTGATGGCTCTGACGGGAACTACGTTCTGATTTCGACAAGATTGCATTTGTTAATGGTTGGTGATCGGTTAGAATGTAAAAGATTCTGCCTTCGACGAAATATCGGAAATGTTTAATGCCACTGTAAATTGCGAGAATGTTCGGCCAAGTTTTATTGTTAAACCGTAATCTGTAAGGCGTTTAAAACGTTGTTCAAGATGTTCCAAATGATCTGCCTCGTTCTTACTTGCCACCAGAATATCGTCGATATATACGTAGACAAAATCTTGCCCTTTCGTGACTTCGTTCATGAAACGCTGAAAAGTCTGCGCTGCGTTTCCCAGACCGTAAGGCATTCTCATAAACTTAAAAAGACCGAAAGGAACTGTAATAGCAGTCTTATACAGGGTGGCTGAGACCAAATGTTACTAACTTCACTCTGCTGTCATTTGTGTAGTTGTCATTTTCGCGCATTAATTTTTTGACAGATTGAAGTTTGGTTAGTTGTTTATATGTGGTCAATAAATAATTGTTCTAAATTAATATCTTAATAAAAAAATCGTAATGGAATTCAAACGTAATAGTGTAATTGCACTGTATTTGGGTGGAAATTCACAAACAGCAAAAGTTCGTCAGCTCCAGCATTTGAATGTGAATAAAATGTTTGTGTATCGAACCATAACTCGATACAACGAAACTGGTAGCATCGCTAAACGCAACAGAGGCGGTCCTAAAAAGACAGCAACATCAAAAGAAATGATACGAAAGGTGAAGAAACGAATCCAACGAAATCCTCGTCAAAGTGCCAATCAATTAGCCGCACGTCTACATGTTTCACGATACAGCATTCAAACCATATTGAAAAATGAACTACACTTGAAGCCCTACAAGATACAAAAAGTTCAAGATCTTACGGAGGCACAAAAAAAAGTTAGGCTTGAAAGAACACGAGCATTGAAGGCCTTGGCCGAACGTGATGAGATTCCAAAAATTGTCTTTTCTGATGAGAAAATTTTCACCATTCAACAGCATGTGAATAAACAAAATGATCGTGTTTGGTTAGAGGAGAAGTCCAACGATAATTTGGACACAAGAGTTGCCATGCGCAAGCAATCACCAGCTTATGTTATGGTTTGGGCTGCAGTTACTGCAGATGGACGCACTCCTCTGGTTTTCATCGAACATGGAGTCAAGGTAAACCAAGAGATGTACCGCCAAAAGATCCTAAACGATGCTTTGCTACCTTGGGCACGTAAACACTTTGGTACGAACCGTTGGACATTCCAACAGGACTCGGCACCGTCACACAAAGCTCGAGCGACACAGCAATTTTTACAAAATTGCGTTCCGCGGCTGATTTCGTCGAAAGAATGGCCACCATATTCACCAGACTTGAATCCCATGGATTTCTCCATATGGTCCATTTTGGAGAGTAAGGTGTCCACTAAAAAATACGAAAGTGTTGATGCATTGAAGTCAGCTCTTGTTCGAGAATGGAATAAAATTCCGCAAGCCCACGTTCGGTCAGCATGCAATGCTTTCTATGGAAGACTGAATCAAATAATCAAAGCCAAAGGAGGTCATATCGAGCAGTAACATGTTTTTCATAAAATGTAATATGTTTTCAACATATTCCACGAAATTTCAATAAAAAATAATCAAAATTAAAAAAATTACAGCGTTTTCATTTGGTAACACTTGGTCTCAGCCACCCTGTATATGTATATCTTCAGCAGCGACAGGTATTTGATGGTAAGCGCGAACTAGGTCGATCTTTGAGAACATCTTGTACCCTTGAATACATGGAAAAGTTGTGAATATTCGGAAGGGGATACCTATCCGCTATCGTTACCGCGTTTAATCTTCTGTAATCTCCGCAGAGCCACCAACCACTATCGCGTTTAGGCACTAAGTGTAAGGGAGAGGCGGCACTGGATGAATTAGACCTACATACCATAAGTTGAATCATATGGTCAATCTCAATCTGCGTTATTCTATGCTTTTCAGAATTCAGGCGTCTCGGATGGCAAAAAGGTAATGTCCCTTGTGTTACTATTCGGTGCACGACAGAATGTTTCACCGGGAGATCGTATCGAGGCTCGTGTGACAGACTTGGGTACTGGCGAAGAAGTTCGCCAAAACGGCCTTCGATAAGAAATATTCTGGGCGGTACAATTTCTTCAATGGGAATACCTACGTCCATTGCGCTTACCGTAAGCGAAGAATTTGTATCCAAAAGGAACCTATTCTTTAAGTCGACCACCAAACCGAATTTGACCAGGAAATCAGCTCGAATAATCGGTCTGGTAACTGATCCGACGACAAATGCATGGCGAAAGTCGCGACGTAACCCTAAATCTACGCATAATAACCGTATAGGTGTTCCATTAGCGGCGACTAACAGGTTATCTGTATCGCTAAGAGCATCTGGAAAATATTTAAAAGGAATAACTGAGACTTCGGCACCAGTATCTATTAGGAAACTTAACTTTGTGGCGGGGCACGTAATCACTAGGCGACGATTTTGCTGCATCCCACAAGCCGTCGCGAGCACGGTAGGATTCTCTAGTTTTCTTACTTCGAAGGCGAAGAAGAATTAGATCGTTTAAGCGAACACGGTTCTCGACATTTCCTAGCTCTTATGTCAAATTTGTTATGAAACCAGCAGTAAGAATTAGATCGACCAAGTGATCGTTCTATAGAGATTGGCCGATTCCGTGAGGAATTGCAAGACCGGCTTCTACCACGAGATCGATTATTACTACGGCTGAATTGCGCGCGTAGTTCGTTTATTGATCGTTGTAGACTCTCCAATGTTATCTCCTTATATAACGTTGCGGGTTGAGCAGAATTACTGCAAATTGAAGATGACGAAGGACGATTGATTTCCCAAATTTGATCGGCTAGGGCGATCAAATAAAAACTAAACTGTAACTGATATTTTCCACCAGTATATAAATTTTGGTCCCAAATTTCCTCACTGCCTCATGAGAATTTTGTATACGTACAAGGAGTATAAGATACATTTTGTTATTGTGTTCTGTCATTTTCGTTGTTTGTATTAGTGTATCGTTTTGTGACGGTAAGTATCAAAAATAAGCCAATCGGTTGAAATCAGTTGAAATCGGGAAAATTGTTTTGATGCTTATGCTCACGAGTGAGAATATTTCACCTACTATGAAGCAGGAGAATTAACAATACATACTGTGTCGTTCGTTGTAAATATTTTTGGAATATTCTACTTTTAGTAAAGTTCTATTATTTTATAATAAAAAAATGTATTTCTTTATTTTTAACATGTTTGTTTATTAATTTTTTAGATTTCGTGTTGCAAAAGCAGATTAATTTTTTATTAAAAACTTAATTAAATCAATCAAATATTGTGCAAGTACAGCTTACATTATGTAAAGGTTACTAAAAAATACTTACGCTGAAATACATACAAAATACATAATGTAAACTGTACTTTCACAATACCTGACTGATTTAATTCATTTTAATATTAAAGCCATCAAAAAATTCTGTTGAAAATTTGATAAATTTAAACAAATCGAGAGTAATTGCAATTCGTTTTAACAAGCTGTATTTGAAATTGATAATGATGTTTTACGAAACCTTTTTTGCGTACAGCGTCACATACATATGTATGTACCTATTATTAAAAATCTATTTTCTAATTCCTTTATTTTCTGTTTATCTTGCTAACTACTACATGCATTTTATACATTCTCCCAATGCCATATGGAACGTAAACCAAATCATATGGGATTTTCAAATGCAATATTTTACATCGTCTTTATTATCAATTTAAAAGAAAATTTTTGTTTATAAATATAAATAATTTGAAATTAAATATATCGAATTGCAGGTTGTACACAATTTTAATTGAAATTAATAAAATTTTAATACACAATTTTGCATTTTAGTCCGTTGATTTTTTTTCAAACTTCGTCATCTTCGTGTCCCTTTAAAAATTTCATTCGTATACTAAACCCTAATCTCAACAAAGAACACAAAATAACTATACGAAAAACTAAAAAAAGCATGAATAATAAAAGAGCATTCGAACACACACACAATAACTAATACCATTACGATCCGGTAATTCTCGCCTCACCGACTCATGAGACGACCAAAATTTATGTCCTGGTGAACCGTTGTAATTTTAGGTAGGTATCGTTGACTATAGTTGTATAAATATTTTAATATGTTGACGTTATTCTGATGCAGCTATTCAAATTAGTTTATACAGGCTTCTTTAACTGTGTTTTTTTCAGGAATGTGGTAGAGTGTGTAGATGTGTAATACTTCTAAATTTGATGTGCAATCGGTATCCCAAAAACCATTCGAAGAAATTGTTTAGTTTAATACTGTTGTGTGTGTATTGCAAAACTGCAAAACTTCGCTGTTTAAGCGATCCGTAGTATTTCATTTTTCGCGTCCATAAAATTTAAAAATGTATTTTAGAAATACTGAGTTCAGGCGATGATCGTTGCCTGCGGTTTCTATTTATTTTTATTAATATGAACCACTCACTAATCACGATAAGAGTTTCTTTATGCACTTTTTCTTCCGTTAGTCTTTTTTAATTTTTTTTATTACGTGTGAAGGCTGAATCTAGTTCACTGTTTGTGTCACCACTTATTGTATCGTCGTTTGATGAACTGATGATACAAATTTCGATTTGGAAAATACTTCACTTGGTTAAATAAAAGAAAAACTAAATACTTTGGTTTTTAAATAATTTTATTGAATTTATTAAAACAAATATAATTTTCTGACTCCAATATATATATATTGATTGTCTCTTGACAACGTTCGGATTAATAATAATAAATTGTATTACAAGTACAAAATTTTGACAAAATACAAATACACCACCACTACCGCATCTATAATACCGAAAATATATTCCTTAATAAAATAAAGATAACATTGTATTAGGCGCATCAAGTGCAGAGACATTATTTGTATTAGCCACGGACATCGATTGCAAACCATTTTGTTACGGAATCTTTGAGTATTGCAATGATTGGAAATTGGAAATGAATTTTTAATAGAAAGTAGGGAACTGTGGGAGGAAATACAAATGTATAAAATATTAGATTTATTGACTGCCACAAATATCGCTCCCTACAGAGCGATTGAAGAAAACTGAATCACCATTAGGTACATTTTTGTAACGATGAATCTCGGAAGGTGCAATGGAAATGGGATTCTAAAATAATTTTTAGATGAAGTCCTGTAATACGGCGAATTAGGAAGGAGCATTGCTATTCCTTAACCGACTACGATGAAACTCGACATGTGCGTTGGAAATAGGATTCTAAAATGGTCTTTGGATAAAGTTCAGGAATATGGGCAAGTAGAATGGAACTTTACTATTCCTTATAAGAAGAAATTTGATTTGTGCGTTGGAAATGGGGTTTTTAAATGATTTCCCGATGAAATTCTGAAATATGGCTAATTAGGTTTGAACTTAGCTATTTTTTAACGGATTATGATGAAATTCGACATGCACTGCGAAAATGAAATTTTAAAATGATCAATTATTAATATAGTTTTTAACGGCCAGTGGAAATTGTTAAGTAATTTTGTTCTTCGTGGAATCTAGCACATAAAATAATTGAAATACTTCTTATTTGTTTCTAAACATAAAACGATCAAATTATATTATTATTTTGGCATTCTTGCTATTTTCAAAATATATAATACTATAAATTAACAATAAAGAAAACATTTTTTTAAAGATTTAACAATAAATCACAAAATTGTTTAGACGGTTCTTAAAATTAACGCAAAATATTACTTACATACAATTTTACAATTTCAAACCATTATAAAGTTGGTAATTTTTATATTAATAAAAAATTATCACATATTGTTGAAACCATATTTAAATAAATAACACAAATTAAATATATAAATAAATAATTTAACAAATTATAAATCTACGTCATAAGTTGAAATTTGGTTTTTGATTAAATTATTTTATTTCCATCCTCAATAAGAGTTGCATAAATTTTTCTTTTGCATGTATGTCTTTTCATGGTTAAAAGCGCGCAATTTTAATTATACATGTATGTATATAAACATTGACTGCTAACGATGATAAAAAATGAATACATATAGACAAGAAACTTTAACAGACGAAAGGAACTTTAACAGTCAGGTAATTGTCTTTATGATTAAAAATATGCATTATTTATGTTGGAATGTCTTCCAAGCATGTTTTTAGTAATGGAAAGTGGTTTTGATTAACAATCTAATTTCAAATTATCAGCAATCTCAGTGTACAATTTTTCCGCTAGGTTGAATCTATGGTGCTCAATAGCCAAGATCTATTTTGTGTGTTTCATTTTGAATTTTTGTATTATTCCTTTAAATTTGGTAGTACCTAAGCTAAGATGAGCCAACTCTAAAATTGGTCGAGACTTTTTTAGTTTGATCAAAATCAAAATCACGATTGTTATCGTAACGATTGTTGTTATAAAAATATATTGTGAATTAGTGCTGTGGAAAGCAAAATGGGCGATTTAGAAGGCTTAAAACGGCAACGCTTAAGATTGAAAGGAATTCTGACAAAACTCTCTAAATTTACAAGTGCTATTAAAGATAATTCGGATGTATCCGTAGAAGAATTGCGACTAAAGGCGATTCGCGCCAAAGAACTTTTGGACAAGATTTTTTTATTTTTTTTGCGCCCCTTACCCCCCGAGATTTTAAGTGTTAACAACGAGACAGTATCCACGATAAATACATCGCCAGAGGTGCATCTTGCAAAGTTACAAATTCCGACGTTTTCGGGCGATTAAACAGAATGGCAAAGTTTCTTCGATTTATTCCATTCTAGAATACATAGCACAGAAAATCTTACATCAGTGCAAAAATTCCAGTATCTGATAGGTCTACTTAGAGGTGATGCATTTTCGCTGGTCAAGCATTTTAAAGTTACCGAGTCCAATTACATCGAAGCATTGAAAAAACTCAAGCTACGGTACGATCGCAAACGCCATACCATTAACGCTTTCAGACGTCATTTTTTGATCAACCAAACGTGCATACAGCCAGCGCTTCAAATGTTAGAAAGTTACTGGATACATCGGATGAAGTAGTCCATGATTTAAAAGCCTTGGAAGAGCAAGCCAAAGCTAGAGATCCTTGGATCATATACCTTCTGTTGCAGAAGCTGGATGATGAGACGCGAAGTTTATGGGCCCAAGAGAATACTGAAAACGAATTTTCAGTAATAAACGACTTTTTCGATTTTTTAGTGAAACGAACTGATGCACTCGAGTCGGTTAAAGCACATTCCAGTCGGCAGTCAAAACCAAGTGCACCAGGCAAGTCGAGAAATAGTTTTACCACCACTACCACTGAAGTCAAATGCATAGCATGCAACAAGGAGCAACATCGATTGATAGATTGTGCGATATTCAGAGAGCAATCAGTTGAAGAAAGAAGACACCTAATAGGCAGCAGCAAGCGTTGCTTCAATTGCCTCAATCCGTTTCCGTATGTAGAATCCGAGGCAGATGCCGTCAATGCTCTTACAAGCATCACACTCTCCTACATGTGAATACGCAATCAAAAGTAGTAGTAACTACAAAGGAAAGAGCCAGACACCAACAATGAAGACACGACGCTTAATCATCATACCCTTAACCGTAGTCATGAAGATGTTACAATTTCATTAAAAACAAGTGTGCAGACAGTGCTACCTACTGCAGTAATTAATGTATTCGATAACTTAGGCATCCCAAGATCATGTCGTGCATTAGTGGATACGGCATCACAAGCGTCTTTTATTACTGAGTCACTGATGCAGAAATTAGGGTTGCCAAGGAAGAATTACAGAAGCCTAATCGCGGGAACTGGAGAAATAAGCACCGAAGATCTAGGGGAATTACATCTTTGCGACTAACTTCAAGATTTAATTCCATCTAAGTTGCATCGATAGACGCGATCATCATCCGGAAACTTAGTTCTTCGCTCCCGGCATTTGAAGTTGACTTAGCCTGTTTAAGCACCCTATCGAACATCAATTTGGCTGATCCGAACTTTTAGAATCCCGATAATATCGATATTTTACTTGGCGCAGACATCGTTTTTGAGCTACTAAAAGATGGCAATATAAAACTAGGCGATACTAACTTAAGAGCTCAGAATACCAAGCTAGGGAGGTACGCACGACGCAGATAAACCATTAACAACGCACTCTTTCGCAACCATCGTCGTTATTGATAACACACTGTAAAGGTTTTGGGCAATTGAAGAGGTACCCGAAACGATCCCGATGATTAAGCAGGAAGAAGATCGTGAGAATTGGTTCAAGGCGACTACAAAACGGGCAGAAGATGGAAGATTCATCACTTAGTTTCCATTTAAGGAGCAGTATTTGACGCGTCAGCTCGGCAAGGTCAACCAATGGCTTGTCATTAAACCAAAACTTGATAATAGGGCCCAATGTACAGTCAAGTCTGTTTCAAATACTTACCGGATTTCGGCAGCATCCATTTGTTTTAGTAGGCGATATTGAAAAGATGTACCGACAAGTTTGGGTAGATCAGGAGGATACCAGGCGCCAGATAATATTGTGGCGAGACCAGCAGCAAAAAATATGCCCCTATGCTTTGGATACGGTCACATACGGCACTGCATCTGCTTCTTATATGGCCACCAGATGCCTAAAGGAGCTTGGTCAATTACATAAAGAAAACTTTCCAGATGCAAGTTGGGCAGTTGAAGAAGATATTTATATGGACTATTTGAAGACTGGTGCACCAATGCTAGCAAAGTTGATTAAGCTTAAAGACGAGGTAATCCAGATATTAAAAAGCGGCGGTTTCAACCTCAGAAAACTACTATCAAACGACGCACAACTGAGGGCCATGCTAAATGATGATGATTCAAAAAACCTGAGGATCTTTTCGGAGCATCCAGAGTCGGTTAAGGTATTGGGAATTGCATGGAACGCCAACACAGACCATGTTATATTTCATGTCAATCTGGAAGACAAAGATGTCCATAAAGAAGTTTCCTTTCCGAAGCAAGCAAAATCTTCGATCCTTTGGGGCTACCCAATTATAACAGAAATGAAAATTCTATTTCAAAGCTTGTGGTTGCAGAAGATTGGGTGAGATGAGCCGCTGCCATCAGAAACCAGACTATCAGTATAACTATTCACGGTTTCTGTGATGCTATAGCAAATGGGCATATTCCGCGGCAATATATGCTCGATCACAAGGTGAGCATGGATATTCAACGCATCTGATATGTGCCAAAACAAAGATGGCACCAATAAAGCAGTTCAGTATACCTAGACTGGAGTTAATGGGTGCGGTTCTTCTTAGTCGATTGGTAAAGGAAGTAACAGCCATTCTATTTATCAATATATCATCAGTTACAATGTGGACCGATTCCAATATAGTTTTGGACTGACTTGCCAGTCCACCGAGGCGCTGGACCACATTTGTTGCCAATCGAGTCTCGGAGATAATAGGCGGTTATAAACGAGATAAATGGCGTCACGTGCCATCCAGACAAAATCCAGCCAACTGCGCAACACGGGGGAAATCAACTGCAGAAATTATTGTAAGCGAACTTTTGTGAAATGGACCGGAATGGCTATCAAAGAAGGAACAATTATGGCCAGACCAACCGCACATACCAGAGACCAAAAAGAACATGCAGGTTAAAGTGTACAATACAACTTGCCCAACCATCGATATTAACCACCAAGACGACATCATTCTGCGCTTAAGTCAAAAACATTTCAGTTATTTTAAACTAATTAAAATATTTTCATATATTCGTAGATTTCTCACAAATTTGAAAGCGAAGAAAAATTCTGGTAAACGACAGACTGGAGTACTAACAGTAGCAGAAATGGAGATGACAAACCGGGAAGTAGTAATCTATTGGTAAATTAGGCAATTCCCCGAAGAGTATTGTTATCTTGAAATCAACCGCGCGATACCTGTGAAAAGTACGCTAAACAATTAAACCCGTTCATGGACACCGAAAGGGTTATGAGAGTAGGAGGAAGATTGGAAAAATAAGCACTACCGTATAGTACCAAGCATCTAATCATACTTTCATCCAAGTCACCAATAGTCACAGCCATCACACTCGATGTTCGTCAGAAGAGGTAACACCCGGGCCCGCAATTACTAATGAGTTTGGTGCGTCAAACTTATTGGGTGGTTCGAGGGAAAGATGTTGCGAAAAAAGTGTTCCGGCAATGTATAAAGTGTGCATGACAAAATCCCAAAATAATGACACAATTAATGGGACAGCTCCCGGAAGACAGAGCACGACATACAGCACCGTTCGGCGCAGTTGGAGTCGACTTTTGCGGGCCTTTCAAGGTTCATGCCATTCGAAGAAGAGGGTCCACTCCTGCGAAAGCATATTTGTGCATTTTTGTATGCTTTGGTACGCATGCGATACACATCGAAATATGCATGAATCTAAGTACTGAATCGTTTTTAGGGGCACTGGGCAGATTTATTAGCAGAAGAGAGTTATGCCACACTATTTACTGCGACAACGTTACAAATTTTGTTGGCGCAAGAAACAAAGTCGACGAAGTCTATCCGTGTCAAAAAAATAATAACGATAACATTCAGGTCAGTCTTTTGTAGGATAAGATTACATGGCGATTTATTCCCCTAGCAGCACCTCAGCAAGGTGGATTATGGGGAAGCGCAGTAAAGTCAACCAAAACTCAAATTATACGAACAATAGGCGACACGATACTTACTCTTGAGGAATTTTCAACACTAACTGCGCAGATAGAAGGTGTTCTTAATTCAAGACCAATTTGTTCCAGTAACGATGACGAGTTAGATTTTCTCACACCTGCTCATTTCTTAATTTGGCGACCAATACATCAATTACCAGAAGTGGCAGCTGAGCAAAAATTAAATCCAAATGCAAGATGGGACATCGTAAAACATATTTATTGTCAATTCTGGAGTCAATTCTGGCAAATGGAGTATTTAAAGAGTCTTCAGCCTAGATACAAATGGCAAACACATAAAAAAAACATGGAACTAAATGATGTCGTACTAATTCATGAGAATAATTTGCCACCCACTCAATGGCTTATGGGGCTAGTCATCAAATTATTTCCTGGCAATGACGGCAATGTTCGGGTGGCAGAGCAACTTTGCAACTTTACATGGCGTTTGACTGTACAGACCATTTCATTCTGTTAAAAAAACTGAATTATTTAAATCCAACTTTCCGAGCTTACTGTTTGCAGCAAAGCTATTTGGAAAACAGAAAATAGTTTACTGCATGATTTCTGGAGTACCTCTGGGCTCCATTATAATTCCAGAATTATTTAACTTTTATATGAATTATAATTTTAATCTCTACGATATTCTACTTATAAATAATTAGCTTAATATGAAAAAACACTCTTAATTTAAGCAAAACGAAATACATAGTGTTTGAAACCAAAGGAAGATCTTTCAAAGTAAATTCGATTAAAATTCCTCAGGTGCCAAATTATAATTATCTAAGACCTTCAATTGACGATAAGTTAGACTGGACGCTTCATATACTATAATACAAAATAATGTTTTATCGAAGAACTTTGTACTGAAACTTATACGATACTGTATCGTAGACCGAACAGGTTGGATTCTTTATTTTGCCATTGCTCATAGCCTTTTTTGATGTTTCTATACTAAGCAGAATAGCTACCTCAAAATAAAATCGTTTAAACTATTTGGCTACTACCTTATTTATTTCCTACCGTTCGTTTATATTCTACAAATATTTTACCAATAGTAGCCTTAGCTAAATTTGAATCATTTCTACTAATTCATTAAATAAAGCTTGATTATCTGCCTTATTCTAGACTTTCATCTAAAAATCATGTTAGAATACCATTTCTATTGTACCCGTCCAGTTTCATCGTAATCGGTGGAGAAATAGCCAAGTTCCATCCTAATTGGCAATATTTCAGAAATTTATCTGAAGTAACGTGTAACAATTAATGGTTATGGTTTTGTTCGGTAACCACAATATCGTCAAATAGTAAATTCAAAATAACAAATGGCAATTTTACCAAAGGTTGAATTTGGAGTGCAAGTCCTATAAATGATGTTTCTATTAATCAGAGCTAGAATTGTTTTTTTAATACAGATGAATAACCAAGAGAAAAAATATGATAATACAAATACAATAGGGAAGAGCAAGAGCCATATAATAAAAATAATTTCCCTGTTCTTCAGAGTAATATTTTGTTTACAGAATCACTCCTTATGAATAGTTTTTTAATATTTTTTACTATCGCTCCTAAAAAAAAAATGAAGAGCGAAGAGCGAAATCCTATTAATCAATTATAAGTTCTTATTATTATTATTTGGTTCCTTATGTATTGCTATTTTTTGTATCTTAAAGGAAACGGTTTTATATAACAACAAATTTTTTAGGAAAACCAATTTTGAGTAGGGCTGGGAAATTTGTAAAATACTTAAATTCATGCACAAATTGGTACTTTAAGTAAACAAAATTTGCGTTTCAAGAATGAGTTGGATGACTTTGCCAAACCAACAACAGTTGTTACCATTTGGCGAAAACTTTTCAACTGAATTAAAAATCTAATAATGATTCAGAATTATCGAATTTGGCATATATTTTTTGAACTCTGTATCCCAAACATTGCAAAGTAAACAAAAAAATACTTGCTGCACCACATAACACATATGTGACAATTTGATTGACAGGCGTTTCCTTTATAATCGAGTAATTAACCGCCAACGAAACCGAAACATATCGACATCCATGTACGTTCATATATAAATGAAATTCCCACAACATGAATTGAATTAAATTAAATTCAATAAAACTGTCACAATTGATCAGACCAAATTATCCTTTTCATGGTTTCATTTTCTCGTCGTATATGTTTACTAATCAACTGTATCATTGTCATTTTAGTCATTTATCCCATTTAAATCCTCTATCTTCCTATATATACAAAATTTACAAATACAAAAAAAAAAATTTAAATTAAAATTCCACAGCATTTTCATTTCCAAATTTTTTAAAAGAAACACACACAAAAAAAACGTCTCAAATTACCTCCATTAATCTAATCATCAATCATTTCAATCATTTTTTAATCAATTCAATTTTATACGCGACTTTATATTTATAGACACTGGCAGAATCAAAAAGTATTACCATTCAAGACAATGGGTTTGTTTAGGAGTAGATAGACAGGTATAAAAGAGAATTACAACAACAACAAATTTATAAATTGATGGATCAAAACAATTCTAATCTTTTATTTTTTTTTGTCGTTTTCTTATTTATTGAATGACATCTTAAATCAAAATTTACATTTTTTATTTTATTTTTAAACGAGACTGATCAATTTAGTTGAGGGAATTACTGTAAGAATGATTGATCCCGTTCGTATTTTTTGATGTAAGATTTTACAATTTGATCATTTTTTGGGAATCTATTTTATGCAGATGCTTATAAAACTGCTAGGTAAACTTATCCGTCCCCTTATTGTGATAATGATTTGAAGACCAGCCATATGTTGAGATTTGGGGCTTAAGAATTGCCCATAATTCATATAGGCCGACTTTGTAAATAGTTCCTAATATAAAATCGTGTTATTGACGCTCTGAAGAATTCCTGGGTCATATCATTTGAGGTTGGATTTCTTAAATAAACTAAGTGCCAAATTCAAGAAATATTGCGGAACACCACTAATGACATTATGGTTGGTACAATTAATCAATCACTTGTTTCCACAATCACAATTTTTTTTTACAAGAACAACCAATCCAGCCAATTTATTATGTCTCCAACTCAAAATGGAATTAGGTAGCATGTTTGTGGATGGATTCATTTCAGTTGTATGGTTTTTAAATGGGCATACTAGAGACAAATTAATTTGCTTGTTTCAAGATCATCGGTATGTTGCAAGTTTCCGAAATATGGCCTTTATCTTAGAAGTCGATGGCACCAAACAGCACCTAATCCGAGAGGTTTTTATTTTTCGCATACCACAATATAAACTCATTAAAACTTGGTGAATGCTATTGCGTTGCAAGAAAAAAACCATAATTTGGCAACTTGCATTTGGCATTAATTAGCCCCTTGATATTTTGAATATTTTAATTAAATATAATAAAATCCTGGGCTGAGATAACTTCACACAATAGTAAATGTGGCATAATTTTATTAGTATTGCCTGATTTAATTTATTTATTTTCTGGAATAAAATCTTGGCCTAACTTCACGTGTCTAACATCGATTGATGCGTTTGAGTGAAATTTTATATCTGGGATGTTAAGCCGATTATATAAAAAGTCCTAATCTAAAATAGAATAAATCATGATGAAAATTTTGAAATTATCATTTTCCTGGTTCATCCGATATTTTACAAATAAATTTAACGATTTGAATGAATAAATTTGAAAAACCAGAATATGTTTGGAGAATCTAGGATCTCTGGTCTCCCTAGGAAGGACCTATCTCTTTCTTCGTTCGAAATTCGTGTTTGAGATGAATGATAGGGATGAAGGGGTTTTCTATTGGAAAACAACTCAAACTCAATATAAAAAAAAGAATTCTTAAAGACTGAACGTGATAAGACTTTGCTATTCTCCCCGTATTCCTTCACACCTCTCCGCTTCGCTGGGTTTCTTTTTGGTACATCTGTGCAGTTTTTTTTCTATACCTAATTTGGAAGACGTGCATTAAAAGACTTTTCTTGTTTAGTTTCTTCATTTTTATTCTTTTTTCGGTATACACAAATATCTTATATACTACGTAATATCATCAAAATACATTCTTATACACTACATTTGATGTCTTGTTGTCTGGCGCATGTATAAATAAATTTTCTGTTTGTCCGACACGTTTATTCTTCCAAATGAACTCCACAATAGTGGAACGTTTAACCCTGCACCTTATTGATAGTCATACTATAAGCTAATCTCATACTCTAAGCTCTCTTGGTATGAGAACTTTCAATGTCTCTACTTTTCACTTTCTGTTTTTCAATTTTTCGCTTTTTACTTTTACTTTTATTCGGACGAAAATCAACTGACACATGCACGTCGTGCTTCGCCTTATATAGAGTTAGAAGCCACTCGTGCCACTCACACATAACGGTCCTCGAACATTGCAGAACATTCTCGATTCCGGTTCAGTTCATTCTAGTACATTCGTGAACATTCTTGTTCATTCAATGACTATTCACTTTTCAGTTTCTGCTTTTATACTTTGATCAAATTAAAATGAGTTTTAGAAATTTAACTAAAAATGGCTTACAGATCACAGCTAAGGTTTCAGAAAATCGATTAGCTGGTTTTCTCGGGATGCCCCTATTTCATAAGTTGAAGTTTTTTTCTTCAGATTTTGAGCATAATTATACATTACAAATACAGGTTCTGCCTCTTGAATTGCAGAACATTGGTTTGTCCCATCTTCCTCTTTCAATCAATAACTCGGTTTTTGTACAATTAATGTAACATTAATTTTGCTTCTCTATTTTCTACTGCTTCTCTTTCGGTATTTCGTATTTAATTTGGTAGTTCTTTACCGATTTCGGTACATCTAATGATTTTCAAGCAACAAGGCGAATAATAAGGCCGATAAGTCGTTGAAGGCCTTAAATCATATTGAAGTGCGCATAATACCACCGTCATTTATGCTGTTTACATTGTCTGGTTCCGAGATTCAGTTGGTGCAATAATCGGCCAACTAATAATAATAATAAAAATAAGCAGTTTTCAATATAAGTTTAGTTAGTGTGTTAGGATTTTGACAAAGGAGTAAAAATAAAGATCACAATAAGATACTGACAAAACCAAAATAATTTTGTTCTATTATTCTGTTGACACATACTATTAAAGTTAGCCGAAAGTTCTTAGCCGACCTATTTCCGCCGAAGCATATTTTAAATAAAATGAAATATTAACAAAACAACCTATAAATTGGTAGTCACCGCTGGATATCTTCTGTTAATATTGTTGCTGGTATTATAGGATGCAAGTTGTGCTCTGCAAAGCATCTTATTCTTGTATCCAAGCTTTATTGAAAATTGTGGACGACCCTAAGAAGCATCTGGAATCATTTTCTGTGTTTTTCTCGTAAATGATTATGTGTTTCTCTGTAAGTTGACACACGAGAAATTGCTGTTTGTGAGACATTTACATAAAACAACATCGCCGCTTAAATTTCTTGTCTTTCGTTCCATTATAAACCAAACATTATAGGGTTAAATAAAATTGAGTAAACTTTATACAAATTTTAAATTTTATATGAAAGTTTTATTCAAACGAATTTTTCCGGGGCCCCCACAAGAAAACTGACCTGATATTTTTTATAGGGATAACTATTAACTGGGCGCACTGTTTCAAATACTTTTCAGATATGACACTTTAATGTTTGTAAATTTTTAAATTTTATATGCGCTCTTCACATGAAACTGAACCTTTTACCTTTTCTAGAGGTAACTGTTGCCTAGACAAACTAACTGAACTTCCTTTCAGACGTGCCATTTTAAATAATAAAAGGTTGAATTTATGCAAATATTTAAGTTTCAAATGGCCCTTTCATTCAAACGAATTTTTCAGGTCTCCCTACATGAAACTTGACCTGATCATTTTTTGTTGGGGTAATTGTCGCAAGATTTGAATTTCAAATGGGTCTTTTATTCAATCGACTTCCCCTGGGCTCCCCATATGAAACATCACCTAATAATTTTTGTACTTTTTCAAGTTAGCGCACCATTAAAATAAATCGAACAATTAATTGCACCATATTTTGATAGGAAATCGTTAGATCAGGACTAATTACCATTTTTTATCGTTTGGTCGTCAATAGATTGATACCTCCGTCCCCACCCATCTTAGATTAGAGACCCATTGTTGCAATTTCTATTCAACTGTCCAATTAAGTCCAAACCTGCATGTTAAACACGGATCTTCTTAAATACGATGTGCAACATGTTTCACAATCTACTTGTTGATTCATTGCATTTATCGACTCTTCCAACTTTCTACAACCATTATTCCATATTAATTTATGGTTCACTTCCACGACAGACTTTGGCTTCTGCCTGAGTAAAACCCGCAATTTTCGCAATTATAATTGTGAAACATGCTTGGTGTTGATAAAAGTACGTCCTCCATAATTCGTCAAATTCGCCCCTAATTATCCTACCACATACCTAATGTGTAAGGATATAAGCGGAATCTAGTTCCAACATTCCGGTTAACTCTCTCGATAAATAATTTTGCTTAGTAAAAGCGTGCGCTCTCGATAAATTACTTTAGGTCCACCTTCTTTTAGGAACCTCTAGCGACTGACTTATACTTCGTACTTATCTAATCATAAGAAATACTCATACTCATTCATTTATTCGGATACATTACATTAAAGCATTCTTTCATACATTTTAAATTCGCCCATCGCTACATATCAATTCGCACGCAAACTATACGAAAACACCTATTCAACCAATAAGCAACACAACACACAGAAATTCATTTTGTTAAATACACTACAGTGCAGCGAGAGACCAAACAAGATAATTCATTTGCTTCTCCGTTTTATTCATCGTGTCAAAAATCGCTCGATGTACCGTTTTTTTTTCACTTGCGGGGCAGTCCTGTAGCGGCTCACTAATGTACATTCATTTCACCAATACAACATATTCAACCATGTCTCACCGCTTTCCAACTCAAGTGCGCATTGGGTGTCTCACGTCGTTCACATCTGAACGTACTCCACACGAGAAACACAATACACGACGTAATGACTAACACAAAACCAAATAAAAATTAATTTTTATTTTTTATCTCCATCTTCGGTGTCGTATAAATCTTTAAAACGGCAATACGTTGCTCTGTGTGTTGACCTGGCCGCCCAACCACATTTTGTCGTCCCCAAAATGGTGGTGTATTATTATTATTATTATTATTATTGGGGGGGCCATCTGGCCCCTGCTTAATTATCCGTCCAGTCAATATTCAGGTTCTTAATTAACCTGACAATACTGCCTCCCGGTACGTGATACATACTATCTGGGCTTATTGCTCTCCCTCCTAGATGTTTACTACAGCATGTAGTTCCGCTAGATAGACGGTAGCATTGGAGCTCAAGGACCTCGAGAGGGTTGTCCCACTCCCGTATATTCCTACTCCTGCCCCGTATTCCGTTTGATTTTACTCTTATGAGTTGCTGGGAATTGCAAATCACCTGTAGGTCACCCAGCATTACTACAGGAAGGCTAAATAAAACTGGAGGGTGCCTGGTATCCAGAGTCCGCATATTTTGGGCTGATTAACCTATCAGCCATTCATCTTTCGGCATATGCTGTTCCACCTTAGATTAGGGTTTTTTGTCAAGGTTTTCTCCTTTAGCGCCGTACTTTAGCCTGTGCCAAATGGCCTAAAATGTGCCAAGTGGCCTTAGTTACCAGTGGTTGCCACGAGGAGGCAGTACGTACACTTGCGAATTGTGAACAGGTTACCCCTTACACAATTGTACCCATCACGCAGCTGCCTAATGACAAGACTAGAACAGCTCACGTGATGCGCACCCTACCGGAAGGTTCCGGAGCTGGTAGATTAATCTACTCAACTATGATCCCCCCCTCCAATAGACGCCAAACCACCATGGTGGTGTAAAACAATAGAAGTTTTGTAATAAATTAAATTAACTTGATATTTTTAATAAATTGTTTTCAAAATAAATAAATTATAAATTTTGTATAGTGTGTGTTGTTTTAATATTATGTAAATGCATAGCATATTTTAAAAATGGTGACCACCGACAGCCGTGTTTACGGCATTTTGCAAAAGCACGCAAAAAAAAACCCGCGCAACAATTATTTTTTCCCCGTATACAATTTTGGACACTTGATCTATGTGTTTGTATGTAAGGCCGCACCCGTATCCATATCAACCAAGTGCACGTGCAAGTGGAGTCAAGCAGATGCACGTGTGGAAGTTAATAATCATAAAAGTGCTGTAAATACACACAAACATATTACACGGAGTCAAACACGGAGTTAGGCGCATACAAACACGTGTCAACCATATACAATGTGGCAGCAGAGTCAGTGTAATCATCATCACCAAGGGAAGCAACATCACGGCCGCGGTCATTTCATGGAGCACATGTCACCCGAGTTCGTCATCACGGCCATTATCATTACCACCAACGACAACAGCAAGCGCCTAACATTAGCAGTAACATCATCATCAACAATGGGACCGACAGCACAACTAAAATTAACACCACTGTCATAGCTGTCATTAACATGGCCAACATTGACAAGACAGCATCAACATCATTATCACCGTCATCGTCATCGAAACCATCACCAACAGCAACTCCAGCAACAGCAGCTCCAGCAGCAGCAGCAGTAACAACAACATGAACGGCAACAACAACAGCAAACAAACAAAAAAACCAGAATCATCATCAAAAATATTTCATCTTTTTTTTATTTCTTTTGTAAATTATGTAAATTTTTCACCATTTTTTTCCGGGTTCATATTTTTCTTTTCCATTTAGAATCTTTTTAATAAACATATTTTTATTTTGTTTTGTTCAACCATTCCCCACTGCACTCCCCACCGCCTTTTATACGGCCACAGTCGAGACTCACTTCGACTGCCGCCGTATAACTTTTCATGTCACTGGGACACAGTCGAGACTCACTTCGAGTGTCCCACCCTCTCACGAGATAGTCGAGATTCACGTCGACTTTATCCGGCCACAGTCGAGTCCGGGACTGGCCTCAAAGCGGCCACTGCCAACACTTCTTGGCAGGCCCCAAAGTTGACTCCAGACTTCAGAATTCATTTTCTGGTCTGGCATGTCACATCTATGTCGTGACATGGAAACTCGGTCAATGCACCTGTGTTGTGTCGGACTGGTATGTTGGACAGTGAGGGAAGACTAGAGGTGCACACCAGATATTGGTTGAAGTCCCTGCTCCCAACCTATCTGGTGTGTGCTTTGATGCTTCCTTTCACCACTGCTCCTCTGCCTAGTGCGACGCAAACTCCACATTCACTCGCTTGCGTCACCAGACATCTTTTAACAGCTCTGTCTGCAGCACAGCACTTCAGTAGAGGAGGATAAGAAGTACCCACCGATATTTGGTCGACGCCTGTTGCTCCCATCCTATCAGGTGTGCGCCTCGACGAACATCATCCTTCACAGCTACTGACGTAAGAATCAATCGAACACATTCTCCTCCCTTCCAACTGTCTCGGCCCATCGACTTCATTAATACTTCTTACGACATAAGACATTTCAACATAAGATCTGAATACAGACAGACCGAAACTAACCATGTTTCGCAGGGGCGAAAAAATCACTTGCGGGGGAGTCCTGTAACGGCTCACTCATTTACATTCATTTCACCAATACAACATATTCAACCATAATATGTCTCACTGCTTTCCAACTCAAGTGCGCATTGGGTGTCTCACGTCGTTCACATCTCAACGCAGTCCACACGAGAAACACAATACACGACGTAATGACGAACACAAAACAAAATAAAAATTAATTTTTATTTTTTATCTCCATCTTCAGTGTCGTATAAATCTTCAAAATGACAACACGTTGCTCTGTGTGTTGACCTGGCCGCCCAACCACATTTTGTCGTCCCAAAAATGGTGGGTAAAACAATAGAAGTTTTGTAATAAATTAAATTAATTTTATATTTTTAATAAATTGTTTTACACCACCATTTTGGGGACGACAAAGTATGGTTGGGCGGCCAGGCCGAGCGATTTTTGACACGATGAATAAAACGGAGAAGCAAATGAATTATTTTGTTTGGTCTCTCGCTGCACTGTAGTGTATTTAACAAAATGAATTTCTGTGTGTTGTGTTGCTTATTGGTTGAATAGGTGTTTTCGTATAGTTCGCGTGCGAATTGATACGTAGCGATGAGCGAATTAAAAATGTTTAAATGAATGCTTTAATGTAATGTATCCGAATAAATGAATGAGTATGAGTATTTCTTATGATTAGATAAGTACGAAATATGAGTGAGTCGCTAGAGGTTCTTAAAAGAAGGTGGACCTAGAGTAATTTATCGAGAGCGCACGCTTTTACTAAGCAAAATTATTTATCGAGAGAGTTAACCGGAATGTCGGAACTGGATTCCGCTTATATCCTTACACATTAGGTATGTGGTAGGATCATTAGGGGCGGTTTTGACGAATTATGGAGGACGTACTTTTATCAACACCAAGCATGTTTCACAATTATAATTGCGAAAATTGCGGGTTTTACTCAGGCAGAAGCCAAAGTCTGTCGTGGAAGTGAACCATAAATTAGTATGGAAGAATGGTTGTAGAAAGTTGGAAGAGTCGATAAATGCAATGAATCAACAAGTAGATTGTGAAACATGTAGCACATCGTATTTAAAAAGATCAGTCGAATAGAAATTGCAACAAAGGTTCTCTAATCTAAGTTGGATGGGGACGGATGATACCTATTGACGACCAAACGATAAAAAATGGTAATTAGTCCTGATCTAACGATTTCCTATCAAAATATTGTGCAAATAATTGTTCGATTTATTTTAATGGTGCGCTAACTTGAAAAATTTCTTGCAAAGTTAATAAAAAAAATTGGTTGATATAGGTCAAGATGTAAAAAATTTAGTTGAAAAAATAAAATAAAATAAAATAAAAAATAAAAATGTAAGTTAAATGAAAGGAAATTTTCCAAATTACCTTTGTATTTTACGAAGTTTCTAACAAAATCTAGCAAATTTGATGGCAGCCCATTTTCTAATTTACATGATAACATAACTCCACTTCCATTAGATCTAATCCCATTCTATTTCTGTAAATTACCTAATAGTTATTCGAAAAACTTCGATCTTCATCAAATATAAAATAGTATACAAAAATATCTTGCAATTTAAAGCAAAATCGTTTGCGTAGCTTGGCCCAGAGCTTTTTAATCCACAGCCAGAGACCGGAGGTTAAGTCTCACGCCGAAAATGGCTTAGTTGGCAATCCTACATATTATTAAAATTATTATATAACCAAATAAAAAATATTCCGACTGGAAATATTACATTTATGAATATATGTAGAAATTAGTATGGACAATCCAATAAGAATTTGCGTAAATGAATTTATATGCAGCGAACCCCAATTGGAATATGCTTATTTCCTAAAAACGTGTTAACCTTTATTTGGATCTTTTCTCCAAGTTTTTGGTTATGAAAAAATATCTTTAGATTACCAAACGACAGAAAGTGGCTCCAATCCTGACCCAATTATTTCCTACCAAAACTAGGTAAAAAATTGTTCAATGGGGTGCGAACCTGGACAAAACATTCTTCTGAATTTAAAATAATTTTTTTTTTTTTTTCAAACTACAAGTGACCAAACGTCAAAAGCTGGTGACCAATCCTAGCCTAGCGTCATTTTTATCAAAATCCTTAGATGAGGTGCTAAAAACTCGAGAGTCAGGTATAACCTCGCTGAAGAATATTAAACGTATTTCATTCAAATCAAATATGAATGGCTTTTGGCTAAGATAGCCAAGATACTGTCAGCATTACTGACATTTTATTACTTACGGCTGTAAACTTTCGGCTAACTTTAACAGGGTTCTTTTAACAGGGAAGCAATCAATATAACGTATCGAACTATCATAGATAGGTTACGTGGAAAGAGCGAATCAGGAGAACTTTTAAACTCAATTGTGCGTTATATTGGCTATGATAGTTATACGTTGAATGTTTTACATGCGCCGGATATTTAACAGATAACTGGGTTTTATAAAGTGGTGTGTGATGTCATCTAGAAAATGACTGCTGCTACGTTGGGGTTCTCAGTAGACAATAAAATATATATTAATGAGCATTTACCAAATGATGAAAGAATTGTTACAAAAATCGAGTCGATTGATCATTTAATTTCGTTAAGAGCAGCTGTACATTCATCAACAACGGTGCAACACGATAATTGAACAGTTCGACGTTGAACCGTTAAATATTTTATTG
Source organism: Tipula vernalis (assembly GCA_958295665.1). Lineage (NCBI taxonomy): Eukaryota > Metazoa > Arthropoda > Insecta > Diptera > Tipulidae > Tipula > Tipula vernalis. Next base: position 298,144,857 of record OY282559.1, on the reverse strand, counting down.
TCTTCTTTTTATTCAGTCCATAATAATAACAGTTTAAGTGCAGTTCATAAATTTCAAGTGCTAAATGGACTATTGCAGGGAGATGCAGCAGCTTTAATACGGCATATCAAAGTCACGAAGCAAAATTATGACGAAGCTTGGACCAAATTAGTCGATAGATACAATAAACCTAAGTCAATAGTATCTTCATTAATTCATTTATTTTTGCAGCAAAAGAGCTGTACTCAAGCAAACCATAAAGATTAGAGGAAACTATGCGATACATCAGACGAGGTCATTTGAGTATTAAGAGCTCTAGGAGATTCAGCTGAAACACGAGATCTCTGGCTAGTGCATATTATCGTAAACAAGTTAGATGCGGACACCAGCCAATCGTGGGCAAAGGAATCAGTCGACGATGTATTTCCATCATTTGAAAATTTTTTGAAATTTTTGGCAAGAAGGTGTGATGCTCTTGAATCGTGTATATCTGTATCAAGGTTCAACAGCGCAGTGCAGAAGGGTATACAAGTTTATAATGCTACTCAAAAACAACAGTGGAGCTGTTTAGCATGTAAAAAGGCATTTTATTTAGATATGTCCTTTATTCAAGAGCATGAACGTTGAGAATAGATCCAAAGGAGTCATCACTCTCTCCTGCACAAAGATACACTAAAAACAAATTTGTGAACTACAGGCGAATATAAATTATTCCAGTACATTGGCAACTCCAATAGCTCCAACTGCAATAGTTCAAAATAATCAGTCTACAAATATTCATACAGTTCAGTCAACATCATCAACAAATGTATTAACCACCTTGCATGATCATAGTCAAACACCTCTTAATATACTGTTACATACAGCTTTGCTTTACATCCAAGCAAGTAACGGTCAACAAACGCTTGCAAGAGCGCTACTCAATTCCGGATCGCAATCGATATTTATCACGGAATCCTGCATGCAACTAGACTTACGTCGAAAATATTCAAATGTTTCAATTTTCGGCCTAGCAACGAGTTGTGCAGGGAAAACATGATGCAAAACTATAGTCAGTGTATCATCACGTGTAGTTCCACATTACACTTTAAAAATGACGGCATACATAATCGACAAAATATCATCAAACTTACCATCAGAGATGATAAATATACCAAAATCAAACAAGACATGGCAACTTGAGCTAGCGGATCCTGAATTTTATAAGCCCAGTTCAGTCGATCTCTTAATTGGAGCAGAATTCTTTTCGGATATCTTATCGAGTTAGATAATAAACAAATGGGATCTAACGTTCAGAACTACATAACATAAATATAGATCACAAAGATGCAAACGACAACAACAATTTTTGGAACAATTGAAGAAATTTTGGAAGGTAGAAGAACCATTCATAAATTCTACAGACGTTGAACCTACTGCAGAAGACCCTTTGGAAATATTGTATAGAAATACTACAATTAGAGCAACTAATGGAAGATTTATCGTCAAACTGCCATTTGTTACACCGCGACCGAATTTAGGAAACTCCATAACCAATGCACAATCCAGATTAGTTGGAATTGAAAAAAATGTCCAGGTCAGCAGAATACTGTAAGCAGTATCAAACATTCATGGAATACATTCAGCTCAATCAATATATATTCGAAAGTGAAGTACCTACCACTTGAAGACGACCACAAATATTTTATGCCTCACCATGCAGTTTTCAAAGAGAGCACTACAACAAATATTCGAGTCGTATTTGATGCATCGTGTAAAACAACCACAGCAGTATCCTTGTTGATTGCTTACATATTGATTACAAATTGCAGCCAGATCTAACCACCACATTACTTCGTTTTAGGCAAAACATTATTGCGATAAATGCTGACATCGAGAAAATGTCTCGCCAGATATTAGTGGATCCGATTGTTGCAAACTTTTTGCTAATATTGCGGTACAGGAGTCCTGACATAGAATTGAGTGCATGCAAATGTAACACCGTTACTTATGGAACAGCATGTGCGCCGTTTCTTGCGATACGTTCTTGAGCAGAAGTGGCGAAAATACATCAATCCAGATATCCAGAAGCAGCTAACGTTATTAAAAAATTTTTATGGACGATTTACTCTCTGTCAGTGCTACTGTAGAAGGTGCAATATTGCTAAAGGATCAAATCAACGAAATTTTAGGCAGCTGCGGATTTAGGCTTCGTAAATGGAAATGAAACTCTTCGGATTTTTTACAATCATTAGAACATTATAACAAATAAGATATACCAGAACTAATAGAAGATGACCAAAGTACGAAAACCCTCGGTATTTTGTGGTATCCGCAACAGGACATATTCACATTTAAATTAACCACATTAACAAATGATGTGATCTGGACAAAACGAAAAATGCTGTCAGAAAGTTCAAAGTTATACGATCCTTTAGGTTGGTTATATCCTATTATTATAACTTTTAAAATGCTGTTACAAAAGTTATGTGTAACCAAAGCTGAATGCGATGAAGCAGCACCTAGCAACATTTTATCTACATGGAAGAAGATTTATTTAAGTTTACATCATCTGCAAGCCATCAAAATTCCTAGGTGTATGTTTAAATATCCAAATCTAAAATCGATTCAACTTCATGCATTCTGTGTTACTTCAGTATCAGCATATGGAGCTGTGATATACGTCAAGACCTGTAATGAACAAGGAGAAATTACAAATCGTTTATTGTGTTCAAAAAGTAAGGTAGCACAGATAAGACAAATAAGTATACCGAGATTGGAACTCTGTGGCGCTATACTGCTTGCAGATCTGATTTAATACTGCAAACCAATATTTACTATAGAGGAGGTAAACGTATACGCCTGGACAGATTCAATGGTGACATTACATTGGTTGTCAGACATTCCAACTAAATGGAAAACGTCTATAGCCAACAGAACAAGCATGATCATGGATACAGTTCCTAGAGAAAGGTGTGTCTCAAAACAAAACCCTGTAGACTACATATCGAGAGGTGTAGATCCCAAACTTATCCCTAATTTGAAGTGTTGGTGGAATACTTGGCTACAGCAAGATGAATCTACATGGTCCAAAACTACAATACGACCACCATCATCGGAATTGGATATTGAAGATTGAAAACAAGGAGTCATTACAATGTTAGAAACATGTCAGATCGATATTGTCGACCATTTAATTTATAAACATTTCTCTTGGTTCAAAATTAAAAAGATCATGGGGTATTTCCTTCGCTCTTGTCAACTGTCAAAATCGGAAAATAGGATGCGAAATAATAAACATTTATCATATGGGGAATATATTTCATCCGAACTGTCCATTATTCGAGCAGATTGATAATTCAAGAACTACCCATTCGAAATGTACATGCTGGAAGTACATTGATGTTGAGTTTACTACGACAACAATATTGGATAATTGGTGCGAGATATCTCATTAAACGATATATAAAATCATGCGTGACTTGCATAAAATACCGAAGTGTGCAAGAGAAACAAAAATTGGCCGACATACCGGTAGAGAGGTGCACCAAAAATAGACCATTCTTAAACACTGGAGTTGATTATTTGGGTCCTATTTATATTAAATAATCTCGATATCGAAATTCAGAATTAATTAAGGCTGACGTGGCCGTGTTCGTATGCCTTGCAGTAAAATCCGTACATTTAAAGGTGGTAAGCAGCCTATTATTATTATTATTGGAGGGCCATGCGGGCGATTAGCCATCTCGCACTGCCCTATAAGATCTATTGTGCTGGACCCTACTAAATTAACCGTCCAGTCAATATTCAGGTTATTAATGAACCTGACAATACTGCCTCCCGGTACGTGATACATAGTATCTGGGCTTATTGCTCTCCCTCCTGATGTTTACTACAGCATGTAGTTCCGGTAGATAGACGGTAGCATTGGAGTCCAAGGACTTCGAGAGGGTTGTCCCACTCCCGTATATTCCTACTGCTGCCCCGTATTCCGTTTGATTTTATTCTTACAATTTGCTGGGAATTGCAAATCGCCTGTAGGTCATCCAGCTTTATTACAGGAAGGCTAAATAAAACTGGAGGGTGCCTGGTATCCAGAGTCCGCATATTTTGAACTGATTAGTAGCCATTCATCCATCGGCATATGCTGTTCCACCTTAGATTAGGGTTTTTTGTCAAGGTTTTCTCCTTTAGCGCTGTACTTTGGCCTGTGCCAAATGGCCAAAAATGTGCAAAATGGCCTTAGTCACCAGTGGTTTCCACGAGGAGGCAGTACATACACTTGCGAATTGTGAACAGGTTACCCCTTACACAACAGCACCCTACTGGAAGGTTACGGAGCTGGTAGAATAATCTACTCAACTTTGGTCGCCCCCCCCCCCCACCCTCCAATAGACGCCAAATCACCAGCTCAAACGATAGACGAAGCAGCAAAAATCAAATCTGACCTCGAAACCATTCTTGCATCAGCTGGGTTCAACTTGAGGAAGTGGCGATCAAACATCAGCGAACTGAATTCACAGAACCTAAATGAAGACAACCTAAGGTCAATGGGCACCTGCTGAAGACATATTTCCATTTAAGGCTGTTCCTCATTCAGATCAATTTCCAAAGTCTATGGCTTCAAAACTTAAGCTGGGATGACTCTGTCTCTGACGACGTAGCAAAAACCTGGTTTAGGATAAGAAGTGAATTCGTACAATTTCAGAAGGTAGACATACCCCGAAGAGTTAAACAAGGTCATAGAGTCGAATTGCATGGGTTCTCTGACGCTAGTTAACGAGCCTATGCAGCGGTAGTGTACTGCAGATCCACCGACGTCAATGGGGTTTCATTTGTTCAATTAGTGACTGCAAAAACCAAGGTCGCACCAATCAAAAGGATCAGCATACCGCGACCAGAATTAAGCGGCGCGCAACTTCTAGAGGTGTTTCGAAACCTTCAGTCAACAATACATGCGTGGACAGACTCAACCATTGTGCTCGCCTGGCTGTCTTATCACCCATCCCAGTGCAAGACGTTTGTTGGAAATCGGGTCGCGTACATTCACGAAAAAATTCCATGGGAATATTAGCATTACGTTACATCTCAATGCAACCCCGCGGATGTCGCATCACGAGGAGTGTTGCCATCTACCCTCTATATAGTTACAAACTATAATAGTATTACCTCAATTGATTAAGTGACGCAATTATTTATGATCCGTAGAGCCGGATCTCAAGCATTATTAGACGAAATTATTCACGGCGAAGATAAAACGTCTTCGTTTCAAGTTGTTGATCATAATCTCGATTCACGAGGTTATTCAGGTAGCGTGGAAGGACGAATCGGAAGAACTTTTAAACTCAATTGTGCGTTATCTTGGCTATGATAGTTATATGCTGAAGATTATACGTCGGATAATTGGCAGATAACTGTTTTTTATAATATGGTCTTATGACCCCAGATGATTCTAACATTAGATTTAGATTTGAAAAAGCGATATGTGGTTGTTAACTGAATTTTGGTGAACAGCTCCTCCAACAGAAGTAACGTGTCTTGCAAAGTACCTCCAGTTAACAAAAGAATATCAGAATCTATTGCATTGTTACTGCCATCGATGAATTTAAATCTTCAACGACTTACCTACATACATGACTAATTTTTTTATTATTTTCAAAAACATTAATGATGATCGGTGAACCAATCGAGAAGCCACTACAACTATTATTATACATTTAAAAAGGTAATTTATATAGAAAACAGAAACAATTTATTAAATGTACGGATTTAAAGCAAATAACCGCAAATTAAAAAAAGAAACGATCAAGACCAAAAATGTTCTCTTCAGTCTGGCATACATTGTATAGATGTGAAAGAGACGATCGATGATCTTTTAAACACATATAGTATTTTAATATCAAGAATAATAAAAACAAATTTCTAAACCATTAATGAATATTGCATGTGAAAACCATCAACCACACATTTATGATGATCATAGATATCACAAAATAAAATTTTATATTTTATTTTCTGTAGAGATCAGCGGAAAAATAACTTAAAATAAATAAATAAATTAACAAAACAAAAAAAAAAACAGACGAGACAACATATAATTTTATACAATAAATCATTTTGAAGTATGATCATGTATGACGATCGTCGAAGAAACCTAATGTTTATGTTGAAAATAAATACTGAATATGTATTATTATTATACGATCAACGATGATCATAAAACATGTTTTTTAATTAAATATAAATAGCAAACCATTAATGTTGTATGTATACAGTGTTACATGATTCTGCGGAATTTACAGGTTTTTTGATAGTTTTTCTAAAATAAAAAAATATCAAACGATCGGCATAGTTTTACAGGTGTATTTTAATGTTTGGTACTAATTTTATATTAACACATAAAACACTATAAAATTTTAGTATCGAAATCGATAACCAAAAACGCTATACGAATAAGAAATAAAAACTCGGGAAAGGATCGGAATATAGGTACATGTTTAGCATTTAAGATAACTTAATTTATAGGTTTCTGATTAGAGCAGGTGAATTTCTTGGAACTAACTAATATTTTAATTTTTTAATTTATGATTTTTGAAGATCAAGTAAAATGTTGATGATCAAGTATAGAGTAAAAATAGGACAATAGAGAAACGTAATAAAAAAAAAAACGTCAAGTGGATTGTTATAAATAATATGTAACTTTATCTATCTCAGCGTGTGTGTATATTTGTGTGTATGAAATCTTAATACACTTTTTATGATTTTCATTTTATTTTTTATGGTTTCATATATTCTTGAAAGAGGTTTAGTTGTTTCTTAAGTTATCATTTTTTTTCTTTTTTTTAATATTCTAGTAACGTATTGTTTGGGAATATGAAGATGAAAATTTCAGATTGTACAAATTATATTACTGTAGTGTTGTTGGTAGATTTTGATGTCTTAAGATCAAGTTTTTCTTGTTGTTTGTTTTTATATTATGGTTTGGTTGTGTGTGGATTTTTGTCAGTGAAAGTAATTTTTATTTTATGTCGTGTAATTTGTCCTTCTTGTTCAAATTAATGTTGTTATGCTTTTTGTTGTTTACGTTAGCAAGATTAAGGTATTAAGAAGTGCAGGCTTATTCAGCGGCCGCATTATAATTTTAATTTAAAATATAATTTTTCAGCCTGAAATTGATTGGAAGATGCTTTTCTTACATTAAATTCGGTGTTATTTCAAAAAGGAATTTGGTATTTTGAGGCACACCTAAAGTTAATAATACCACCTCTGCCCTCCAATTTTATCGCGAAATATTGCCGCTAATGCATTGTGCTCGGGATTATAAATTCACCTACAGTGAAAGTTTGATATCTTAAGGGTAAATAAATTAAATAGATTACATTTGATCAACTACGCTCAATTACTTTAATATGAGCTAATTAATTTAAAAATAATAATTAAAACATGATTTTCACTAAATATAGATGATTAAAGTGTGTAAAAGCTTAGGGCTTAGTATCAATTACATAATATAGCTATAAGTTAAATATTCAAGCAAGATATTCAGAATAGTTAATTACATTAACATCATAAATATTATATTACACACCAGAATACCAATCCCACGCCAAATTCGTTTCTTTCTATTTTTTCAAAGTGGGTTTATCAATTTATTCTTAACCGAATTTATATCGATTTATATTAAGAAAGTTCAGCCTACAAATTAATTTGCATTTAAAACTACATATTACATTCTTAGTTTAAATCTAGATGTGAATCAATTAAAAAGTATCATTAAGCACATACCAATGTAAGGTGGGGTGAATTAACGCCTGCGGCCCTTATTTCCCTTTTAAGGATTTAAGGTCCTTTAGGTGTTATTTATTCTCTGAAATGGCATTAAAGTCCACCGTACAAAGGTCGTTATTACCCTTTCGAATTATCATTAACACGTGTTCTGGAAAATTTAATTTCCACTCTAATTTTAAAACTAAACCTTCATTTTCCAGAAAATTATAAAATTAAATCATCATTTTCAAGAATTTTGGGAAAAGGAAGATTTAATTTTAAAATCAATGATTTACAAAAATATTCCTCAACCGAACCACTCAGTTAATCCCAATGCAAACTAACTAACCCCTAATTAACCTTCAATTCCTTAGCCCAGAAATAAATCTCAACTCCACACTTAATGTTAAACCCAATCGCAAAATCAACTCGATTTGAAAGCTTCACTTTTGTAATCTCTAAACTCGACCATAAATTAATCCCTAGTCGAATTTCTCACTCAAATCCAACACAATTTCTACTCAAACCATCATACCACGATGGGCCATGTTAATTTAAGGAATGAGTAGGGTGTTAAGTTTAGGGTTGAGTTGAGTTCTGAACTTACGATCGAGATGTTAGATGCTAAGATGATTTTGGGTTCATTTAGTCGTTCCGTTGGTGTTTTATTTGGAGGTTGAGTTGAGATTTAAGTTGGAAGTTACCTTGAGTTGTGTTGAATAAGGTTTGAGTTGATGTTGAGTTGGATTTTAGTCCTCGATTGAGGACTATTTCGGGGTCGAATTGCGGATTTAGTGGGATGTTACATTGAGTTAATTTGAGTTGAGTTTATAGCAGCCATATGGCTTTCGAATCGAGTTGATTTTGGCATTTATCGCTCGGTGTGGCGTTGAGCAGAGGGTTGAAATTTGATTCGAGCTAAATTGAGTTGTACTTGTCTTGGGGTTTAGTAAACTCGCGTTAAAGTTTAGTGAGGAGTTCGTTTGGGGAATTATTTGGAATTTGATTTCGGATTATTTCATTTGAAATAAAGTTGAGGATTTGGTTGGCGATTGATTTGGCGATTGCCTTTAGGTTTGCTTTGTGGTTGAGTTGGATGTTAAATTCTAAATTGAGATTGACGTTGAGCTGAGGATTGGGTCAAAAGGCTCAGTTAGAGATTGATTTGAGAGTTGAGTTAATTTTCAGGACCGAAGTTCTGATTACCTCGTGAGGGTGCAGCTCTCTATATATTTGATTAATTTATTAATACAACGCTAAGTTTATTTCTCTCAATATTATCGTCATCGGTACTGTTTCTTAAATTATTGATTGGAAGTTTATATGATTACAGATATCCTGAGTCGTTATTTTTTGTGCTTGGTTAGACCTTTACGATTTTTTTGAGCCTGGGGATGTAATCACTGTCAATACGTGGAATATCACTGCAAACCTACATAAGTTAGCTAAACCTAACTCTTACATATTTATAAAACGGTTTTAAATTTTTCGAGTTCAATCGCAATATGCGAACCCCAATTTTTACTAATCGCCATTAATTTCATGGAGCCCTGATCGTGTTAGGTAAATTGAATTTATTAAACCACAGACCGACAACGCATTCATACTACAGATAGACTACCGTTTACCATTCTGTTTCAGCTAAAATTCAAGTAAGAAGCAAAATCATACAATTAACTAAAGTTAAGGTTGATTTACTGACGTATGTGAAGTTAGAACTAAATTTTCATTCCGAAAAGGCTTTTTTCTAAAATGTGTGTCTCAGCTAAAATTTAAGGAAATTTTAATTCCATCCAGAAAAAAATATTCAAAACTCTAAACCAAACACTATTCATCCCGAAAAATAATTGTAAAGAAATAGATTAAGGTTTAAGAGCATTATAGTAGAATAAATATTCAAAATTCAAATATTTGATGATTCAAATTTCAATTTCTACATTTCTAGCGCCGATCTCAGAGATGTCCCCAAGAAATGTGGTATGGTATTTGACTTCTCAACACTTATGCAATTAGAAAAAACTACTCCCATTAGGAAATCACGGGGATTAATAGTGAGAATGAACCGCAACGTAAATGTATTACGAAATATAATATTTACAATGAAATACGGCCAATTTTGAAATTTCTTGTGCCAATCTCAGAGATGTCAGGAAGAAATGTTGTATTGTATCCGACTTCTCAACACTTATGCAATTAGAAAAACCGTATTTCAACCGTATTATGTTCCGTAATACATTTACATTGTGGTTCATTTTCACTATTAATCCCCGTGATTTCCTAATGAGAAACCGTTTGGTTTAGAGTTTTGAATATTTTTTTCTGGATGGAATGAAAATTTCCTTAAATTTTAGCTGAGACACACATTTTAGAAAAAAGCATTTTCGGGATGAAACATTTGTGCTAACTTCTCATACTTGATTTACTGCGATTTAATAAATCGGATTTAGTGAATTTTTCGAGTTCAGTTTCCTCATCTCATCAGCTTCGGCTCTTTTTGAGCATGTTCCATGGCGTGGCGCAGTGTCTTGGTTGAAATGTTAACCAATTCTCTAGTTGAATGTTGACTTTTAAATCGGCAAGAGGTGGTTAATGATTATGTACACCTTGCTTTTAGATACCCTGACGAAAAAATGTCTGATGGTATTTGTAATGCCGGGTGACCATACAATATCGCCGGATTTCCATATGATTGATTAATGTCAAGAAATACAAAACTGGAATCAACTTTTGATGGTTCACTTAATTACAGTCCACCGTATATTTGTAAAGCCTCTGATTTTTAAGAGCAGGAAAGCTTTTTAAGCTTTATGGTACGGTTAGTGTATTGCCTACAAAATGGCGGAAACCAAAGCCATTAACCGCATTTTGAAGGGCTTGAATGAAAACTTTTATAGCGACACCACTCGTATAAAGAAAATAAATAATTGCTGAGCGGTTCTAGAAGATGGATGGGTGGAATTCCTAACTGTCGAAAAAATGTGAACGCTGTCATCATTATATTAAGGAAATCCGTAGTATGAACTATTCAAATGGGAAAAATTGCTTGGAGTAAATCCATCATGCTTCCCAAAATAATATTTCGATGAACGATATAATACGAGTACAAACTCTAAATAAATTTGCAAATTGGGTATATGAGGAGATTCCAGGAACCAATGATAAAATAAATAGCAGAAAAGGGTAACGATGAAAATGATGTGAGCGGCACAGATATAGTGTTGCAAACGATAGAACCAGCCTGCACGGCGACATCATCAAATCCAAAATTACTTGAGGATTCAGCTTAATAATTTGTCACCCCCGAACAAGAACAATGGTATTAATCGAAACTTAAATTTATTTATCATCTCGAAACAAAATCAAATCAAAATGGAGAATACCCGAGTTGAACGATAATTCAAGCTTTTTAACCTAGATCAACACCTGGGGTGATATAACGGAAACCTGCCAAAACTGTGCCAAAATAAATTAACGTTGATGCTAATATGATATCAGCCGCAGCAGTTGGACCAGCCCTTTCGACCTTTTCGCATCTTTGTCATTTTAGAGATAGTCCCGGAAAACTTAACCACCGAGGAGGATCTCTATTTTTTTTGGCTAAAACAAATACGGCAAAACTGTTAAAATTCAGGCGAGTATTAAGCAAAATTAGATCGGAAGCTTTACTATCTAACGACAATCATTCCGACGATATCGAGGACGCTTGATATCGAGGTCATTCATTTTGAATTTTGCAATTTGTCAAAACAATAAAAAAAATGGTTGACAATTTTTTTTGGATTCGATGTTGTTTTCACCGCCATAGTCACTATATTTTGTTAGTGTCGAAAACTTAGATTTTTTCCATGGAACGAAAAGTTTTTGATGTGAAAACATCTTTAGCGGGGGTAAGTCTAAAATTTCATGTAAAAAAAGGAACGGAAAATCCGTTAACAACGAAATTGCAAATTATATACATACGAGAAAAACGAACACAAAATGCGCCAAACTTGCACACTATAAAATTCGAATTACAATTTCCGTCGGATTAAAACGGAAGAAAGGCAAAAAAGTTATGCATGTGTAGATTAAGTAATTCAAAAAAGTGAAATGGAAGTATATTAGAAACAAACAGAATTACACGCATACTTTAAATATCAAATATTATACATCTTCGCGAGCTGTGAAAATGATACTTAAGGCGTTGCCCCATGCAAAACAGGAAACCGGCATTTAAAAACATTAAATCCTATTTATGGCAAAGTTGTTTCACTTTGAAATATGAAAATTAGTTAAATCCATTGACACCAGTCCAGTCACCTGAAAATAAATAGAATAATATTAGATTTAAGTTAAGAAAATATCAGAAAAATACTTATCTTATTAATATTGTTCCAGAATTAAATTCCACTGTAGTTGTATCTTGAATTATATAAAAGGTTTTTAAATATGTCACTTCATACAATAATGTATAGAAAATTCAGATGATTTGCATCACTTGTAATTAAATCATTCTAATAACAAATCATCTATATTTTCTTACACTTAAATTTACTTACATTTTGATAACACTTACAGAAATTCTGCATAACACCATCCACTGGCGTTTAGTAGTTAACAAACGCCAACAAGGTAGAATTATAATATTAAAGCGAATTAAATTACATATAAGGATTGTAATAGATAGGCCAATTTATAGCAAGTACGATGGTGTTGTCAGATGTTAATTTGCATCATACCATATTACGAAGGAGTATTGAAATATTATATTTGTCTCTTTCCTAAATATTGTATAGGAAAGGAAGGAACCACCATTTTTGTAAACATACTTTTTTTTTAATTATATGTTAAAAATCTTAACAAGCAATATCAGTTCTTTTTGAGGCGAAATTATTAAGTGAATAAAATCCGTGAAATATCTAGAATTAGCGAACCATCCTGCATTTATCGTTATGAAATATCCAGTAAGGCTAAATAAGCTACCTTACTTTATCATCCGTTTGCCGAATCAACAAATATTTCATCGCAAACATCAATCATCAGCAATTGGTTAAATCGAGACAACTTTGCAAATTCATCCACCATATTGCTGAGCCAATACATTGGAAATAAATCGCGTTGGTTCTGAAAATCTTTTAACAACACCAACACCGAGCGATTTCAAAAATTATTAAGAAATAGTTCAATTCTATAAGCTCCACCATATTCATAGAAAATTGTATTAAAAATTATTTAATTTCATTCAAAATACTCCAATTTTATATTTTGCCGAACGTCAAGCTAAAATTCGTCCGACAAAATATAAAATTGGAGTTTTTTAAATGAAATTAAATCAATTTTAATAAAATTGTCTAAGAATAAGGTGGAGCTTATAGATCCGAACTATTTTTTAATAATTTTGATGTTGAAAATGAAACAATTTTGTGAAAATTTGGATTTGACGGTTTGAAATGAGGGTTGCATGTGGCAATGCTTTTATAAATTGATACATAATAATAATTTTGAAACTGTTTAATCGGTATGCTATGTTTAGTATTGCTCATGCTGTTGCTGAGTTTGGTTATGAGTGGAGTACAGGAAACAAAAACTATAAAAGTGGTAAACAGATTCGAATGATATTCTCTAAAGATTCACGTAAGCAAGAAGCCGCAGGGAGACATGCTACCATCTTTCCAGCTGTTATGATTTTAATGTGTACAGGATTTGGATGATTAATTTAACACAACTGTACTTTGGCCCAGTCTCATTGAGACTTAGCTAAACGTAAATTAACTTTTTTGTATTTTTCTTTATCAACAAATAAATTATAAATTTCAATTTTTAATTAAACAATTAATGTTGTTAAGGTTCCTCCTCCAAACCCAATTGGAATAACTTTATAACTAACTTTATAAACCAGAAATGTAACACAATTTAAATAATGAGCAAACGACAGCCGTCTATCTGCATTGGTTTCTCAGGCCCATCGAAAGAGGCTTGAAATAATTCAATGTTTAGGTTTTCACATATTTTGCGAGTTGTTTTTTATATGGTAGAGGAGCATTTCTTTGCTAATATCGTGAAGAAAAACAACAACAAAAACAAAATCTGAAAACAACATCGAATTGCAGGGCAAAAATAATACTGTGAATGCGTACTTAGGCTGTGTGCCTAACACCAATTTTTTTGACTAAATTATTATTATTATTATTATTATTATTATTATTATTACTATCTTTATTTCAATAAAATAAATACAAAATTAAAATCTAATTGAAACAACATTATAAAATATGAAATAAAGTACAGCTCCTATAGACATTATGTCTGTAGTGGAGCAATTTAAAACAAATTTTAATTAAAATTTATATAATATTCTTTGTTTACATAATTAACAATAATCTTCAACAAAATACAAGCTCAGTTATTAAAATAGATATATTTAACTACACGACGGCACATTAAAACATAATGTAATTTAACATTTATACTAAAAATATTGCTCGATATCATCGATGTCAAGTAACCAAGTCCGAATTTCCCTGTTAAATTTATGCTTCTGCGCAGATGGAAGCATTTTCACATTTTTAGGTAAAAGATGGAACCAAAAAGGTGCCATATATAAATAAAATCTTCTAAACCTCTCACTATTACAACGAAGACCGACAAAATTGTTTGGATTTCTCATATTATACACGTGGTATATTCGACTATGATAACTATTGCTACGAACAAAAAACATTTTCAATACTTTAAAAACATACAAATACCTTAGAGGCAACAAGTTTAACTCGCGAAAAAGCGGAATAGTGGGTGTATTCCTTGGACAAGCATAAATTAATTTGATAATTCTTTTTTGCGCTACAAAAAGATCTGCAATATTAGCAATATTATTATAATTATTGTCTAAACTTTTCGATGTCACATTAAGCTATTCGCCGCCAGGTAATTACCGAAAAGTCTCTTCGCAAGGTAACTTTTCAATTTAGTAGTCATTTTATTTTACGTCGTGGAATACATATTATGCTTTTAAAAATAATAATTTAAAAAATCAAAAAATAAACTAAAATCATCGTATTAAAATGTGCACATCGTTGTGCATTGAACATATACCTCAATTACACTTTTAAGGGTCCTATGACGACACTGTCAGCTTCATCAAAGCCCGGACAAAGCTGAACCACATTTTTGTTAAAAAGATTTACGATTTGAGGAGTAGTTGGGAGTAAGTTAATTTAATTGTGTCTTTCATATACTTTTATAAATGCATTCTTTTTTATAGAAAAGTGGGCGCGATCGATTAGGATTGGTCTAAGTTAAGAAAAAAATGGGCCAATATTATGACGAGCTATAAGGTACAGCATTTTTATACTGTTTTTTACGATATTTAGCAACATTTTTTTTATTATAGTCGATTGTCGATCCTCCCACTGGCACTGCCTCCAGAAGTACGTAGTCCGGATTACGAAGATTCGACGTCGTGTAGCGAAGAAGCTGCTTCGCTTGAAGGATCACGAAGCTTGGCATGTTCCTCGCGAAACGTGGCATCTGCCTCACGTACCGTGTTATCTTCCTCGCGTGATAAGGACGCAAAAGTAATGCGGGATGCAGCCAAAGTATTCGTAAAATATATGCGTTTAAAGCATACCATTACGGCCGATAATACGAGTGAGGAAGAGGAGGAGGAATATTAATTAAAAGTATTCTTTAATAATGTGCATAATAAAAAAATTATTGAATTGATATAATCTTGTGATTAAAAAGGCAATAAAACAATGGATTTTTTTTATAAATAGTTTTAAGTTCATTTATTTTGTTAATAAAATAAAATAAAAATTGAAATATTACTTCACCTTGTCTATTTCTTTACTTCTATATAATGGTGTAAAAGAAAACTGGTCCAACTCAAAAAATGAAACTTTTTGATTGCAATTTCATGTCACTCATTCTCCTACCACTAAAAAAGCAGAATAAGTTTTCCACAATTTGATTCACAAATGAGTGCTAAATCGGGCGGAGTGAGTAATATATTACTATACGTAATTGTAAACAATAAATTCTATTTTTGGAGTTATGTCGATTTTCTTGAGCAGCATTGATATGTAGAAAATTTACATTTGGGCGAGCAACGTATTACGAAATTCTAATTCGGTCTCTTAAACAGTATGCTGAGGATTTAATCGAGGTAATGATGCTTCATCATCTCAATTTACATCTGTGCGAGTAACGAATTGCGGAATGTTAATGCAGTCTCTTCATCAGAGTGCTGAATGTTATGTTGTGGTGTTTCGTTTTCTAATAAAAATTCGGTAGTTTCCTCCAAATCTACACCATCATTTAGACAAATATTGTGCATGACACAACATGCCAATACTGTTTTTATAGAATTTTGTATTTTTAATTCTAAGCTTTTTAGAAAAATTGATCGCCACCTTGTTTTCATTCGTCCAAAACTATTCTCTATAATGCTTCGTGCCCGACTATGCAACAAATTAAAGTGTCTTTCTTGAGAGGTCAGTGCACGATCTTGACGGAAAGGTGTTATGATAGGCACAGGCGTCAAAGTGCATTTATATCCACTATCGCCTAGCAAATAGTACCCACGTGGAGGAAAATTGCCCGACCGACATATATTACTGATGCGGAGGATTCGCTGATCGTGCACTGACCCTGGATATCCAGCAACAATATTTATAAACTTCCCATTGCTGTCACATATGGCCATTATATTTAAACTATAATCCAACTTTCGATTTATATACTGGTCATGCAAGTTCGTGGGTACGATAATTTTTACGTGGCACCCATCTATGGCACCAATAGCTTTTGAAAATATATTTGTATTCGCTCTGGAGTTAAAATGGTTACCAATTTCTTCGTACTCCCCGAATATCGGAAGTTTTATAATTTTTTTGGAAATACGGACGAATGAATTTAACAGATTATGTACAATTGTTCTGACGGAGTAACGCGATATTCCAAATGATACCCCTGTCACTCTATAGCTTGCCCCACATGCGAGCCAGTACCAAAAAACGCAAAGCTTAAATTTTATGCCGTATCCAAGATTATTTTGCTCAAATACCAATAACATTCGGTGGAGTGATCTCGCGGATACGCGAATGTGTTTCTTAATAAAAGTATCGTCTTCGGATGATAGTCTTCGATATAACTCACAGTTATAATATTTCACAAACTTTCTTACAGGCTGAAATATGCAATTTAAACATAACAAAAAACCGATCAATTTTAGGTTTTTTTCATTGAAAAACTTGCAGCTAAAAAACACCATTTTTACTATGGATTCCTATGGAAATCAGTGAAAAGTTATACCACTAAAAAAGCTTCTAAAAAATACGTCATTTTGATTATGGCTCTATACTCTAGAAGGCTCTGGTTTTATTCGTATAAAAAAACCTTAAGGTATAAAAACTCATGAAACGCGATTCCGGTTTGATAACTGAGAAATTAAAACTCATAAAGAATGTCAAAAAAACCAATGAAATATTTTTCTATGAGAAGTACATTAATTAGATAATAACATAAGTTTAATGCATAATCAGTCAAAAATTGTTTTTAATTTTTAGATCACAGAATTTAAATTTCGAAGCCTAAAATTATTGTGTTGTGTGTCAAACTTACCAAAAACAGATTAATTAATCCGAAAGGGACTCACATACGACAAACGGTTTATTGTATGTTGTTCGAATTCCAAGACAATCACAAAAGATAATAAATTTCCCCAATTTGTGTTTATTGGTAAAAATGGGCTTATATCAAAATAATCTTTTATAATAACTCCCCAGATGTTGATATTGTTGATAGAGTAAATACTATACACAGTTCAAATTGTAAACAAAACTATTGTAAAATTTAAATCACGAAACAGAATTTCCGGGTTGGTAATAAAAACGCAAGATTCTTTTTAATTGTTATTTTTTATTCATAAATTTTTAGTAAACATTAGGTAGGAACTTAAAATTATTTTATTGTATGTCAAACTTCTCAAAAAGAGATTAATTGGGCCGAAAGAGACCCACATACGACAGAACAATTTTTTGTATGTTGTTTCCAAGACTTATTACACGACAATAAAATTTCAACAAATCAATAAATAACTAGATTAAACAATAACAAGAACCTAGTTTTATTAATTTTGTTATTTTTTCAGACATTTTTGGTTCACATATTTATATAAAAAGCCAACATGAACATCAGTCTTAAAAATAAATACATTTGTTGAAAAATTTTTGTTTTTTCAACAAAATAATGTCACAAAATAACCCAGTAAACCAAATAGCTCATGCTATAATATTTTACTATAATTGAAACTCATCTGTAATACGGGAATCGGAAATTTGATGAGTATGAGAACTGACTAGTCGAAAAAAAAAAAAAAATTAAATCATTTCTCGTTCTCATTTGTCATAGAACCAGGTTTCGGGTGCAGGTCTATTTTCTTTAAATTAAATGAAACTAATGAAGGGCATGAGTTCGAATTAAAAGAAAATCATTGCTCTAGTTACCTAGGGTAACTTGCTAATTTTTAAATAATTTGAATTGATTTTCTTTAAACTCATGCTTTTGGCTTAAATTTTCTTTAAATTTATAGTATACATATGTTGTTGTATGTTGTATGTATAGTCTTCACATGTATAGTATATGAAATAAAATGACATACGGTAACTCAGCTCCTTCTTCACCTCGTCTATAAATATCGAACTCGTACGGTAACAACTCAGTTACCGCCATTGCAACGTAAATAACTGTTATTAAATTTAAAAACAAATTTTAGGAAGAATTTTTTATCGAAATTCCTTTCGATTAGTTACTTTTTGTTATTAACTCGTAATTAAATCTATTTTATTTACTGGCTTAAGCCATTTAGGCGTTTACAAATTTTTCTTAAAAAAAAAAACCACAAGCTACAAAAAAATCAAATATTTAAAAATATTTAAACTATCGCATATATAAGCGATTCGACGATTGTCGCATTAAACCTTTAATGAGATAGGAGTGTGCGGATGGAAACCGAAAATACAAAACTATTCTAAACCCAAAGGTCTCTTCTTTAAACAAACTGTACTCTGTACTCACGCATGGAAAAACGCATGGAAAAACTACAATTGGAAATACTCTTGTATCATCAATGGTAAGTACATATTGCAATGTAAATTAAAATATATAGTTTGGACATTTGATAACATTCGGTACCAATTCAGACATTTTAAATTTGGATTTAGTTCAAAGCAATGATATGGTATTTTTATTTTTTTAAACATGCAACAGACCTTTAAATTATTTCCTGTCGCCAGGATACCTTTATTGTTAACAATCTCAATCAACTTCCAACAATAATAGATAAATGGACATAAATAATTATTCGGATTCAAATAAAATCGAATTCCACAGTGCATTCGGTATAAGAATTAACAAGATTTCTTATTAAATTATAATTAAACTTAATTAGTTTTGTATAGACGTAACGAATTAATTTAAAGTAAACGTACATGCGCTACTGAAGATCCCTTTCCAATTATATGAATTGTTTTCTTGTAATAGTAATAAATATTTTACGCTAGATAATTCTGGTAAAAAAAAAGAAGTTTAGTTTTTAATATTGAATCTGGAACTAATTAAATTAGTTGGCGCAATTAGATAAATATTCACACGATCTAAATTTGTTTTTAATTTTTTTTTTTTGGGTCGAATCACATGAAATACATGAACATTAGAAGCGCAGAGGAATTTCAGAGTAGGGGGCTTACACCACTATATAAAATGTATATGATTATAATACATTTGTTCGATTACACCTGATTTTACATTTCTTGGTCACGATCATACCGAAAAAAAAATGTTTCCTTCATTGTACAAGATCTTAAATACCTATTTGAGATCATACACAAGTAGTTTATTCTCTCAAGTCTTAAGTATATATTCTTTCTTATAATATATTGATTATGTATTGCACCTGCAACAAGTAAGAATTTCTGTTTTATGTATAACGTTTATTTTGACTTTACTCTTTCTGCGTTTCTTTTATTTTTCTTAAATATCACGTTGAGAAAACAAATTACCATTTTTTTTTTGTTTTTGTAAGAAAATTAACAGAGCCAAGAAGATGAGGAAGAATACTACACGTACATATATAAATATAAGCAAAGTACAAAATAATGGTTTTAAAAACTTTAAGAAATTGGTACTTGCATTCTCATTTTATATTTTTTATAAGATGAATGCAGTCAAATGCATAAAACGAAGTAAACACTTTGAAAGGAAGAGAAATTTATTATTTTGTGTTGTGTTTAAAGGCGAATGAATTCATTAATTTTTATTATAATAAATAATAAAATATTTTAATTATGTGAATTTTAAATTATACTTTGACTAAAGGTGAATTCATGTTGGTTATAAACTTTAACATGACACTCGTCTCTTATATTAATATTGTATAGTGAACAGTGATCAAACAGCGAAGATTACGACCGTTGATGCAAAAAAAAAAAATTAAAATGAAATATATAGTTAACGAACCGCTGTGGTGATTGTTTTTTTGTTCCAACCTTTTTTAACCTTTATCTAGGCACGAAAATGTAAATTGACTAGACAAATTATTGGTGGCAGCAAAATTAACCTTAGCGTATCCAGCTTTAACAATTTTACAATTGTTTTACAAAAAAAAAGTAAACAGCAATAGGAGCGATTGTTAAAGAACCTAAATAAACAAAATTGGATTCACAAATGATTTCTTCTAAATTGTTTTTGGTACTGTGCTACACGAAGGCCAAATGATTATTTCTTTCTAATACGTAAAATTACAACAACAAAAACATTCAACGAATAGATTTACTAATTTTGAAAAGCAAAAAATACCGAAATCCATATAAATGGGTTAAAAGTTAAAACAGAGCCCAGTTCCATCCTAGGTAGCCGTATTCGAGAACTTTGTCAAAAAATAATTTAAAACCCCAAATTATATTCGTCTCTAATTTCAACATAACTTTTTTTTTTTTTTTTTTTTTTTTTTTTTATATACATATTTTAATTGGGTGCAGAGCGGACTTATTAACGGTCCTAGCTCCTTGTAACTGTCAGAGCTTCTGCACCCAATGCGCGATCCTTCAAGTAAAGATTAATAGCTACCTTAAATTTATTCATTTTGTATTCCTCCGGAAATTTGAAGTGTATTAGCGAATTCCACTTTTTTGATGTTCGATATACAAATTCGCGCTTAATTTCTTCAGTTCGAGGTTTCGGGAGCTTCACCGTAAACCTATGTGCATTGGTTGTTCCTCTTGTTACTCTTGTTGTTGTAACGAATGGTGGTATTTTCTCCGATAGTTCTGCAGAACATTTACCATGTAAGCATCTGTAGAAGACGCAGAGTTCTGCAACATCTCTGCGATGCTGTAAGCTGTCTAGTTCTTGGGTAAGTCTGGGATTCCGTATTATTCGGATAGCGCGGCGTTGAACCCTGTCCAATAACTGGAGGGTGGTACCAGACGCACCTCCCCAAACTTGACAGCAATACTCTAAACATGGTCGGATGAAGGTTTTATATATCTGGAGAACTTGATGCGATTTAAAAAACCTTCTGCATCTATTTAGGAACCCGAGTTTTTTTGAAGCTGATTTAGCCAATGCAACAATGTGTTCATTCCATTTGAGTTTGTTACTTATTTGAACACCAAGCAGTCGAATTGAGTCGCAACCCACAAGGATATGGTTTTTTACCACAAATGGGTAGTCGTTGCGACTTTTTTTACGTGAAACTGTGCATATTTGTGTCTTTTTCTCGTTAAATTGCACTAAGTTGTTGTTACCCCACTCAAATATTGTACTTAAATCGGAATTAAGAGAAGTTACGACTTCTGACCATTTATTATTTAAATCTGTAATGCTAGGCTCCGCCTCGAATGAAATAGAAGAATGCAATGTGGCATCATCTGCAAAGCTATGGATAGGGTTTACAGTGCTATCCAGCAAATCGTTGATGTATAGCAAAAACAGAGTCGGTGACAAAGGTGATCCCTGAGGGACTGCGGCATTTGGGGAGTGCGTCGATGATGATCTCCCATTAAGTACGACGCTGATTTTATGGTCATTGAGATAGCTTTTAATCCACCTGGTGGTCATCGAGTCCAGCCCGTATGCCACAAGTTTACAAATAAGATTCTCATGCCATACCTTATCAAAAGCCTTGGATATATCCAAAGCGATTGCAAAGGCCTCTCCGTGGTGTTCTAAGGCGAGATTCCATTTGTTTGTGACGTACGTCAGGAGATCGGTCGTGGATCGGCTTTCACGAAAGCCGTATTGTCTATCCGAAATTAGTTTGTTAACTTCAAGATATTTAACTATATGTTGATTGATGCATTTCTCAAAGACTTTAGCGACGGCTGACACAATTGATATTGGCCGGTAGTTTTAAGGGTCAGTTTTGTCACAACCCCGTTTCAGCACGGGTTGCACCATTGCACTCTTCCAGGCGTTCGGGTAGTCGCCTTGCTTGTATGAAAGTAGGAAAATTTTAGATAATATTGGAGCCAATTCATTGGCAAACTCCTTCAATATTCGAACTGGAATTCCATCAGGTCCGGTGGCCTTGTTTACATTCATTGTCTTCAGATTAGTAAAGACAATTTCCTCCGAGATGAAGTTAAGAATTGTTAAGAAATATCCAGGTTCCTTTCTAATTAGTGATTTTCCACACAATTACTGTGGCAATTATAAATTATTGGAGATGCTGATGTAAATGATAAGTTCATTAAAACCATCCGATTGAAACGACCTTTAGCCAATTGCATTAGAACCCGTTCATCCACAGTAGTCGAATGCCAAATTTAAAGATAAAAAACAACAGTCAGAAACTGACCTGTTACAGGAGACTCCACTTCTTTTCTCACTTAAATTTTACTTTCAGCTTATAAAACAGTAGTTCAGAGGCAACCTAAAATCTATTCGTATAAATAATCCCCGGCAGTCCCAATTATTCTCTAAAAATATCACCTATAACTTATCATGCTCCAAATTTAACATTGCTTTATGTTACTTGACGCTGCGTAGATCTCCAAAACCTTAGAAAGAAAAGTCTCGATAAATCACTATAGTTCTGTCCAAAGGCTCATTCCGACCCCTTGCAAAATTAAATAAATATTGAGAAACATGTCGAATAAACTCGGCAAGCTCGAATAATCGTATAAAATTCTAGAATAATCATGATTCTCGGCACACGCTTATTCGAATATTAATGAAATTTGGAAGATCTCGAATAATCTCGAAAATATTGAATGTCGATAATTTTAAATAACTTCGATGTCAAGCAACTCACCGCTCCACAAATCCAAAAATATCAAATTTCGAAAATCTCATCTCTGTCAGATTGTTAACTCAGTTATACGTTTAATGTGTATTTGTTTAATTCAATTATATAAGCTACATAACCTTGAATAATATCGAAGACCCTGAGAAATTTGTAAATTTTCTAATAATATACATACATTACACTCAACGCCAAAAAATCCCAAATAACTTTAAGAACCTCGAAAACGCTCTTAAAATATTTAAAAAATCGATTTATCACTAATCCTGAAATAACATGCAACTCTAAGCCTTGCAAATTACATTCAAATCTCATAAGTTCGAATAATTATAGAACTTACAATAATCTCGATATCGAGAAAAAACTTAATTTTGTAAAGTTTTCTAGGTAAAACGAAATTATTTTGTTTTATTTATTTATTTGATACCTACAGTGACTACAATCGGTACAAACAATTTAGGCTAACTACAATTATTAAAAAAAAAACTTAAATAAAACATTCTTGACAAGTGAAAATCGAAAATTTAAAAACTGAATTGAACACCAGTAATAATCTCAGGATCGGTTCCGAAAGACCATAGTTTGTTGGCAAAAGGTCAATGAATTAAAGCCTATCACGTTGACGCATTCGGCGTTCGACAGCATAGATTTTTAGACGTGCGAGTAACTCGGTACAATCGTTACAAGAATTAATGATATCGCACACGTACAGCGTGGAAGCTACGTCCCGGCGATAGTCTAGAGGTTGCAGTTTCAAAAGATTAAATCGATCCTGATAAGGTGGGAGGATACATTCCACATCAAGCGTGGACGGCAAACATCGGAGCGCGAACAAAACAAATTGCTTCTGAACACTCTCAATCCTCCCGGAATGACAGTGGTAGGATGGCGCCCAAACTGGAGATGCATACTCCAAAATATACCGAACAAACGAGACATACAGTGATGTCAAAGTTATCGGATCCCTTAAATCCCTACAGTTTCGTTTAATAAAGGCCAACATAATATACGACTTTGAAATAATGGTGTTCATATGTCTGATAAATGTAGGGTCAGATGCAAAAATCACACCAAGATCGGAAATGAACTCGACTCGGACACCGTCTTCAATGTTCAGCTGATATTGGTAAAAAATGGGTAAACGAATACGATTAAAAGAATGCGTCTTACATTTGCTCACGTTCGGAGTTAGTTTCTTGTTAATTGGCCAACTAGAAAATCTGGTCAAGTCCTCCTGCAACTTTACACAAACAGACAAACTAGAAACCCGGGCGAAATTTTTCATGTCATCTGCGAAGAGGGGGCAGTTAGCAAACTTAAAGCATTGCACCACATCGTTGATAAACAATGAAAACAACATTGGTCCAATATGACTACCTTGAGGCACGCCAGATGGCACATGAAATAATTGGAATGCCAACGATCAGTGAGGTTGGAACGCAACTATTTAATAGGAAAAAACTGACAATTTAGACTCTCTAACTTACTAAAAAGAATAAAGTGATCAATCATACCAAAAAGCGTTGGCAAAATGTGTATAAACAACGTCAAGATGATGCCTGGAATTTAAAGTATCAAATAAGTCGCCGCAAAACGAAACCAAGTTAGTTACTGTAAGCCTACCGGGATAAAATCCATGTTGTACAGGAGTTTTTGATGTGGAAGAACAAGATTCAATGAACCATAGATTTAAACAACTTGGGTAAAACAGAAAGAATGGCGATCCAACGATAATTACTCACATCACTTCTTCCACCCGCCTTGAACCCCCCCCCCCCCCCTTGAGGTAAACTTGAAAATATTAAATTGATCGAAGGTGAACCGACGCAAAAAAATTGGAAAACAAATTACAGATATTCAATTGCTGACTAGCGACGGAGCTCTGGTAAGACATAAATGACGGAAAGCCAACCACTTTTTTCTTGCTGTTAATGAAATTCCAGAACTCCTTAGGACTAGATGTTAACTCTTCCTCAATTCGCACTACATAGTTATTGTAAAGGAACCAGTTTAGGCTATTAAATTCCGTGCGGGCTCTATCAAAATCTGGATAATATTTAACACCACTCAATCTATACAAGGAATGAAGCTTTTTAAGTCGTTTCTCGAACAGCATTGGTTTCTCAGTCCCATGGAAGAAGCTATAAATGATTCAATGGATAGTTGCTTATACATAACACTTTTGCGAGTTGAGCGTGAACTCGCCCGTCGTTTTTTAAATGATTTCCTTTTTGAACAATAAGTATCCTTTTATCATTTCCATATTAAAAGTAAAATAAATTTATAGTTTATTTCAAAATGTAACTTCTAAAAAAATCCTTTTACATTAAAACTAGTAGTATTTTCACTATGGTATCTTTTAAAATTTAGCAGATTTTCATTTTAAATTGAAACAGGCGGTTTTTGTATTAATTTGTGTTTATTTATTAATAAAAGAAACATTTTCTTTTATAAAACAGGTATATAACTTTTTCAAAATATGGTTTATTCCAATCCTTTGTTAATGAGTAGTATAAATAATAATAAAATTTCCAGTTAAAAGTAGAATGCCTGTTTTAAATATCAAATGGTTTTTTTCGGCTTTTTAAAGACACAAATATATTAGTAATAAATGGCATTCACAAGATCTTTGATTGGTTAATCATAAGCAAAATCAGGAGGCCAGGCCAATCATTTTTAATATATCTACCCAAAAAAGTAGAAATATCAAACCCCCATACTTTAACTTCAAGAGTGATACAAATTGTAACAAACCTGAGCAAAAATAAAAAGCTTCCTTGAGTTCATTGTGTTGGTAGTTTGGTTTCGTACTGAAAAGTTTGGACTACTTGTGATATTATTACTAATTTATTTCTGTCTATAAAAAGCCGAAAAAAATCATTTGATATTTAAAGCAGACATTCTTCTCTTAACTTGAAATGTAATTGTGTGGGCATTATACACACACACAGATCAGGGTTTTCCTTGAGTTTGTTTTTTTGATTTAGTGAATTTAATTCGCTAGATCGACGTCCATTTTTCAAAAATCTTTGGAAATTCATTATTTCTTAAATTTTTATTTTGTTTTATTTTTCACATTATGAGCATGTATTTAATATGCTGATAATGTGAAAAATAAAACAAAATAAAAATTACAATTCAAATCAGCGAAAAAAATTAAAAATTTATAAAAATTATTTCTCAAAGTTAAACCAACCAAAAATTTATGTCAAAATTTGTGCCTTTGTAAATTGCATTTTAACAAATAAAACTAAGTTTAAATCAAATTTCTCCTTAATTAAAATATTTTTGGTAATATCATGACGTAGCGATCCACCCAATGTACCACTATAATCCATCTGGCGCCAACACGAGCTCACCGCACATTGAGTGCCACCTGTACCAGCACTTTGGGCACTATGTCACATGACATAGAACGACCGATGAATAAACAGATTATTTGGTGAATTAAAATTGGCTGCCCCTTCTGTGTCCCACAAGAAATGCAGGTAGTTTATACTTAATTACGTCACAAAACGTTTTCCCTATACCATAATAATTTTTGGCTGGATTTTTGTGGCCCTTTGAAGGAAAGCATCACGGCATTGGTCGATTTTTTTCCGGGCATCGTTTATAGTGGCAGCGTGTAACAAGAAACCCTCCTGTGAATCGGTTATTGTTGGTTTGTATTTGCGGTTGTCTGTATTTTTAAAAAATATAATTTATTTATTAGTGTAAAATTTGAATAAAAATATACAGATTAGGGGATTTGGGCACTAAGGGATTATTTCCGAATGGGTAAGAAATTCCACCGAAGGTGGAAGAATATACGAAAATGTTCATGTCCCATGTGTTTTATACCCGAATTACAATTTCCGAACGTTTTGATGAATTTTGACAGATGTCCGCATGTGGAAAATGGATGTGAAATTCGGGAATAAGGCCCCAGGGGTTAGAAAACTTGTATACAGTTTAGCATTTAATTTGTCTTTTATAGTTACAAAAAGTACAGCTGCTTTAATGACAAAAGTATTAAAATTTGTATGCACCAAATTATTTTTGCCACTGAATTGTTTTTCGAAATCGATTTCTGTCTGCTGTTTTTCTATCAACAGTTTTTCAGTGTTGAACTAAATGCCATTTAGCGAAAACAGAAGCGAAACATTTCATTACTAATTCCCTTATTGTAAAATCGTGTGACGATTTGTTTCACTTTGATTTCTGTCTTACTAGCCTTAATTATGGTATTAAACCTCGTCCATGAGTCTTAGTAGCAAGTTACTATGAGATGACCTTTAGTGATATCGTGCTGTACACTCAATAGCGTTACTACAAATTTCGGGCCCTCCCGCAACATTTTTTTGGGACCCTAAAAATGCTTGTTGTACCTAAGAACAAGCACAGCTTTTAGTGAAAAACTTATTTCTTCATATTGTGTAGTCTCCCATTAATTAAAAGTATCTGATGTCGAGAGTAGATAACACGAAACATCTTGAAACTCAATGCTATGACGATTTCTAAATATATTTATTTATATTGACTTATTAATTTACATATATTTTGGTACACCCTATTTTGAGCGTATGAGCTCATTCACAATAAAGTGTACCAAAAGTGGTGGGTACTTGAAATAATTAAAAGATTGGCTTGTTGGTTCAGCAATTTTGGTTAACGCCAACTCCGGAACATCACCATTCACCTGATTATCTTTCAGAAGCCCAAAATCACCAGAAAAAATCATTCACACAAAGAATATTTAATATTTATATTGGAGTACATCCTTGACTTTTGATTAAAATTGATTTGCCGGATACCAGTTCTCAAATTTAAATTCTTCAATCAGCCCCCTAACCATCAGCCTTTTACTTTTTTTCCAAGTGTTGTTTCTATCCTTCATTTTATTCGGTTGAGCAGCACCGATCATTGATTGGATCGGTTGTAGCATTTCGCCATTTTAGTAAAAAAAAAAAAAAAAGTCGTATGCTATATACAACCGACTGACTCGAAAATCAAAGCCTATTTTTTTTATATCGATAAGGCAGGACAAATTTCGAATAAAATTTGAAAAATATCAAGAATTTCGAAATAATCCCAAAAATGTCGACTTTTCAAAGTATCTTGAATATTATTGAAAGTTCTCAAATATCGAATTATCCGTAAGTTTTGTTAAAATAATTGTACAAGCATAAAATATGTATTTGTAATAACTGTCAATTAGTTTTAGCTTAAATTTCAATTACGTTTAGCTTTTTTCTTATTTTTAAGTTTTTGCTAAAATGTTTTATGTATTTGCAAAAAAAATCATAAACTTTTAATTTTATAGGCTTTCAAATATCACAGCTTTTTTAACCAAACCATTTTATTCAGAAATATGATTTTACAAAGGGTCACGAAATTTTGGCAAAAATTTAGAATATTTGTTCTCAAAGCTAATCATCTATCTTCAAAAGTTTTTAGTTTTAAGAGGTTTTCAAACCAAACTATTTAACTCTAAAATTTGATATTATAAAGGAGCTATAAGCTTGATGATTAAATTATACCTTTTGGGGGTGAACTTAACGTTTGTGAGCCTTTTCATAGTTTCAGGTTTTTGGCAATAAAACATTGGAAAAAATTAAAATATACTATATTTTGCTAACAATGACAAGAACTATTAGTTTTAAGAGTTTTCAATTAGAAAAGCTTTAGAAACCAAACTATTTTACTTAGAAATTCGATATTAAAAAGGGCGACGGAATTTTGGATAAATTTAGAATATTTGTTTCCAATGAGCTTTAAGCATGATAATTATTTCATATTTTTTCGGTTTGAACTTTTTTGAGCTTTTAATAATTTCAGGTTTTTAATCAAATTTTTGATGAGCTTTAATTATGTATTTAGGTTTAAAAGCTTTATGTTTAAAAGCTTTCACTTATCGAAGCTTTTTAAACAAACCATTTTGCGGAATTTTGGTTAGGATTTAGAATGTTTGTGCCCAATGTAAACTATTAAGAGCCTTTAGTTTTAAGAGCTTTTCAAATTAAACCATTTGATTTAAAGAAGGTGGTATTTTGGGATTAATTTAAAGTATTTGTTTTAAATGAGCTTTAAGCTTGAAAATTTATTTATACTTTCTCGATGATGTTTGTGCCTTTCGATAAATTCTGTCTTTCGTTAAAATGTTTTATGAGCATAACTCATATATTTGCAAGAAATGTCAAGAACTTTCAGTTTTAAGAGCTCTCACTTATCGAAGCTTTTCAAATCAAATCATTTTACTCAGAAATTTGATATCACGTAAGAAAACCAATTGGTTTACTAAGATTTAATTTTGTGCACATATTCGGGTAATCGTTCTATCGAGCCTCCTTAGATGTGAGGATAAACGCTCGACTTAATTGTAAGCCACACAACCCAAATAAAACCACCAATGAGTTAGTTATTTTATTTATATATGCTTGGATTAGATTTTACATTTATTTTTAAGTTTAATTTATTTTAACGTTACATAAACGAAATGGAATACGAAAACCGAAAAATCCGACGATGGCGGCAGTTCACGTAATAATAATTTTTCTTTTCCTATTGTTCGTTTTGGTTGGTGACGATGAATACTTATCGTTTCATTTTCTTTTGATTTAGTTTTTTTGGAGTTCATCAACTACAATGCTATTTTCTTCATGATACCCAACGCGCAAAATATAAATATCTTTGATACCGGCCGCTACATTTCAAAAGATGAAAAAAAACACTAGATGAAACAGAACGTGATTCTTTTGAGTGGCTCCAAATAAAAAGAAACATCTTGCAGCTCTATGCTATGACGAGATCACAAATTTCGAATATAATTTTAAAAATATCAAGAATTTCGAAATAATCTCCAAAATGTCGAATTTTCAAAGTGTCTTCAATATGCTAGAAAGTACTTAAATATAAAATTATCCGTAAGTATGTAAAACCAAAGGAAATCTTGTAAGTGCTAACCACTGTCATGAACAAAGTAAATAACCTGGACATTCTTGAATAATTTCGAATAACCTAAAGCAAGATCTTTTAAATATCACCATCTGGATTAACATGTGTAACTCTGCAAGTTCTTACAACTCAAAGCTAACCGCAGAACATTGCCTTACACAATTCGAATAAATTCGAAAATATTGAAAAATCTCGAATAGTCCTATACATGTCGAAAAACCTTAGAAATCTAGAATAAACTGCGCGAAACAATCTCGATTACCCCAGAACAATTCGGAAAATCCCTATATTATGACAATGTCAATTGATCTCGAACAATTCAGCTTTTCTGCTTTCTCCAAAGCTCTCAAAATATGGTTGAAACTAAACAAATCAATTGAGCATCTATTTTTTGTACTATTATAGTTTTGTCTTTTATTTTATTTTATTACTTTTACTTGTAAAAATTAAATTCGTGTAAATATAGAATTATTTGTTAAGTAACTTAATGTGCCTGATGATACAAAGCAAGTTAAGGTGTTGCTCAACAAAACGATATGAAATAATAATAGAACCCTCGGACCTTATCACGTATTTTTTTAAATATCGATTAATCGTATTCTTCGAATAGGCTTTAAAATTTTTGAATAACTTCGAACTATCAAATATACCCTACTACAAAATCATACATACTCGAATAATCTCGAAAATCTCGAATAACCTGACTGTTTCGTAACACCGCATCACCAATTAAGTCTCAAACATCGTGCTTCTCATTTCGATGATAAACTCCAAAAATCTCGAGAAATTTTAAAAAGTGATCAAAAGATGAAACCTGAGACAAGCGAATATGAAGAGAACCCCACCAAACACAACCAAAAAAAAACCATAACTAGTTGCAAATTTAAGTAGAAAATTGCATTTTCCTTATATTTAAAAATAGTTTTCCAAAATAAACCTGTAAATTTCATTTTTATTTTTTATAAGTTGAACGAACACTAATTGATTATAGGGACTGACTGGTTTGGCTCAAGTTAGGGAAAGAACAATTTATTTTCAGCCGCGGTTATGTATTTTTCTAGTTTCTTCTTGATTTTTATGAACATCACAATGATACATCGCAAGCTGATAACACCAGCATATTACTATAAGCTTCCTTTTTTAAATCAAAATTAACATTTTCTAATCAAAACTTGAGTTGTAAAAGGTTGAATTTATTTGGCTAAAGGCTGAATTTGATTTGTGAAAGGTTGAATTTTGATAAAGGCAGAAGGGGTATACTTGAAATTACGCAAAAGGTATAATAAAAATAAATCAACCCAGCAAACACAAAAATCGTTGTCATTCGATGTCGAAAGCTTTTATTTTAAGCGAGTTTTGCTAATTTTCTTCTAAATCTAAATATCGGCCAGAACGTTAAGATATTTCTTATTTCTATCTAGTCAGAACCGAGAGGAAATGGTTGAGCCTGTCTTAAGAAAATATTTAATAGCAACAGGAACGATTTCTTCATTTTCTAATAATTAGACA
The DNA here is from genome assembly GCA_958295665.1 of Tipula vernalis. Classification (NCBI taxonomy): domain Eukaryota; kingdom Metazoa; phylum Arthropoda; class Insecta; order Diptera; family Tipulidae; genus Tipula; species Tipula vernalis. Next base: position 298,113,407 of record OY282559.1, on the reverse strand, counting down.
ACCGTCAGATTTCATATTTTTTGTTTATTGTTGTTTGGTTACTTAAGCGGTGGATTTTACAATCGCTTTTGTGGAGTGTTAGCAGATGAGGAGCGGGGCTTTCCCCTAAACTTATTTGATAAGAATATAGCGGCACACTCTTTGTTCTTTTTTAACAGATAATTTAAGTTATTTACAATACATTTAAAAACTTAAAAAGGGCTTTGATGTTGTGTGTATTAGCTCGTCAATGCGTACTTGTTAATGAAGTTTCTTTTTAAATATTGGTAATTTTACTTTAGATAATTTCTCCAAAAAGGTACCTGCCAAAATTGAGGACAAAGTGTTGCTCATCGCAAACGAAATTTGTTGCGCACCTCCATGAGCAGCCAACACGTTCTTATCGGGAAAGCAATCAGTGGAAAGTGGGAGGATCTTTACTGCCATGTTTACCGTGAGGCACAACAAAAACTATACGTGTTGAAAATTAGCGAAAGCAGAAAAAAATTTAAGATCACATGAGATAACTGGACCAACACATCACCAACAACAACAGAAAGTAATTAATACATAATTTAGTTCTTAAAACAATTTTATTATAACATGATGAAATTCGAATGAAAGAAATATGTTTGGAAACAAATTTATAGTATCAGACAATTTTTTTATAAACTAAGTATTACTAAAAAAAATGAAAGTGTGTGTGATACGCAAAACACTACAAACAATGAATGGTAGTTATATAAAAAAACTCACCCGAAAAGTATCCAAGGGTACCCGTGGCTCTTTATGGCTGATTGCTGAAAATAAAAATTGTTTGCTACTACCACACTACTTCCTCACAGTACCAACTTGACATTATATACTCTAACTGATTTAATTTCAATTTCAAAATTCCTCCTTTTTTATTATTATTTACAAATAAAAAACCTTTATGAATTATTTACTAAATCACTGTATACTCAAAGAATGTTATTTCAGACAAACAATTACTACACAACTTATGTAATGTATATTGTGTATACATATAAAAAAAAAAAATCATATATAGTACATAATATGTACTCGTATAATAATCTACTCGTATTAATAAGGCCACTACATAGCCAATCCACTAAAAAAACAACACTAAATATTTTTAATAGAGCACACGAATTCCACGCTTATCCGAATGAAACTTTACACCAAACGTTTTATTTTTAATTTTTCTGGAATCTGTTTTTTTTTTTTTGCTGCTATTTTCCTCCATCAAAAAATAAGAAGGTCCCGTTAAATCGCCAAGCTGCGGTAATTATCCAATTTATATATAAGATGTGATAATTAACTCTGCATATATTGCCACCATATGATGGGATTTGTATATCCGTAAAAAAACTTAAAGAGGATTGTATTTGGTTCACATATCTCTTCTTTGTACAGACACACTAATTGACTTTAAATTTACCAATACGGTAATCGTCAATGGTCTAAAATCACCACAATTTACTTTAACGAGTATAATTTGATCGTACTAGCAATTTCAAAGAATTATTATTTTTTTAAAAATTGTACTTGACGCGGTGGCCTTCCAGAATCAATTGATATTTAAATTCGCTTATCGGTCTTTTTTAAAAATCTATGTGCTTATTATTTATTATGTATAAATACATAAAAATGTATTTACATATACACGCCTACGCTACCTGACCAAAACAGATGAATCATCTTCCAAACAAAGCAATACCAATTTTTCTACCTAGCCATCCTATGTATATACCAATCTCAAAGCAATAGCAAAGAGCCGCAAGATCCACTAGTACTACCCTGTGAAATGCACAGGTATATTTATACATAGGAGAAAAAATAAATAAATAAATAAAGTTATCGAGAAAACAAAACTCAAGTTCATTGAACTGAAGAGAAAATTACATAGAAGAATGATTAACGATATACTACCAATTCAACAACAACAATAAACGAAATATACTAAATCGGAATATAGTAGAAGTGCACCCCTACAGAAATTTGGAACGATAAGCGCTGCACGGCAAGGTATACATTTTATTTTTTTACCTTTTATTTAGTAGACAGCCGTAACAGGGCAGGTTCACTCTACACACGAAATCGTTGTGGAGATGAAGCTGAAAGTAAGACATGGCTGACAATCATAAACGAATGTCTTTAGTATGAAATACTCCTAATATTTTATCCGATTTATCTTTTACCTCATACATGACATTACCGATCTTCCTGCTGACAATTCCAGTGATAAATTGCGGGGCGAATTTTGCACACATTTTTTTTGCCGCATCACTTTGTGGGTGATTGCGTACAAAAACCTTTTGGCCAATGCTATAATCGATTGGTCGTGTTCTAAGGTTGTATCGTTTCGCGCTGCGTTCAAAAGCCTGTTCGATGTTGGTTTTAATTTGGCTGTGAAGAAGCGAAAGCTTAGTGGGTAGGGGTAACATTATTTCTCCTTCTGAGACTTCGCCAATTTGTCGCAGTAATTTATAGTCACTAGCATGATGCACTTTGTGGTATCCAAATAATAAAAAGTGTGGGGAATGTTTCACAGTTTCGTGTATTCCATTACGCAAAGCAGAAGATATTTCGTTCAAATGCTTATCCCAATTAACATGCTTTTGACCAATGTATGATCGAATTGCTGATATCACCGAACGGTTGACCCTTTCTGAGGCATTTGACTGGGGCGAGTAAATTGCAGTCTTGGTATCACATACACCGTATACAGATAACAGATCTTTGTATTCTTTGCTCCTAAATTGAGTTCCATTATCCGAATGAATAGTCTCAGGAACACCAAAAATTAAAAATACCTCGTTTTTCAGGAAATCGGCTATTTGTTGTGCTGTTCCCTTTGTCAATGGCTTTAATAGAACAAACTTTGTGAGATGGTCCAAAACGATGAGGATAATAGTTTTACCATGACTTGATCGTGGATAAGGACCAAGTAGATCAACGTAAATACGTTGCCATGGTCTTTCCACTGCGTATAACTTTCCCATCGGTGGTTTTGACAAATTGTTCATTGGCTTTGTTGTTTTACAAATTTCGCAATTTGATATAAACTGATACACTTGTTTCGCCATCCCCGGCCAAAAGTAAAACCTTCTCAATTTCTCGAGCGTTTTACGAATACCTCCATGAGCAGATAGTGGCTCATTATGTTCCTTCTTTATTAAATTCAATCTTAACCTAGTGGGAATCCACAGTTTCCACACAGAGATATCCGTTAAATCCATATTCTTTGTCGGCTCAAGTCGAATGAATATCTTATCTTCAAAGACTCGAAATGCGGGGTATTTATTTGGAGCATTCTTGATTTGTATCAAAAACTCCGTGTATTCTGGATCTGAAAATTCGTCACCTTCCAGGTTTATTTGTTCCAAAGATTTAGAATAGTTGGCTTCAAATTCTTCGATGGAATCACAATAAATCCTGGAGAGTGTATCCGGGACTACATTTTCTTTCCCTTTCTGATGTTCGATTTTGAACTTGTAACCCTGGAGTTTGAGACTCCATCTCGCTAACCTGCCACTGAGATCACGTTGATTCATCAACCATTTCAGGCTGGCATGATCTGTGATAAGTGTGAACTCGTATCCTTCCACATAAGGCCTAAATTTTTTAATAGACAATATCGCCGCCAGACACTCCAACTCAGTCACCGAATAATTCTTTTGTGCCTTGTTGAGCTTTTGCGACATGAACGCAATTGGTCGCTCGTTTCCCTCGATGTCCTTTTGGTATAGTACACCCCCAACGCCTTCCGTGCTCGCATCACACCTAATGAAAAAAGGTTCTTCATATTTAGGGTTTATTAGTACAGGAGCTGTAGTTAATAAGGATTTCAATGATAATAATGCTTCCTGCGCTTTATTTGTCCATTCAAATTTCCCTTTTTTAAGACAATCAGATATCGGTGCTGTTATGTCGGCATAATTTAAAATAAATCTGCGATACCACCCGCACATTCCTAATATCCTCCTTATTTGTTTGACGCTTGTTGGAGCTGGTAGGTTCAATATCGCATCTATTTTTGCTGGATCAGGTCTTAATCCATCTTCTCCAACTAAATAGCCCACATACCGAATTTCCCGCATTACGAAATTGCTTTTTTCGACGTTAATTGTTAAACCGGCTGTCCGCAGTCTGTCGCTCACCAACTCTAACAATTCAAGGTGCTCCTTCAATGTACCGGTGACGATGAGCAGGTCGTCCAGATAAACGAAGACCTTATCATGTAGCTCATGCGGAATAACCTTGTGCATCAACCGGCACATTGATTGGGCTGCATTACACAGCCCAAACGGCATCACCCTGAACTGATAGAGTGGTCGTCCTGGTACTGTAAAAGCAGTCTTGTCTCTAGCAGACTCCGCAAGCGGTATCTGCCAGAATGCGTCCTTCAGGTCAAGTCCTGTAATGTATTTGGTGTCGGACAACCGGCCTAACAAACCATCAATTAATGGAAGTGGGTACGCATCCTTTTCTGTTACCCCATTGAGCTTACGAGCATCTAAACACAATCTTGATTTACCATTAGATTTCCTTACTAAAGTGACGGGTGAACTCCAGGCACTCTTACTCACTTCAATAATTCCTAAACTTAGCATTCGGTCAATTTCTTGATATTGGTCTTTTTGGACGGCTGGTGAAATCGGATAATACCTTTGCTTGATTGGTTTACAATCTTTCATTATCTCGATTTCATGTTCGTGCAAACTTGTTTTGCCTAAACCATTTTTTTCAAACGAAGGGAACTTTGCAATTATTTCATCTAGTTGACGTCTCTCGATCTCGGAAAGATCGTGCTGATTTTTACTTTTAGCTGACACGTCTAAAGGAATTTTTATTTCGTTTATACTGGGAACTATTCGAAATCTTTGCCAAAAATCTATCCCTAAATAGAGTGGTGACTGAAGACTCGGAACAATACAAAACCTAATAAATTTTGTTTCATTGCCAAATTTAACAGGAAGCCAAACATATCCCTCTATTTTGTTTTTAGTACCATCGGCTGTTCTGATAAACGATCCTAATTTGTGGTATTTGATATTTGCTTCAGCTAAAAATCGTAGAGAGTTTTTACCCAACACGCTTACCGATGCTCCACTGTCGAGAAGACCCTGGATTATTTTATCTGCAATGATTACTTCAGCATAAGGCCGAGGATCGTCTTTTGATAAACATTGAATTACTGACGATACACACAGTTTAGTTAGCCGACGCTTGTCTTGAAAGTACCTCTTCGTTCTACTGGTGCTTAAATTATTATTGCTTAAATTAAATTTTGTATTCTGTTCGAGGGGAATTACTTGATTTATTTGGGAACATCCCTTTGTGGGTTCCCGTTTTTCGTTCCCGAGTGTGACTCCCTCGAAATCCTCACACTCGACGGCATGTTTTTCGTTGCATATAACAAACAGTTTTGGCAGTTTGGTTTAATCACATTTGCTGCCCCACAACCGAAACAAAACACATTAACAACCTCCTTGCCACAATCCTGGTATCTATGGCCTAAGTCCTTGCAATTCCAGCACACCAAAAGTGACTGGTTGTTTAAATTGGAATTCCCAGGATTCACACGAAACGCCTCTATTTCTGCATCGCCTTCATTTGTGTGCTGGATTGGCACCTGGTATTCGTACAGCCTTGTTTGTCTTGGTCTCTGTTGGTTTACATAAACGCTTGTTTCATCTATTTCATTGATTTCCTGACGTCGTTTTGGAGTCATATCAGAAAAGCGTCGTGGGTCGTAGCCTGTTCCTTCCCACATCTTCTCATAGTTCTGGCATATTTTCCTTAATTCTTCAACCGACTTAATAGTATTGTGGAATGGCAACGTTACATTTTTTAACGCTGGAACCATATTTTGGCATAGCCTATAGATCAGCCTCTCTTCCGTCAAGCGATTTTGAAGACGAGAATTTAATTTTTGAATACTCAAAACGAAATTAGAGAACGACTCTTTATTTGTTTGAAATCTTCGAAGTATTTGTTCCTGTATCTCTTCTTCGAAGTTGCTGGAGCTAAAAAAAGAACGCATTGCGCTTTTCATTTCAGACCAGTTTGAATTAGGATTATTTTGTTTATAGATCCAGTACCAGTCTTCTGCAGTCTTACTCAGGAAATAATGCACAACCCTCGGCAACAGATCTTGTGGAAAACCATCATTTAACGCATTTTGCTCCAACCGATACAGGAAATCGTGAATATTGGTGATTTCGCTACCATCGAAGGAAAGTTTCCACCTCTGTCGAATTTTATATGAATCCATGAGTAAATTTTTTTGGTTATAAGTTTCCTGAGGTAATGGATTAAATAATTGCTGATTATCCGAGTTTCTCTGAGTGTAATTTGGTGTCAATCTTTCTCGGGAAGCCCTCTGTAAAGCCACAACAGGATCCTCAACCCCTCGGTTTGACAAATTTGGGAAGCTATTTCTGATTTGCTCCGCGTTATTGTCGATGACCGGGCGGTTATTTAATTGCGCGAAGAAATCAGCAACTGATGACTTAAGGAACCCGTGCTCCCGTTGCATGTTTTCCAACGAAGGCTTTTGTTTGTCGTCATGTGATGCTTCAGTCATTTGGTTTCTGGATTGAGTGGAAGTACCTGCTATTGGACTGGAAGTTTTGTTTTGGTAGCCAATCTGTCTTTTACCCGATTCTGAAGCTTCTTCTGATCTCTGCAAATCTTGCCATAGTCTAACAAGCTGATTATATAACCGTCGTAAACTTGTATATAGTGTATTTAAATTATCTTTATTACCAATGGTTCGAATTAACCGTTCCACACGATCTTTGTAATGACTGGTTTTTGCCAGTACCACAGTGACAAATTCTAATGTAGGAGAAGTTCCTTTCTCTTCGGTAACCATAGAAAGTTCCTTGAGTCGGGCATTACAAATTTGTATTTCTATTTCAGGGTTATCTTTATCATGGGAAATTACGGGTTTTGATTTTGAACCCGAGTTTTCCTCTGTTAAATAATTAACTAATAATGGTTTAGATTCAACACTACTCACTAATCCTCTAACTAGAAATTCTATATCCGCCTCTGCGTCTGTTAAACTGTTTAAATAACTAATGGGATCCATTTATTTGTGAAATTTAACGGTAATCAACGTTGGGAGAAAAAAAATAACAATAAAAAAATGCAAAAAAAAACGACAGAACTTAGTATTTGCCAAAAAAAATAAAAAAAAATGCTTAGAGAAATCTAATATAACCTTGTTCGATAACACGACAAAAAACTATAATAGCATTTCAATTATTTTAAACTTTTGTGAATTACTCAAAGTTTAAATTTACAAAAAAAAATAATAATAAAAAAAATTAATGTTCAATTCAAGAATTATAATTTAACTGGAATTAAATTAAATAGTAATATAACCACAGCAAAAAAAAATATGTTTGTATGAAATATAGAATAATTAATGTTGTTGGTGATGATCGTCCGCACAAACTCAATGTGATGAATGAAAAAAATTAGTCATAAAACAAAAACAACAAAAAAAAAAAAAAAAAAAAATCTTCAGATATAACAGAAAACCAGGAGGAACCATCTCAGAACATCACTAGGATCAAATCACAGAATCACTGTGTAGTCAACCAGTGTATACTCTCAAACAGAGACACTCCTCGCTTAACTGAAACCTAACTGAAGTTTATAGACGGAACTTCAGTGACTACATACAACCCGTGCATAACGTAGCTAGAACCATCATTAGGAATACATGAATTCATCATTTATCAACCAATAATGGCTCAGACCAGAAATTAAAACACACAGTTCTAGAAATTCACTAAAAATAAATTAATGCACAAAGAAAAATGTCAATTCCACTTGTAAAGTATGCCTGAGCAGAGTTTAACAATAAATCATCACTAGGAAATCATGACCTCGTCATGTGTCTAACTCATAATGAAATAAATGAAAATCATATACTCAAACTTTAAAAGTAAAAGAACATATTGAACTTTAAATTTAAATTAACTGACTCAACTTTAAAAAACAACTGGCAACTAGCCGCTAGTTTCTACCGGTAACAAAAAAATATGGAGATTTATGATTTAAGAATATATAACAAAAAAAAATTGAAAAAATTAAACTAAGCGGTTTTTGAAGAAGCCTGTTTTAAGCAGAGAAGCTGCTTGGATGACTTTTTAGGTCGACCAAAAAAAAATTATATACGTTAATGACCTTAAGATCACAAGCAAAATAACAATTACATATTCAACCGTATGTTGCTCGATGACCTTCAGGTCCCTGTTTCGGCGCCATTTTGTTGCGCACCTCCATGAGCAGCCAACACGTTCTTATCGGGAAAGCAATCAGTGGAAAGTGGGAGGATCTTTACTGCCATGTTTACCGTGAGGCACAACAAAAACTATACGTGTTGAAAGCAGAAAAAAATTTAAGATCACATGAGATAACTGGACCAACACATCACCAACAACAACAGAAAGTAATTAATACATAATTTAGTTCTTAAAACAATTTTATTATAACATGATGAAATTCGAATGAAAGAAATATGTTTGGAAACAAATTTATAGTATCAGACAATTTTTTTATAAACTAAGTATTACTAAAAAAAATGAAAGTGTGTGTGATACGCAAAACACTACAAACAATGAATGGTAGTTATATAAAAAAACTCACCCGAAAAGTATCCAAGGGTACCCGTGGCTCTTTATGGCTGATTGCTGAAAATAAAAATTGTTTGCTACTACCACACTACTTCCTCACAGTACCAACTTGACATTATATACTCTAACTGATTTAATTTCAATTTCAAAATTCCTCCTTTTTTATTATTATTTACAAATAAAAAACCTTTATGAATTATTTACTAAATCACTGTATACTCAAAGAATGTTATTTCAGACAAACAATTACTACACAACTTATGTAATGTATATTGTGTATACATATAAAAAAAAAAAATCATATATAGTACATAATATGTACTCGTATAATAATCTACTCGTATTAATAAGGCCACTACATAGCCAATCCACTAAAAAAACAACACTAAATATTTTTAATAGAGCACACGAATTCCACGCTTATCCGAATGAAACTTTACACCAAACGTTTTATTTTTAATTTTTCTGGAATCTGTTTTTTTTTTTTTGCTGCTATTTTCCTCCATCAAAAAATAAGAAGGTCCCGTTAAATCGCCAAGCTGCGGTAATTATCCAATTTATATATAAGATGTGATAATTAACTCTGCATATATTGCCACCATATGATGGGATTTGTATATCCGTAAAAAAACTTAAAGAGGATTGTATTTGGTTCACATATCTCTTCTTTGTACAGACACACTAATTGACTTTAAATTTACCAATACGGTAATCGTCAATGGTCTAAAATCACCACAATTTACTTTAACGAGTATAATTTGATCGTACTAGCAATTTCAAAGAATTATTATTTTTTTAAAAATTGTACTTGACGCGGTGGCCTTCCAGAATCAATTGATATTTAAATTCGCTTATCGGTCTTTTTTAAAAATCTATGTGCTTATTATTTATTATGTATAAATACATAAAAATGTATTTACATATACACGCCTACGCTACCTGACCAAAACAGATGAATCATCTTCCAAACAAAGCAATACCAATTTTTCTACCTAGCCATCCTATGTATATACCAATCTCAAAGCAATAGCAAAGAGCCGCAAGATCCACTAGTACTACCCTGTGAAATGCACAGGTATATTTATACATAGGAGAAAAAATAAATAAATAAATAAAGTTATCGAGAAAACAAAACTCAAGTTCATTGAACTGAAGAGAAAATTACATAGAAGAATGATTAACGATATACTACCAATTCAACAACAACAATAAACGAAATATACTAAATCGGAATATAGTAGAAGTGCACCCCTACAGAAATTTGGAACGATAAGCGCTGCACGGCAAGGTATACATTTTATTTTTTTACCTTTTATTTAGTAGACAGCCGTAACAAATTTTACTAAAGTAAAATAGTTATTGTCCGACACACACGAGTCTAAAAAATTGTAAAATTCGGGTTGCTCCTCAAAACTCTTTACTACCTCAAAATGTCTATACACTTCATCATAATAAAGAATTGGTCTTAAATTGGTAAATTGTTTGCTGGCCTTATCCCTTAATTTTTGTAATGCGAAATTGTCTGTTTTGATTTCTAAACCAAGCATCTTAACTACCTCTTTCTTAAATGTTTGCTTGGTCAAATGGTCAAATCGTTTATATAAATTTTTTATTTGTGCTTCTGAGGCCTGTTTAGGCTCGTGCGTATAATTTTATTAATCCCATTAAAATAATCGACTGATTTTTATTTTCAAGAGAGAAACGGCCGCCGAACAATCTTTACATTTATCATTAATTTATAGGTGAATTCACACTGATTTACAGATAATTGAAAACCAAAAAATCTTACTTAGTTGCGAGCACTTAGACGGATAAATAAATATAAGTGAACATTTTCCAAGGATTACAGTTGATTGCACATTAATTTTCCGAGAATTCGAAACCAATTATTGGATTATTGTTGAAGATTATTTTTCCACTTCTGGTGAATTTTGCCCTGAACATTTCATTGGAAAGTGATATTGAACGCTTGTTTGAATATTTTTGCACACATTTTTTTTTACCTTTTTAGAATGTAGGCGGATTTAGTATTAAATTGATAAGAAACTGCAATAACAAAAATATTTATACGTGTGTGGACGTCCGCTTGTGTAATTTACAGACTTAATTTGAGATTACAGCTAAATAAGCCTATATGGTTTAATGTCACATAAATTAAATATTACTCTAATATACGTTTCATATTCGAAATGATCCCTTTTGGTACAGATATACACACACAGATAAACATTCACGCGTAATACCAAAAACGGAAGCAAAAACCGAATGACAAAATGAAAAAAAAGGATAAATCGAAAAATTCATAAATTACATGTGGCTTTAACTGGTTGGCATATTAAAAGTCTAATATATGTGATAATAGCATTTGGTGACATATGCTGTCAATGAGAATGAATTCATCACCCAAAAGAATATTATACTTATATAAATACATTCAGACATACAGCACACACAAAAAAATAAAAAATAAAAAAACGGAAATAAATTGTAATTCAATGATGATGATCCATTTCTCCATCATCATTTTTCCCATCAACATTTTATCATCATCTAAGCTTTAATCATCGCACATTGTAGATGAATGAGGAAACCGAAAAAGAAGGAATTCTGGAAAATCTCCGTATATGAAATAGAAAAAAAACGGATTGGAAATAAATAAAAAAAAAAATCATCATCATCATCAAAAATTTCCATCCATCCTTTTCTTAAATCAGTGACATATATTTATTTAGCCCCAAAACTCTTCTCTAGTAGTTACTGTGTAGCATAATTTATGTACGATAATATAGCAAAGCAAAGAACCAGCTTCAATAACAACAACAACAACAATAAATACAAATTTTATGGGGATGTTCATCTTATTAATATTATTACGATTATTATTGGGGCTTGAGAATGAGAATATGATAGATGATTTTGGTACAGCAGCAGCAGTATAGAAGTACAACAAAAACAAAAATATTAGAAAGAAAGGATTTATAGAATTTAATGAAAGATGAAAAATAGTTCCAGAGGAAAATCCAGAATAAAAACGAAATGAAAATAATTGAAGTGAAAATGGATTGGATAAAAGACAAAAGACAAAAGAATTTCCTATTCTGTATATTTACTAAAAAAAAAAAAGGATGAGTGGTGGACCATATACGATTTTGTATACAGATTTGGAATGAAATAATATTTTTATTACGATTAGATAATTTATGTATTTGACTGTGATGAGAATATGGATCTATACGATGTTTTGTTTATTTTCCGTATATTTGTATACGAACGATGAACGTGGAATATATGATAAGCTGATTAGAATTTAAGATAAAAATAAATTTTTGCCAATATGATAAAAAAGTCGATTTTTTTCTTTGCTCTCAAGTTTTAATGTTTTGGTGTAATTCGATTATTTTTAAGTTGAGTTGAGTCCTTCCTAGAGCTGCCAAAAACACTTTTGGCATGAGATTATTTTTCAATGTTTGTTTGAAAACAATAAATCTGGTTGGCCCGGAGTTTTCCTGGAAAACAGCTTTAGATTAATATATTTAATTAGCAAACCTTTGCTGTTCACCTCCACAGCCACATTACACGGAGTCTCGGATACTAGCACTTGGATTAATGGTACCTTCGCCTTTGTATGAAACTCGTAAATAAGTCATAACTGCCATCTCACTAACATTACAGATTATATGGTTTCTAATGCGTCGGATAATTTATCTCCAAGCAATTATAGAGACATATCTGATTTCGAAGACTGATTTTAAAAATGATGCTTGTTATAATTTTTAAATTAATTCGATAATATGTCCGTAGGTACGGTAATGTCCGAAATTTAGAAAATGTGAGAACTGGAACTCCACATATACAACTAAATACCGGCATCGTTAATGTGGTGTAAAGCCGAGTGGTTAGCGTGGTTAGGTAGGGCGCTGGAGGTATCAGTTTCGATACCTAGGTGAGTTCTATTTTTATTTTTAAGTTTAATATTACCGAAAAATTATCATCAACTGTGGGCGGCGTTGCTGTTTAACACTTATTATTTATGATGGCTTTATGTTCTTATTTAGTTCACCGGATGTGAACTACTTGGTTGGAAATTGCGAATATCTCTTCTAAATATTCTAAATACTGAATTTCTAAATAATTTCTAGAAGTGTTTGCCTACATTTTACATTACATTAACCAAGTGAACATAAAACTTAAGGCTGATCCAAAGCTGTGGGGTTGGGCCTCAATTCTTGAAATTCAAAGTGAAAATAATTGTGGCCTGCACAGCAATTGACATCCGCCGCTGGAACAAAATTTGTATTTTAATTATTAGCCGCATATTGAACATTTAGAATAATTTGAATACTTAACTTAAACTGTATTTCAATTTTGTACATATATCTAATTTTTATCCAAGTTATATTAATAATTCTGTCAATCTGAAATCAAATGTAAATTAATTAATAATTTAAGCAATGCATTGTGTTTGGATGAGACGTAGTTGTTCACTCCCGTGATTGCATAAACATATGAAGTTACCTAACTACGATTGAAAATTCCTGCACAAAACAATTTTTGAAGCTCCTTACGAATTTTAATACGTTTTATACGTTTATACGTTTTATTTTACCGTTTTGAAGCGAAGGCAATATTCATGTTTATGCCCTCCTGTTTCTAAGATTGGTTTTCATCATTTTTAATTTACTAAATGATCTTTTCGAACTAGATCAACCTTCAGTCTTCAAATTTCCCATTTATAATGTTACCACAGACTATGCTAAGATAATTCCTTTACCTAATCAGGTAAAACAGTCTGGGAAGAAGTAAGATCATTTTTTGGGATTGGAAGCTGTCCTCATTTTTCTACATTGGGTTTTCTGTTCTCGCAATTATTTATTCTGCGGATTCAAGTGCCGATTTCTTCTGTGCAAATCAATTTTTTCATGTGTGAACAACTGTTTTTAATTATAATTTTGTTTTATTCATCATTAGGATGTAAGGTGTTTTTGAGATTAAGGGAACCATAATCTATTGTATTATGCAAACTTGATCTTTTCTAACATTCCATCCTATTGTTTCAACATTTTATCCTCTGAAAAGTGAGTTAGTAATAATCGAAATTTTTATCAAATTAGCTGGGAATTCTGGAATGTCTGAAAAAGTTCAACATTGCTGAAATTTAACTTCTTTAATTCTGTAGTTGTTTAAACTTTTTTTACTAAATTTCAAAAAGTGATGCTGATAATTTCTTCAAAAGCTCTTTCCCCCTTGTACCATAAATTAACATTGTTCAATATTTGACGCAAGTTTTCTGTTAAAATCTGTTTATTTTTATATGATTCCTGTGATATTTAGTTCTAACCTGGAATGGTGTATTAAAATAATTCTATAAAAAAAACGTTCAGAATTCAAGCGGAGGTCAACATTTTAAGTCAGTTTAAATTCTATAGATTTCTAGAGAAAAAATTAATTACAAAAATCTGTCAGATAAGAAGACGTGGCGTGAAAAACAAACCAAACCTTTTGAGCGTTGTGTGATTGCTCCAATACAAAGAGTTAGCATCGGAAAACACAAAATTGTTACTACGGTTTACCGAGAATTTAACTATCGGTGGAAAGGCAAGCGCTAGAAAATTCAAACTCGTACCCAGGATTAGTTAATTTCTTTAAAGTATTTACTTTAGCTAAACACTTAAGACATGAATATTCTAGGATAAAACGTTGTAAGAGAATTTAGAATATATAGTATAATTTATTTGAAGTTTTATATTTTGATCATTTTTGATTGCTTTTTATTTTTCCAAAAACTGTAAGAGAATTGAATCCAGATTCGAACTGATGAGCCTATGAGTATGACCAAAAATCTATCCTCTAAAATTAAGTACTATATGCCTACGACTAAAAGTGTAGCCTGTAGCAACAGGCACATTTTAATAATCATAACAACTTTAATGCCCAATAATATTATTACAACACTACTTTTAAGACGTTTGTAGAAAAAAAACGTTTCGAATAGAAAAATATAAAGGGCTAAAACCTCATGAGTTGGTCAGAACTTCGTTCTTGATTAATTCAACTCCCAAATCAATCCCGAAGTAAATCGTTCAACTCAATCTTCAGCTCAACCTCCATCTCAATCGCAACATAATTCTAAACGTAATCACCAAACTAACAGCCAACTAAACCATCAAATCAATCATTAAATGAACCCCAAAACAACATTCAAATCAACTTTTAACCTAAATCCAAATCAACTCTTAAATAATTACATAACCGAACAACTCACTTAGCCCTAATGCACGCTAATTAAATACTAACTCAACTTAGTTCGAACCAAATCTGAACGCTCTGGTCAACTCACACCGTCATACCAACATACCACCTTACCATCATTCCATCACCATCATATCATCACACAACCAAACCATCATACGATAATATCATCATCATCATACCACCATTATTCAAAAATCATTTTAGAATTCCATTTCCATCGCTCATATCAAATTTCATCATAATTGGTAATAGACAAGTACCATCCTACTTGGCCATATTCCAGAACTTCGTCTGAAAATCAATTCAGATTCCCAATTCCATTGGAAGATTTCATCAAAATCAGATAAGATATAAAATGCCAATAAAATGTTTATAAACAAAATTACAAATCCTCAGTGAAACCTCACTATAACGGACAACCTTTTGGTCCCGTCGATTTCCGTTGCAGTGAGGTTTTCCTGTATATAGATTGCTCAACTGCTCGCTAAACCCTAATACAACCCCAACTCAACCCCAATAACTCCCTACTCAACCCCAACTCAACACCAACTCAACTTCAACTCACCCAGCAAATTGACCCCTAACTTAACCTTCAAATCAAACCCCAAATTCAATGCCCAATTCAATAATCAAACCAGCATATATAAAAAAATTCCAAAATATTTTTATTTATCAAGGTGTTTTGGTTCAATTCGTATGGCAGTTACCTGACCCTCTTACGTACAGTTTCCTAAAGCTTTTGAAATCTCCGCCTTGACCATAGAAACAGATTGACGAAAAAAATTCCAAATCGGACAAGCTGTTCTTGAGATACCATGGGTATAGATATCCAGATATCTAGACATCCAGACGTGCAGATAGACGGACGAACATTTTTTGTTTGTTTCTTTTTTAGACTTAGGGGTTTCAAAACGTCGTGAAAAATGATTATGGACCAATCAAATTTTTCGTCATTTTTGAAAGGATTTCAATACTTTGGTCTTTTCAGAATGAAGTAATTCTCAAGCTGTCCCGAAGGCAAATATTTGGGAAGATTTGAATTCATTTACCTTAACCTTGCCCAGCCCTAAGTAAAATGTATATTAGGACGATTGCTATACCTATGACTTATTACGACGAAGCAAGGTGAATCAACCAGCTACATTTACAGACAATTTTACATCCATAGAAGTTTTGTAAATTTATTGGTTCTGCCTAATAAAGTCAGTCAATAAATATGTCGTTATTCTGAATATTTTAATATTTACTAATCTTATAATCCATTATCATACCTTGATAAGCGAAAGGTCATAGGTTGGGGTTTAGTCTTTCTTTTATATGCGCCAATCTTACTGTGTATCGTTAACCCTTCAGATAAATGGATATTAAGTCCTAAATCGAGAGTTTTTTTTTTTAGTTTACTCAAATTTGTTCCTTTGACGATAGTTTTTCTCAAAACGTTTGTAATTAATGTTAATTTTTTATTAATGCATCATTTCTAACTACTGTTTGACGCACAATTAAACAAGGAATTATAAAACTGCCCAACACTCAGTATTTGACTAATATGATTTTAATTCTTTATTAATCGATAATTTTAAAAATAAATCTCCGTTTTCCACAATATTTTAAAATTAAAAATACATCCATTGTTACGTGTTGAATATTGAATTGTTCCATTTCGCCTTTTATCGCTCAACCGCCGGCATATCAGAAGAATAAGGTTGATCAGGAGAAATAAGGTTGATCTTAGCTAAAACAGAAGAATAAGGTTAAACAAACCGTATCTTAATTCTTTAATTAGGTCCATTGCAGTAATACCGGTGTGAGCCTTATAAAAACTTATTTGTTTTTGTGGGCTAAACTTAGTCTTATTTTACCAACGTTTAGCAACGTCAATCCAAAAGTTCAGAATAATCTTCCCATTTTATGGTTTTCCCCTATTCAAGATAATCGATCATCAATATTATCTTTGCGTCCCGAAAAACTGATGCCATCACGTTACCAGCTCGCTTTACTAATATGGTTTCTTTCGGATTGAACAACCAGATTGTATCCACTGTTTTATTTCTGGGGTTAAGTACAAAATCCAAGTTTCATCTGTGGTTAAAATCGACGAACAAAATTAGTTGTATTATAACCAGATCACACACTTCTGCGAAATTTGGAATCGCTTGGATTTCTACTTCAGTACTATTACAGTGTAAAATTCTATCTTATGAATTTAAAAATAGAGAAATTAGTCTTAAATCTGGAGCCGTAACGACATCCCGGTTTTGAAAACCTCGCTACATCCAAAAATAAAAAATCGCGCTTTTTAATTTATTGAATATTTCTTAAAGTCTAAACCAATTATTTAGTGTGTTTTTATTGTTTTGAAAAGCATGATTTTATAATAAAATTTAAATCTCAAAATAATTTCATTTTATTTCAACAGCTTAATAACTAGGTTCCAGAATTTTAGAGAAAACAATCTGTAAATGCAAAAATAAAAAATGGAGGTGTGGCCAACACACGACTTACTTTTACGAACAGAGAATTTTGAGAATTTTTTTTTTTTTTTTTTTTTTAATTTTTGGAACCATTTTGTATTAAGTAGTTTCTTGTAAACCTTACACTTCTTAAGATATTTGCGAAATAAATTTTCTAGACCAAGGGAGTGGCCACTTTCGGTTAGCCGATTTGGAGTAAAATTCACTGGGACCTCCTAATTTATCAAAAAAGCTTAAATATCAGTTCGATTGATTAAACCATCTGGGCTGTAGAGAGGACACAGACTGACAAACAGACACCATTTCGAAACTCACTTTTTCGAACTCAGGAGACGTAAAAACAGATAAATCTTTAAAAATCTCAAGGTCCAAAATTTTCATTATTACAATACTTTATTTTACTAGAGTAAAAGAAAGTAAAAATAATCGGCTGAAACCTCAGGAGGTGATCAGAACATCGCTACAGAAAATTACATGCATCCGTAAGCTTATCAAATAAAATCGAGCTAACTCTTACTAACCCTCAATTAAACCCCCAAATAAACCCACACTCGTACCACATACTCCATCGTAATTCAACACCAATTCAACCAGCAAATATAAAAAATTGGTCAACGTGGAAACCATGTGGTAATTCCACGTGATAAAAACTAAACAGGTTGGCGAAAAAAAATTCCAAATCAATGGGTAATTGTACGACTAAAGACAAATATTGGTTTAATATATATTACCATAACACGGGCGGAATCCGCACAAAAGTGGATACATTTTTTACATCGGTTATGGTAGAAGATTATGATATCATAGTTGTAACTGAGACATGACCAGTTCCTGCTATAAAGAAAGAGGAATTCTTTCCTTCATATAATATAGTTTTCCGCAGAGATCGGCACGAAACTGGAGAGTGTCTGGATGTTGGTGGTAGTCTATTAATAACTATATAAATCAGTATAAATGTCTACATATTAATATTACATCCGGCGATATTGAAATCCTTTTATAGTATAGGTAAATATGGCCAAAATAATTCTTTTCGTTTGTGCTACGTATGTTCCCGGGAAATTTGCAAGTGAATTCCTTAATGAATTTATCGATATTAATTGGAAATACGATTTAGTCCAAAATGGAAGATAATGATAGTTTGTGCATCGTGGGAGATTTTAACTTTTCAAACTTAAATTGGATACGAATTGACGGAATACTTACACCGTTTGGTAACACTGCCAATACCTCTTTGGTGATAGATTTATTTTTTGAAATGGGTCTAATGCAACATAACGGCAACACATCCATTCATCATACACCGTTGTTAATTAAGTTAAGTTTTCAATGTTTCGACGATTATGTTCTAAATGATAACATTTTAATCTTTCATTTTAGAAATTGTCATTATGACTCTCTAAATGGATATCTTGAAAATATTTCATGGGATTTCCTTTGTAATGAGAAGGATATTAAAATTATGACTAACCGATTTTACGAAATTTTATATGCGTGGATGGATCTATTTATTCACAAAATTGTCAACAAACATAATTCGTATCGTGAAAAGTAGTTTAACAAACAACTTGTTAATTTATATAACGGTAAAACCATGGCACACAAACTGTATAAAAAGGCGAACACATCACCTTCGGTATGAGTTTAAGGTTTTGAATCAATTTATGTATGGTAATTACTTGTTAGAAATTGAATCTGGTATCAAGTCGAATCCATCGTGTTTTTGCCATTATATTAACTCTAAAAGAAAGTCTGTTGGTTATCCTTTATTCAAGAGTTATAATGATCTAAATTCTGTTTGCGAATTATTTGCAACGTTTTTGAAATCCGTTTATTCAGTCGATAATGTTTTAACATCTATCTCTGACCAAGACATGGTCAATAATCATATTCACGGTATTTCATCTTTTCCGGAGGGAACAAATTAAAACGGCTTTAGTTGGACTTAATTCTAAAATGTTTATGGGCCCTTATGGTATTTCCCTCATTACTCTTAAATAATTGCGCCGAAGCCTTAAGTAGCCATCTAGCACATTTGTTTAATTACAGCCTTAGGCAAGGTATTTTCCCCCAGTGCTGGAAATCCTCGTACATATGTAATCCCAGTATTTAAATCGGGATCAAAAAATTTCGTTGAGAATAATAGAGGAATACTTTTCAAATTTTCAGGGGAGTATTTCTAGTCAGATGTGAATACATAAGAAACACAATAGTTAGATCTTATACATACGTAATTGTTGGTGTTTTGGGTTTAAAAAAAAATGTTGTTATTTAAATAAAACAAGGCCAGAATTCAACAAATATTGCAAGTAGTATAAATACTCCTTAGAAAAAAATTTGGCGAAATTAGATTTGCCAAAGAAATATTTGTTTTTTTACTTTCACAACCACTCCAGGCCTTTACTATATTTAAAGGTTCCAGCACCAAATGGAGCACGTTTCTCACTGGATTTAAGTAAAATTTTCTATCTGAGTTAAGCCGATTCTCGACCGTTTCTCTTTATTCTGAAAATTTCTTGTGTCACCTCATTTAGGGTCGGATTTGTTAAACAAAATAAAAGCCAAATTAAAGAAATATAGACCACTATGAGACAACTCAAGGCAGTGTACTACGTTTCCAGCTTCAAATGGAAATACTTTGGTCTTTCAAGACCGCCAAAGTAATAGGTGGCACGTTTGTGGATAGATTTTAGTAGAATTTGTATCTGAGATTTGAGATGTTAAGACGATTCTTTAAGTATTTCCTAATATAAAATTTATTAAATTCAGCTCTGGAAAATTCCTGGTCGGATTTCTCGGTCAGGATGTTTTTGGGTAGAAACTTTAAATCAAAAATGACATTCGCAGAATTTATTTGTACATACATACTTAGCTAAGCCAAACTATCTTCTCAGTCTCCAGCATCAAATGGAATAGAAAACACACATTTGTTGATGGATTTTATGGAAATCCATTATCTGCAATTTTTCCTAAATTCTATAAAAAGTTCCTTTTATAAAACCTATTATTTCGTGGCTTGAAAAAATTTCTTTCGAAGATGTTAGGCCGATTCTCTATATATAGTTCATAAGCTTAAACATATTAAATCACGTCCTGAAGATTCTTTTAGGCCAGTCATTTGGGCTGGAGTTCGAATTAAACTTTGTTCAAATTAATTGTTTTCTGGTCCCTCCTAAATTTTACGTTACCGCTAATAAATTTAAGGATTTCGATGAATATTATGTAAAAATCAGGACAATGTAAGGCATTTCCTGTATGTACACAGAAGTTGGAGTGCAAAGGCAGAGTGCCTTGATGTTTTATAAGTTGTAAAAATCTCAGAATTATCTTTTTGTAAGTTTTAGTAACAAATCTTCAGATTTTGAAATAAACGTTTGCGAAATTGAAGTTTAGTTCGCAAATTTGACATGTTTACTGTGAACATTACTGCAAGAAAACCGTGTTATGGGGTTTTGCCGGAGATTGACAGAAAATATTATAAATTGGCTTTGAAAAAATGGTTCATCAAAAACCCAGCTGTCTCCCAGAATATTATAATTATTGAAAGCAAAAGCCGATAAGCTAAAATATTGTGTAAAAGTATTATTAGTATAGCAGTTATTATAACAGGCGAATACAAAATGAAATAGCGACGTACAGGAGCAAGCACTAGTATAAAGTGCAACAAAGTATTTTATTAAAAATTAAGACACAAAATTGAAAAAATTATCAGTTTCAATTCAAATTTTACTTAACTTTCAAAATTTGAATATATTTTACAATTTAATTAAAGGAATGACTGCTCGAACGTTGCTAGTTCCCTTTATTATTTTTAATTTTTAGAACCTAAACAGTTTGGCCATTCTATAATGTAAGATACTCGTATAACTTAGGTACTTAATGTACATGAAATACTTGTGCTCGTTTTGTGATATCTTTACATTAGTAATAATTAATAATTTTTATAAAACACATTTTGATATCAGTATATGAGCAAAGGGAAAATTTGTCTGTACAGGAATCCTGCCTAGTTAAAAATTTTGAATTACTAAACCCAAGCCGACTTTACGTGCATATAAGTGGTCGCATAATGATTTTTTTGATAAATGACCATTACACTTTGAAAAGCACCAGAAATAATTAACCGGATGCTGTAATAGCATTGTAATTTGTCCTAAATAAGCATAGAATTACATTACTAAATTCTCATGTAATCTCTTGAATAGGACAATTACCCGGACATACTAATGTCCTTTTTTTTTGCATCAATACGCATTCAAGTTACATATAGGTACGTATGCGATAATGCAAAGATGATGCACAAATAATTAAACGGGACAATGCTACGGCATTACACAAAAAGTTTTCGGAAGCAAAAATTAACAATCATTTATCATCCTTTTATTTAGAGACACAATAAATATCTCGATCCTTTTTTATACATTTTCTTTGAACTTCCCTAGCAATTGGATTGAGTTTTTTGTGTGCCCCAAATTTTATTGATTTAATTTTAAAATTTACTTTCGGTACATTGCAATAAAATATTCTATTATATCCTTTTTGATTTGTCCTTTAATTGTCCTTTTTATTTATTGCTTTTAAATCAATAATCAAAAAGTTATACGTAATATACATAATATACGATATTGATGTACATTTGGAAACGGGAGAGATCATCAATTACTGTTGAAAAATATAAAAAAATACAAAAGAAAACCTGCATCCGGTTACTTACTTATTTTATTACCCTTGTATGTCCTTTTTATTGTCAATGTCCTTTTTTATTGGAAATTTTGTTGGTGTCGGGAAAGATATGTATGCTTGAATACAAAAAAATAGGTGTGAATTATTGTTATTGCATTTTTATTGGCGGATGAATTTTACGGGGTTTTACGTGCTAAAATGGTTGTACAACGTACATAAGGATAGTCGAATTATTTTATGATACTTATACGTAATATATCTTGTGAACTTAATACAAACATATCTGTAATATGTATAAGTCAAAAAAATATATTTTTTTGTAATTTCATGTAATGATATAATGATTATGATTGATTGGTAAAAATCTTAAATAATAATTATTGACATAAAAGATGAAATTTATATTACGGTGTATCAGTATGAATAAGGATAATGATGATCTCGGGGGGGTTGAAAGACGAACGCAATATAAATTAATCAGATGATTAATTGGTGTGCGTATGTGCGGTATACACGAAGGATTTTGTGACATCTGTTGTAATATCATCTATTAAATGAAATTGTGCCTTTTTTATATAATAATAAAACCATACAAAAGTGACATACATCAGCTTAGGTTTTTGATGTTAAACTCCTTAAAGTCAATAAATTTGAAATCACAAAAAAAAACTGTGATTTGTAAATTGTTAACTTCAGGTAATATTCTAACAGTTTATTTTTTTGTTTAGCCTAAACATGATCGACTGTTAAAAAGGAAATTATAACGGTAACAGAAACAAAATTATGTTTACAGGAGATTTTTGCTCAATGGTACTTCAAAAATTTCCTGCCCAACAATCCAAGCATTTCCACTTTTGGCAAAAACGTTACATACTATATATATATAAAAATTGTAAGGTTTGAAAACAATATTAAATGATTATGCTGTGGTTTAAAGGCCCCATCTAGGTCATCAAGGAAATATTAATGGCAACCACTGAATTTGAAACTTTTCAGAAGTAACTTTTTTATTACAATTTCGATCAACACTTTTCGGTGGCTTTGATTTAGCAGCACTGACCATGTGCTGCAGTACCAATATATAATGGTAGAACTATTTTTAACTAAAAAAATAGCTCCCTATTTATCAAAGTGCTAATTTGTTCAACTAAAAAATGTAATAATTTAAAAAGTAGCATTATTATGAATTAAATAACCAGGCCAATTTTCCAAAAACAATTATTGTGGTAATTTTTTAAACTGCAGGGTAATGTATTTCTTTTATAAGTATGTAATGCACTATTTTTCGTATTTTGAAAATATTCTCAACGTTTCAAATGATTTTTGGATACATTTTGGGAATATGGCCAATTAGCCATTAGCTAAAAACACCTAATAATGGGCCCCCTTAATCGAATTATTTTTTTACGGAATAATTATGATTTAGTCAGTTGGCAAATTTTAGTGAAGTGGTGTTTTTTATGTTTAGCAAACATTTAAGAATCAGTAACGAGTTTAATATCATAAACATTTTAATGTAAAATATAAAAAAAATCGCATTAAACGAGAAATGTCACTTTTTCCAGTAATGGGCCATATTTATTCAGTAATGGGCCATACAGTTTTACTAGTAAAGAGCCCCTTTGTATTTTTAAAAAAATATAATTTATTCAATTTATTCATACCTATAATAATAATTACATAATATAACAAAAAATAAAGTTAGGTACATTTAACTTAAATCTAAAATGATTAATTAAGATTTAATAAGGAACTAAAAATAAAATCACATTTCAATCATGCAAAAAGACAGTTGCACTTTGCACCTTAAGCTACATAGTTTCAGTCTTAAACAATTAGTTCTGCGTACAAGCTGGACAAATAAATTTATTATTAATATTTGTGTATAATCGCACTTTTCTTTAATGGTTTAGGCTTTTTACGTAACTTACAATCCATTCTTTCTGTTTTTCGTTTTTGCCTTAGTAACGCTTCTTGATCCATTTTTTCTTTTTTAATTTTTTTCTCCTTCATTCGATTTTCCTTCTCGGTTTCTGCAACTATTTTTTTATTAAGTTTATTTTCTACTTCTTTCTGGTAAGGTGTTGACGAAATAATAAAGCTGCGATGTTCTGAATTTTTAATTCCCTTGCGCATGGGTGTTTCAGGGACCGTGAGAAAGCTTTGTATTTGACCATTTGTGTCATCTAGGATATGCAGCACTTATATACCGGATAAATTGAAAGTTTCTGGACCATTGAACTATAAAATTTTGTCGCAAAAAAATTGGTCGTTATTTGAAAACGTAGATTAAACACTATAATATAATTATTTTTACCTAATCAATGA
Organism: Tipula vernalis; assembly: GCA_958295665.1. NCBI lineage: Eukaryota > Metazoa > Arthropoda > Insecta > Diptera > Tipulidae > Tipula > Tipula vernalis. Next base: position 298,089,034 of record OY282559.1, on the reverse strand, counting down.
ATTCAATAGAATGTATTTGTTGCGATATTGCCTCACGCACATCTGTGGGATTACTTATTATTTCTTGATCAAAAGCGTCACCTTCTCCATTTTCGCCGTAGTCTCCAATCGCAACATCGTTGTCGAAAATAAATGTAATATCCATTTGCTGAAATTTAAGATAATGTTACCTCATTTACATTTTCAAAAAATATAAATCTTTTAACGTTTTTGTTTTATGTAACTTACATCCACTGTGTATGCGTTTGGAAGGAACGTCCGATAAATTCGCAGAAGTATTAAAAAATCTTCTGAATGACTCTCTGGGAGATTTTCAAACTCTTTCAGTTTATCTGGACCAATAATATTTTTGAAATTTTCAAAATTAATTGAACTTTCAACATTGTCTGTATTAATACCCAGATTGCCACCATTAAAGTCACCATTTTCCTGTTCAACATTTTGAAGAATTTCTTCCCAAACACTTTGAAAAGTCAATCGCATCTGGGTTGAATGGAAATAAACCACATGTGCGAAAACCATTCACAATTGATCATTTTTTGATGTATTTATCGATCACTGTTTTTAAAATTGGCTCAAAACAAGTTTTTGTTAGCTTTCGATCGATATTTTCTTTCCTCCAATTTAAAACTGCTTTTTGCCAACCTGTTTTAACTGGCTTAAAAATCGATACATCTGCTGGTTGCAGAATTCTGGTCGAATTTGGGTATAAGCAAATTAAAATAATTTTTAATTTCTCGCATAACTTGGACAACTGATATGTCAGATGCGTTCTGTGGCCATCAACATACAAAATAATAGGGAACTCCACATTTTTTGTCACAACGCTGGGATAAAATATGTCTTCAATATACTGGTAAAAAACTTTACTTGTCATCCACCCACCATCTGGAATTGAATTGATTACGTCTGCCGGTACGCGCTTGTAAGGATAAATGATTAATGGAGGCACTACAAAACCAGATGCGGAGAAACTGAACTTGACCGTCAACTTTTCCTTGGTTTGGCCTCAATCGAATTCATACACGTTCTTTGAGCCTGTTAACCAATTATTTAAATTCATTTTTCATAAATTAAACTAAACAAATCTTACCTTTACGAGCAATTACCTTCCCAGTTTTAGAACACATGAAAAAATTGGTTTCATCTCCATTGAATATTCTTGATGGATCTTCAAGAATATTTAAAAAGCTTTTGTCCGTTAGGTGAATTTTTGATTTGGTTGAACCAACCACGAATATTTGTCTCGGCTACTTTCGAACTGGCATCGGTTACCGGTTCTGAAGTCCGAACTGTAAGAATTTAGATGCCGTTTAAGGAAACTCTCGTACCATTTCCGGACAATTATTCTTAAATGGATTATCCCTGGTTGACGCATCTAAAAATAGTTTAACAGCGTTCTGGACATCCTGCTTTCGACGTGGGAATCCTTTCGTGAAATTTGCGCTAAGCCAGTCGACAATATCTGTTTCTTCCTCTATAGTTAGCACTGGTGGTGCCCCATACGAACTTTTTTTTGCCCTGTTGTGGATTCTGTTTTGTATTGTAGATCTCGGAATATTATATTTCCGAGAAGCGGCGTGAATCGATAATTCATTAGTTATTTCGGTCAGTGCAGTCTCTATATCTTTGCAGTTATATTTACTAACTTTGGACATTTTTCTGGAAAAAGACATCTTAGGAAATAAGTAATGCCACTTGCATAGATTATAAAAAAATTCTTTCATTATAATAACATCAAATTTATCCATTAAAAAAATATTTAAGTTCAGTTTTAATTAGGGGCTTATAAAAAGAAAACATAATTTAACCAGAAACACCATTTATAAGCCCCTATAGCCCATTACTGATTAATTTGAATATATACAACCAATTATAAGCCCCTTTACTATTTAATCTAAGCATTATTTTTCTGATATTCAACCTTTAAAATTCCCTTTATTTTTATATATATTATTAGGAAAACCAATGTTCTAACATTAAAAATTATTAATAAATATTTAAAATGTAAAACAAAAAATCAATTTCTTAAGAAAATCTCTAATACTCATCTAATTTTTGAGTCACTCAAACACACGATTGAAAATCTAAAGTTATTTTATGTACACATAATTAAAAAAAACAAAAGCAGTTTAAATAATATACCAATACAAATAATAAATTTTAGCGCGAAAACTAGTTATTCATATAAACGCCCTACTGGGTAGGGGGCTTAATATTAGGTGTTTTACCTTATTTTTAAACCGCTTATCAAAAAATTTAACAGGTATGAAGCAAATGTGATTCGTAAATGATTTTCAGATGAAATTTGTGAATTTGGCCAACCAGGAGGCACATCATGAACTTATCTTAAATTTGATGTTCCATTGAAATCACTGTAATTCCCATAATATGCATCATAACCTAAAATCAAATTACTAATTATTTAAATTTTCTATCTTACTTTTAATACATAAATTTTGAATACTTATCTTATATTGTTATGTAATAATACTTTAAATTTATATTTTAATCTGAAATCAAACAAATAACTTGAATTAATTTATATTTAAATTTAATAATGAAGTTTAGCTTGTTAACCTTTTGGCTGGATTTGTTTATGTTTTATAATGACACATAAATTACCCCTGAATGCATAAATATATACATTAAAAACAATACAAATGTTAATTTATCTTAACTTACAAAACTTTTAAATGTTGTGTAGATTTTTAGCTATTTGCCATCAACCATAAAAATTAATTAATAATGTTACTATAATAAGAGAAAATTTTTACTATAATAAGAGCAAAGAAAAAGAAAAATCTGTGCCTTCTAAAATCAACCATCGAAGAGTTCACATCAACTTATAAAAATTAAATTATTGTTAAATTCACAAAACCAACCAATATGTTACCATGCCGTTACCCAGTTTATTGCACCTTCATTCTTGTACCACGTTTGCCATTTTATTTTGGAACCTGACCTTGTGGTATTTACAAGACATTCCTTCGAGCCGGATGTGTTTAAACCAATTGCATCCAACATAGCCGTACAATATTATATAGCGATATATAAACAGAAAATATTACTATTAATCCAGCCGCACACAATTCGACCGAATCCAGCACATCAGATTGAAGAAAATACAAATTTCTACTATCACAAAGGAAAACCGCATGAAAACATAAAACCCGCAAGTATCAAAAACTATTTATATAAGAAATTTAAAGAATTGGAAAAATAAAATTAAAATAAGCTACTCGTACATATTAAGTGATTTTCTATTTTATTCATAAATCCGAATTCTCAATCAATTTTTTCTGTTGAGCAACATTCGTTTACTTTAAAACGATATATATTTGCTTTGCTCCATCTACAAATATATTCACTTCCAAATTTGCGAGCATTTAATTCCGGAATCAGTGAAAAGTGTAAATAGTGAAAACAAAAATCAAATCTTGCGATATATAGTGATACTTAAAATGCATACATTAAATGTAGCATCACTAAGTTGCTGAACTTTATCAAGACTATTAATGAAAAAATTGAGGTGTGGCCAACACACGACTTTCTTTTACGAACAGAGAATTTTGAGAAATTTTATTTTTTTCTTAACTTTTTTTTTAATTTTAAAATTTTTAAATTTTTTTTTTTTAATTTTTTATTTTTTATTTTTTTTTTGTTTTTAATTTTTGGAAACTTTTGAGAAGTTTTTTGTAAACCTTATACTTTTTAAGATATTTGCAAAATAAATTTTCTGGACCAAGGGAGTGGCCACTTCCGGTTAGCCGATTTGGAGTAAAATTCACTGGGACCTCCCAATTGAACAGTTTGCGCGATGTACAAAAATTGTATGTCAGAATATCTTAGTTTGGAGCATATGAAAGCTGTTAACGAAGAACAAAGAAATGGGTACTATCTACCGCATCATGGTGTCATAAAAGACTCAAGTACAACAACGAAATTGCGCGTTGTCTTTGATGGCTCCGCAAAAACTATAACGGGAATTTCATTAAACGATTGTCTTGCAGTCGGTCCCATGGTACAATCAATCCTGTACGAAATATTATGTCGCTTTAGATTATTTAAGATAGCGTTTACAGCCGATGTTGAAAACATGTTTCGACAAGTTTCAATGGCAGACGAGGATACCAAATATTAGTGGATAGTATGGCGAGATTTCACTGACAAACATTTTACCACATACGAACTCCAGACAGTTGTCTATGGTACAGCAAGTGCAACTTATCTAGCCACACGTGCACTTAACGAGGCAGCAGCAAAATACAAAGATGATTTCCCAAAAACAGCAAATCATATTATGATTGATTTCTACGTAGATGGCCTCATGACAGGAGCGGACACATTAGACGAAGCAATAACACTAAAGAATAACATAAACACTATTCTTTCACGTTCCGGATTTCAGCTTAGAAACTGGTTAGCAAACGATCAGTTAATCCTAATGAATCCATCCCAACCCACCAAGTATTGAACAACCTAGAAATTAAAAAATCGACCTCAATAAAAGTACTGGGGTTACACCGGGATCCAAATAAAGATTGTTTTCAATTAAAAGTGAATCTACTAAATGAACATCCTAGCATGACAAAAAGAGGAATAAGCTGACTCGCTCCAATAACCATAGGTATAAAAATCTTATGCCAATCTTCATGGACTGAAAACTTAAAATGGGCTGATTTAGAAAATGAATGGCGAAAATTACGTGACAACCTACCAAAAATACTTCAAATCGAAATATATAGATACTTATACACCAACATTAACACCAAATTATCTCTACATGGGTTCTCAGATGCGTCCAGACATGCTTATTCAGCAGTGGTGTACGGGCACGTAAGAAAACCAAATGGGGAATCGATCGTTAAATTACTATCGGCAAAAACAAAAAGTAGCACCAGTTAAACAAATCTCAATAAATTATTGCTAAATATTACTGAGAGCACTGCCTGGACTGATTCCACCATTATATTAGATTGGTTATATGCAACAAATGGGCTGCAACAAATAAATTTTATACAATAATGGTTATATGGGCCAAAATTTATACCAAATCTAGAAAATTGGCCAAAACATCCCGAAAATCAAAGAAATGCGTGGTCTATCAATACATGCCCAACTTCAACAACCAAACATAATCGACGATCTAATCGGAAGAAACTCAAGCTTCAGCAAAATCATTCGTATTCTTGCTTACATAAATCGATTCATCGACATAAGACTAAAGCGAATTTCTAAAACTGTGCAGTCGACGTATCTACACACTCAAGAAATACAAAAGGCACACCACTTGATATTTAAATATGTACAGGCAAGACATTTCGAGTTGGCAATTAATCTGATAGCAGCAAACAAAGAGTTACCAGACTTTATAGCAAACTAAAATACCTCAAACCGCTTCTTGACCAAACAGGCCTACTACGCGTTGGAGGGAGAATCACAAATGCATCAGTAACTTATAATATTAAGTACCCATTAATATTACCAGCAAAAAATAACCTCACCAAACTCGCTGTAACAGAACATCACATAAGTTATCTTAATGCTGGACAAACCCTAATGATCGCTACATTGCGCCATAAATATTGGATTTTGGGTTGCAGACAACCAGTTAGAAGGGTAGTACATGGTTGTGTGAAATTCGTGAAATATAAAGGAGAGAATATAACACAACTAATGGGCAATCTTCTAAATCCGAGAGTTCAACCAGTGCGGCCGTTCTTTAAAGTTGGCGTGGATTATGCAGGTCCCTTTCAAACCTGCCTAGTCAGAGGAAGAGGCCAGAAGACATATAAAAGCTATATACATATGTATATTTGTTTGTTTAGCCATAAAAACTGTGCACATTGAGCTGGTCTCCGAACTAACCACTGAATCCTATATTGCAGCTCTCCGAAGATTTATAGCCCGCAGAGGCACATGTAAAGAGTTACATAGTGATAATGGAACCAATTTTATTGGAGCCCGCAACCATCTTTACGAACTATACTCATTGCTCAAGAATAATAAAACAAGATTTTCCAATTTTTTATTGACAGATGAGATAACATTTCATTTTATCCCGCCAAGCGCACCTCATTTCGGCGGACTATGGGAAGCCGCCGTCAAATAAGTCAAATACCACCTGAGACGAGTGACCAACAACCATACACTTACTACGGAAGAAATGACCACCCTGTTGACCGAGATCAAGGCTATCCTGAACTCTAGAACTATTTGTGTGCTGTCTAGTGAAGACCTGGAATACTTAACACTAGCGCATTTCCTGATCGGCCGTCCCACAACACAGCTTCCAGAATATGATCTATAAGACGTCAAGTTATCCAAGTTTTTTATCCAAGGAATTTACTTTTCTCTACTTAGTTTTTAAAGAAACAAAACAAAACCGTTCAGAATACAGCAATAATTTATTTAATTAAATAATTTAATTTACAATAGGTATAAATTATTAAGTCCTTATCGATATTATTATCAAACTGTTGATCGAGTGGTCATCAATTCCGACAAATATATGTATTTTTATTCTGTGGTTATAGTTTGGTGTGTTTTACTTTGCACATGAACAATTTTCGTCTCGCATGGTTATTTAATTTATCGATTTTTCCAAAAAAAAAAAAAAATTACAATAACTAAATTATTTATACTGAACGCTAACTACACTGCCACAGCTGTATTGGACAATCAAATTTTATTACAGAATTTGGCTCAATTGTTGTGATATAACTTTGTGTTCGTTAAAAGGTCCCAAAATCATATTCAGCCACAAATTAACCTAATATTATCAATGAATATGATTTAACGCTATTATAACGACAAAAATATTTTCAAAATATTAGTAATCATGCTTTTGCAACAATAGAAATTAAGGGTCTCCAAACGTGTAGAAACGTTTTCCTTTTACATGAGTGGATAAACTAAATCGATATGGTTTTTTCCTAATATAAAGCCCGAACAACGATAACATTAAGCATATTAATATTACCAATAGTACGACAACAACAACAACAACAACCACAAGTCAACCACACAAATCTAATAAGAAAATGAAATTTCAATAAGAAAGCAACAAAATGACAAAAATTACATTTATTAGGTTTGCAATACCAAATATAATCATCATTTAGGCGAATACATATAAAATAAAATTATGTTGGAAAATATAAAATACAAAAAATTGGTATTAAATTATCATTTTTATTTTTTCCAATTTTTCTTTACTGGTAAACTCAAAGATTATTTATACGTAAAAAAATAAAAATAAAAATTATGTATATCTTGTCTAAAGAACATAATACATAGTCGCAAGATGCAAGACAGAGAAGAAAATAGATACAAAATTTTCCTTTTATATTTTTCCCTATTTTGTTTTGCAAGGGAAATCAATAAAATTAAATTATGATTTTCTACCATTGGAATTTTGCTTTTCTATTTTATTTTATTTCTTTCGATAATTTTCATTTCATTACATTCCGTTAGCCAAGCATTTTCTCTCTATACATTGATGTATATATGATTATGTATTTCCAAATTTGGTCCAAATAAATAAAAAATGTTGGAAAATATATGAAATTAATCAGAATTTTAAATTATTTGACACACATGTTTACACTTGTTTAGGCAGTTGCTTTAGACCAAAGCTTTGTGCTTTAAAAGACAAATGCTTTCTTATAAGGATAGCTTATTTCCTTATCGATGAAATTTACCGAAGCTAAAACGAGTTTGGTCAAAAAAAATACTGGAAATAATAAGAACCTTGTAGATTACATTTCAATTAACCTGTTGCCTTTAAAATTACAATTTTTGTTGAACGTCGTTGAAATTATGGCGAGATGTGAACACTTGCTAAAAATTTAAGAATAAACATTAAATTTCATCTTAGATCGAACGAAATATTTTATGAAGAAAGTGTTAAAAGCGATTGTAATACTTGTACCCGTTGGTGTTAAGAAGCAATGGCTATTCGTTAGTTTGTGCTACTGCCCAAGACGGTTGGACAAAAAATCTTTTAGCGCTTTAATAAACATACGTCCATTGTAGTGTTTGTTTCTTGATTTATTTTTTACCGTCCTACTTTACGCCTGGAGTAGCCAAATCGAGGACGGGCGGCTACAGATCCGTCTTTGAAAACCACCTGCACATTGCATTGCTTCATGCCAACCTGTAGTGCTGACATGAAAGGTGAATCGGCCCATGGATTCTGCACTCTCAACAGGGGGTCATAGATGTGTTCGTTTTCATCACCGATCGTAATCAGATGATGAAAAATCCCTTTTGCATCCCGCCCCTATAGGGATTCGAACCCGGTACCTCCCGATCCTACCGCCGCAGCTTTAACCACTGCGCCGTTTGCTCGGTGTCCATTGTAGTGATGTTACCTTAATACAATCACATTACAATTTTTCACTTATTAGATTGCTTTGCAAACAAGCGAGCCAGCATGAATACGGGATTATAGTAATCATGAATTATCCATTAATCCTCGGTATTGCGTGTCGAGCAATACCGAGGATTAATGGATGAACTGAACGAAATTCATGGAGAGAAGTCGTGGCGTATTATGATATATAGGCTATAGCAATCAATGCGCGATTTGGCAAGACGAACTTGTTCAACACAATGACATGCAACCCCCACTTCACGAAAAACTGCAGTCTTTAGCCGTATCAAGGCATTCGTCAATACAATTGAGTTCCAGAAGAAGGGACTTCCTCACGGACTTTTATTATTTATTTATTTATTTACAAAAAATCTATTCTACAGTTAAAAAAAACAACTTAATGAATAGTAACTACATAGTATAATATAATAATTAAAATTTGTACAATACGGAATATATGTCAAAAATATTATAAAATCAAAAATTGCAACTACGAATTTCGTACCGAAAGCATTTTCTCGATTTTTCAAAATGAAACAAATGATAATAATTATTGAAAATTCTGGCCATTGAAGCCGTCGGTTCGTTATAGCCATAATTAGTTCTATGAAATTCGATAAATAGAAATTCCCTTTGCCGCAAACTTTTACCCGGCACATAAAAGTTCCAGGCACAAATAAGATTAGGGCATCTTATACGACCGTTCAAAGAATCCCCGACAAACATTGCTGACGCAATTTTTCGACGCTTCGCTAAAGTATCAATTCGAAGGGTTAGACACCGATTTTCATACCCTGGAAGATTACGCACTTGCTGCCACATAGGCTGATTACAATCTGAAAGATAATCAAGCTTTCTGTAAATGTAAATGGTAAAACGTTTCTGAATTGATTCCAATCTTTTAATCTGTACTTCATGGTGAGGATACCAAACCACCGCCGCATATTCCAGGTGAGATCTAACTAGAGAAGTATATAAACTAACACATGACAAAATATCAACAAACTCTTTTGTCATTCTAAAAATAAAACCCAACATAGAATTGGCTTTTAATATTATTTTGTCTAGATGTAAAACAAAAGTTAATTTTTGATCAAAGAATACACCTAAGTTAACAATTGAAGTTACTCTACAAAGTTCATTACCCTCCAACTGATAATTAAAAACAATTGGATTGGATGTTCTATAGAACGACATGATGTTGCATTTATTAATATTGATCAACAATTTATTCGTAGAGCCCAACGAGATAATGAATTAATTTCTGATTGAAATACTTCTGCGTCATTTAAAGATTGAATATGTTTAAAAATCTTCAAATCGTCTGCAAATAATAAGCAGTTACAAAATTTAAAAATATTCGGAATGTCATTCACAAATAAAAGAAAAATTATTGGGCCCAAATGTGATCCCTGCGGAACCCCAGAATGGCAATATATATAATCCGATTTGACTTGATTCAATAAAACATATTGTCTTTTTCCCACCAGATAAGAACCAATCCATTTTAAAAAATTAGGGGCGACACCAATTTCTGAGAGCTTTTTTATAATGATTGTATGGTCGGCTTGTGACTCAAGTGATTCAATAGCGAATTTAGTAAATTGTAAAAGATTGGTAGTCGTAGATTTTCCACTGGTGAAACCGTGCTGAAAATCCGAGATAATTTCTTTTGTATGAAATGACAGATGTTTTGTCACAATTGACTCGAAAAGTTTTGGGATCGATGAAAGAATTGAGATTCCACGATAATTGGATACATCAGAGTGGTCCCCCTTTTTGTAATTTGGAACAATATGTGACACTTTCCAAGCGGTTGGAAAATAGCCGTTAACTAACGATTGGTTATTTAAACTACACTATGCCGACTTGATTGATACTGCGGATATGATTGATTGGTACATCTGATTGATTGATTGATTGTGAGTGAGTGTACGGCCAAGCATTATAGCAGGATCTCCCGGGCTCCCGGGCACACACCGTACACCCGTATACATATAACAAACCGAAGGAGGGCACTGATTTTCATTTGCCAGAAGCCGGCCTCACCATGAACAATGAATACGACTGTAATACTGAAGAGGAAGCAATAGAAACCCATCATTCAATAGCAACATTTAACACGAATCAGCTAAAAATCTCCGATGACATAATTACTGCCGTAAACAACAATCAAGATGTCAGTCATTTCTTCTTTTTCGATGGACCTGATGGATCGGGAAAAACCTATTTATAAAATACCTTTATGGGCTACTTAAGAGGACAAGGTAAGCAAGTTGAAGCATTTCCCACAACTGGTATCGCTGCTGATTTTCTCAAAAGAGGTAGAATGGCCCTCAGTGGCTTTAAAATCCCAATCTCAGCTTAGGAAATTCCGTTTCCAGCATGAAACTGCAGTCAAATGAGTCCAAAAAATTACGAAATTTCAGCATGGATGCTCTCTTCATACAATGATGATTTACTTCTGAGAAAGGTGACGAACGACAATCGGTTGTTCAGTATAAAAAACATTGATTCTCTGCGGTGATTTCAAACAGACAACGATTTAACAAACGAAATTGATGGATTGGATTCGCAGACATTGTTGAAATTCCCGAGATATTCATAGAGGGTCAACAATTTCATTCGGTCATTCTTTGGAGATCATATCAGCACACAAACAGAAGTAGAGATTGCCGTTGTTTCTAACAAAGTCATTTTGACGACGAAAAACATCACAGCAACTTAATATGGAGCTCATTTCAGGCGACGAGAAAATTATTATAGCGCCGATAGCATTGGTATCGAAGATCCGACGGACGCGATTTATTTTCCAGTTGACTTTCGTAATCAGCAGTGCCCATCGGGAATGCCCCTCACCTGCTGAAACTTAAGGTTGGATCATTCATCATGCCCATGAGAAATTTGAACCATAAAACAGGTCCCTTGAATAGTACTCAGTTGTTTATAAAAGCCCTTCGCAAAAATATTATCGATGCAGAAATCATCACAGATAATAACAAAGGTAAAAAGCTTTAATTCCACGTATCATCCGTCTGTCGGATGTTGCCCTGACTCGAGGAAGAAATCACGAAAATCTCTGTGTATTTATTGATGATATGTCATTCCAGGGGGAACATTTTGGACGAGTAAATTTTAAAATAAAATTTTAGAAAGAAATTTTAAATAAATAAAAAATTTCAGTTGCAAAAGGTTGAATTGGAATTGTAAAAGGTTTAATTTTAACTATAAAAGGTGCAGTTTAAAGTCTAAAACCTGTAGCCAAGGACAACGATATCCCATCGCCGAAGTGGATAGAGGAGCAATGTAATTGAAATTCTTCGTGGAGTTGATGGCCGCGTCGGGTGCTTTACGAGGATTGCTCATATAGCAAATGATCTGGTTCAATCTATGTAGGGAGGATGTTAATAAATCTTGATAAATAACCATTAACAGGGTTGCCTTCAAATTGAACTTTTTACATTTCAAACTCAACATTTAGCAAATTATATTTATCAAAACAAATTTTATTCCTTAATCAACCCATTAATCACAGAATTAATTTTTTTTCGAAATAAATCATTGAAACATTGGGTCAACTAAAAATCTTCATTGTAATGGAATTTATGAGAAAAAGCCAAATGAAGATATAAAGCGGGAATTTCAACAAGTATCGCCCAGGATTTCTGTCGTATTTAGGGTTAAGAAATTTAGAGTATTTGGGACAGTTAAAAATCAACAACGAGATCGACCTGCATTACTAAATATTCCCCAATAATCCTGAGAAAACATTCTCTTTTTAGAAATAATCCAGGGATATTTATTCGAAAACTTTCCAGTGTTGCCCAAGTTTGCCGCACAAGTACACTAAAAAACATTCGAAATGTAAAGTATCGTCCATACAAAATCGTAAAAGTTCAAGAGCTTTCAGAAAGAGCTAAAGTGCGCAAAACTTTTTGGGGTACTTAAACGGAGATTACATTTTGAGAGATATCTGGTTTAGTGATAAAGCGGGAGGTCGTGGCTCACAAAAGATAACTGTTTGGTGTGGTTTATCGGCGAAAGGTATTGACATTTTTGTTGTACGAGGAAATGTTACTTAAGCATATTATTGGGAGCTGCTTGATGAACACTTTATTTCAACACCAATAGAAACGGGGGAGCATGAAATTAACGATCTATGGTTTATGTAAGACGGTGCTCGTCCGCATACTGCAGATGTGGTTTTGTATTACCTGCGCGATTTTTTTAAAATAGTTCAAGGTGGCTCGGCTACGCTATCAAACGTTACGAGCCAACGAACAAGATGAGCAACGTGCTGCACGAGCCACATGCATGAGTATGCGCAAGACGCCATGACATATGTACGTACGCAAGTGTATTTAAACAAAAGTTAAAATCACTGATGGATTTCATAATAAAATATCGCGTATTTGAGAGACACTTTGCTGGATGTACTCGATAGAATGTCAAAAACGTGGATTACCACATATGTACACACATTTTGATTTGGTTAATGCACAAAATAACAACAAATCAAATAGATCAAGTGATTGTATCTGAAATACCCGATCAACAACTCGATCCAGGCTTATTTGAAGTAGTCACCAAAAATATGATCCATAGACCATGCAGAATCACCAATCCAACGTCTCCGTGTATGGTAGATGAAAAATGCAGCAAAAAATAACCAAAGGAATTATTTAAAGAAACCATCACTAGCAACGATGGTTATCCATACTCTATCGACGTCGCTCAATTGATGATAGCGGACATTCGTTAATAATAAAAGTGCTATCCAAAACATACAAAGCGCATATTAATGTGGAATATTGCAATTTGGCCAAATCGATTAAATATATTTGCAAATATGTCACAAAGGCTCGAATATGGCTGTCTTTGCAGTGACCAACAGAAACGATGAAATAGCGAGTTACCAAATGGGACACTATATAAGTAGTAATGAGGCAATTTGGCGAATATTGGCCTTCCCCATACACGAACGCCATCCAATAGTTGTTCATTTGGCTGTTCATCTGGAAAATGGACAGCGCGTGTATTTCACTGCCGAGAATGCACGACATCGAGCAGATACACCACCAGCCACAACATTGACTTCATTCTTCACATTAAACCAAGAAGATGAATTCGCTAGGACCTTGTTATACTCAGAGGTGCCAACATACTTTACATGGAATACTACATCAAAAAATTTTAAAGATGCAAACCAGGAAAAACTGAAGAAGGATACAACAATTTATATTCAACCGATGCCATGTATACCGTTTATCACAACAATGCAGAATGCTTTTACTTGTGATTATTGTTAGGTAATGTACGCGAACCCGCCAGGAATTAAAAAAGTGATACACATTGGGATACATCACTAGCGGACGCATACATCACTCACTTGCCAACCGCACCAGATTCGCACATTATTTTCAATCATTTTGACAAATTGCTTCCCGTGTAATCCGGAAGATTTGTGGGGAAAATACAAAGATCAAATAAGTGAAGATATTTTACATCGAGTGCGCCAAGCAAGCAACAATACAAGCATACAGTTCTCACCGGAAATATATAACGAAGCGCTAATCATGATTGAGGACAAATGTTTATCAATCGTCAACAAAACGCTCACTCAATTAGGAATGGTTGCATCGCGAATCGATTAGCAGACAATGTATACGATTGAGATTTGCGCAGATAGCAATAATTCAATGTCAATGAGCTGCAGATATTAATTCAAACAAATCTGCCAAAACTGACGATACAACAACACAACGCAAGTGACCGTATTATGAATGAAATTTCGATGCACACGGTGGAACAGGCAAAACAATTCTTTTATCATTGGTTTTGGCGACCATTCCTTCACAAAATAACATTGCATTGGCCGTCGCATCTTCAATAGCATTGCAGCAACTCTTTATTGAATAGAGGTAGAACAGCGCATTCTGCATTCAAATTGCCATTGAACATGCAATTTACTGAGACACCCACATGCAACTTAAAAAAGAATTCAGGAATGGGGAAAGTTTTGCAAACGTGTAAACTAATAGTGTGCGATGAATACACAATGGCCCACAAAAAATCATTGGAAACACTCAATCGGACGCTACAAGATTTAAGAAGTAATACAGAGCCAATCGGAGGTGCACTCATTTTGCTGGCTGGTGATTTTCGTCAGACGCCACCAGTTATACCACGTTCCACGCCAAACGATGAACTAAACGCATGTCTCAAATCAACTGTTCTTTGGCATAATGTTCAGAAAATTATATTGACTACAAACATGCGTGACCAACCGCAACAAGACAAACCCGCTGCTCGATTCGCCAAACAACTTTTAGATCTTGGAAACGGAAAGATTTTTGTAACTTTACACAGACAATTGACGAATTGATCAACAGCATATTTTTAAATATCAATTGCAATTACAAAAATCACCAATGGCTAAGCAAACGTGCAATCTTGGCGGTCAAAAACCATGATGTTAATGCTATTAACAGAGTCATTCAAAATCAAATATCTGGCAATTCTACAACGTATAAGTCAGTTGATTGCGTCATGAATCAAGACGAAGTCGTCAATTAGTCGGTCTAATTCCTGAATTCACTTGATGATATTGAAAATTGGTGCACCCATCATTATGGTTCGAAATATTTATCCGCCACGACTGTGCAACGGCACAAGCCCTGCAGTCAAAAAATTGATGAATAATATTATCGAAGCAACAATATTGAATGGCAAATTCAAGGGACATGTGGCTTATTACCACGAATACCAATGATACCGACCGATATGTCATTCGAATTTAAAAGATTGCAATTCCCAGTGCGACTCGCATTTGCAGTAACCATTAATAAAGCACAAGGACAGTCGCTTCAAATTTGTGGATTAAATCTACAAAATCCGTGCTTCTCACATGGGCAGCTATACGTGGCCTGTTCACGCGTCGAAAAACCCGCAAACTTATTTACGTATGCACCAAATGGCAAAACCAAAAATATTGTTTACCCACAAGCATTATAATAATATAACTATCAATCAAATATTCGTTTATTCAATAAAAAAAAACACGCAAACATATAAAAAAAAAATATTTCATTTCGCACGTCGGGTATCAGCTGTATGTTGCATACATAAATACCCTTTGCTACAAAATAGCGTTGCAGCGTCCGCCGGGTATCCGCTAGTACAATATAAAATTAAAAATCGAATGGTTTAAAATAATTTTTCGCTAAACGTTAAAATCCAAAAAAAGCTTATTTCTTCAACCAGGGAAAACAGCTTTTAGCAATAATTTACACCACATACCCATACCTCCGAAAAATATCTAATTTGTTAACACATACTCAATATAAACAAATTATCAAAAACCGCAAAATAATTTTAGTTTAGCTAAAAATCAATCATGATTTATGAAATATAACAGTGCTGCATAATTTTTAATTTTGTAATTAATAAATTTTGTAAATTTGTTTTATTCGTTTCACTTGAAATACTTGAAAGTATTTTATTTTATTTTATGAAAATGCATTAATGCAAAAAAAAACTAATAAAATCTGGTGCACAATTCAAGTTTATGTACATATCATGCGCTGGAGTGCTTAATTGAATTTATGGATTAGCGATTTGTCGATTTTTTATATGTTACGATATTTCAAAATTTGGTTAAAAGTTATCGTTTATTCGAATTCCCAAATATTGCTTCAACATCGCTAAGACGTTCTTGAAAGTTTGAGTTTTTACTACAATAAAACCGCATATTGACCGGATCTCATCGTCGCCCAAATTAATAATATTAAATAGGCAAAAATTGATTTTTGTTTTAATATAATTTCGTTTCGATTAATGGTTGTTTGTTTATTATAATTTTTATTGACATTTAAATTACATATTTTAATTCATTTAAATTAATTTATATTATATAAATTTAATGGTGCTGTATATTTGAATAACCATACGTAAACGAGTATACGTACATATATATTATATATATTTGGACATTTCATTGAATGACAACAACAAATTGCATTCAAATAAATTTTTTAAAATAAATAAAACAGAATAAAACTCACCCGCAGGATATGGAATTCTATTTATTAATATTTTATTTTTATTTTTTTTTTTATTATTAATGAAAACAATTAAATTTATTACATAAATTATGTTTTTATTTTAATGTATTCACATGTACGAGTATACCACTCGAAAATTATTTGAGTGCTCGGTTTATCCAAATTAATCTTTTGCAATCGAAAAAATGACCGCAACACCAATCACATTACGTAAACCAGCAATAATCCTGGCTTAATTGAAATTACAAACCGTATCAATAATAATATCAACATGATGATATAAACATGTTAATAAAATTCAATTGAACCTACCATACATATATGTACTGTACAATCAACGTTATCCAAATAATTTGAGACTTCACTCAAAAAATTATACTCGTATACTAAATTGACAAATATGGAAAAATAAATAAATAATGTTTTATATTTATTCATATTTTATTATTTATTTAAAAAATAAAATAAATATTTTTATAATGAATATATGGCGAATTTTTCTTTAGGGATATAAATAAATGCTCTACATTGTGTGAATGTATGTGTGTGTGTGTGTTCAACACAGGACTGGCTAAATGAAAATGAAAGTATAGGTACGAGTATAAGGCTTCGATAAAGTGGAACTAACAAAAATAGAAGAGCTTCTATGAAACGAATTTCTACAATTCCCAAAATAGGTCAATTTTCCATAAAATGTTCAATATTGGTTCAATATAATTGTTGAAATATAGTAAGAATGAATATTATAATCTATTTTTAATAATTAAATGAAATTATGTGCCTGTTCCAGTAAAACATAAACCGATTAAAATAATTTTCCAAACAACTATAAAACTTTAACTATGTCAGCACAGTATATAGTATATGTAGAGTTGAATGAATAACAAGGGAAAACTTTCTAAAAGAATTTTCATTTATATGACATCATAAAACGTAAACTAAACATACATAATATTTACCATCTATAATTATATGTTCGTTATGTTTTTTAAAACTGATTTATTATTATTTTTACTGTATTGTTTATAATTATAATAATAAAACAAACTTTTTATTTTTATTTACTACATAAATAAGTAATATTGGAATTTATTTATTTTTATGAATTTTTAAACAACAATAACGAAAAAAGTTTATAAATTAATTTATTATATTGTTACGACTTACGATTACAGAGTTCTAGTATTGCTTGCATGCAACTATATATGTATATAATGCATTCACAACTATGTAAATAGTAGAGTTTTAGTTCTTTTAAATATTATAATTATCAGCTAACTTTTATGCATAAGGATTGCTAATCTTAACAAAATATGAAACCCAAGCGATGGTAATAGTTAGGGTCGAGGTAAACACAAAAGCTGCCATAGCTTTACAAAGATCATTACTTTGCTTATTTATAAATATTTAAAATGTGCTAAAAACAAGTTCCACTATACGTATGTTGACTTCTACCAGTGTTGATTTTAAATTAGAAATATCGGCTTATAAATTACTGCATTTTTGATAATAAAGAAAAATTGTGAAAAGAAAATAAATCACGGCCGAATATAGGATTCTTACTGTACGAAATGGTGGAATGTTCAACAAAATTGTGCTAACTCGAAAATAACTATATCATTACATTTAATTGTGTACCGGAATCACAATAAAAGTCATCTTACAATGACTAAGTATCCAAAATGGTCAATGCAACAATTGTCACTAGTTTGATTGAAGTTGAAGTTTAGTAAATTTCTTGAACACCTTAAAAACCATTTTGTTAAAAGCTTTGAAATGTTTGGTCAACGCCAGATGAATACGACGAGACTACTGTTATCTTGAGAACAAGAATTTAAAAGGCAACAATCACTTAATGAAGTTAAACACAAACACTTGGGTTTCTATTCCTTCTCGTACAGAATAAAACATTTTCACTTCATCTACATATTCCAAATGATATACATTCTCTCAAAAAATAACTGAGTATTGTTTAATAAAACACGAATTTTAAGTTGAATCCTAAAAATTTATTTTGTCGCCCTCAAAGTATTCCCCATTCGACGATATACACATATGCCAGCGATCGAATCATCGAAACATTTTTTATAGCCATTTTCCTGGAAGTTTGTTTTATGGCTTCAATGGAGTCAAAACGGGTTCCACATAGTAGCAATTTGAGTATGGCAAACAGGAAAAAGTTACCTGGTGCTAAATCAAGCAAATGTGTTGGTTGATCGATGGTATTTATTGAGTTGTAGGCCTTATATTCGTTCACAATCGTAGCTCGGTGTGACGGCAAGCTATCGTTGTATAAAATTCACGAATTTTTTTCCCATAATTCCGGTCAGTTTTTTCACATTAGCACAAGAAATTTCGTTTCCAATACAAAATTTAACAAACTGGTTGACAGATCGCGCTCAAAGTTGACATCAAAAGATGGAAGACAGTCATAGAAAAAAAACAATTTAAATCCCTTTAGCCCGGGCATTTTAAATTAACAATTCCCGGTACTTTTTTGGCCGAATGTAGATTACATTTGTCAATCCGGACAAATCCAGATTGGAATATATACTGTCAATTCAATTGACCAAAAATCTTTTCAATACAAACGATTATGTTGTACAAATACAAAAATTAGATCTGACTTTGCAAAATTTAGACGAATTCAAAGTACTACATTTAAGCTCGGGGTCTCCGCCTAGCGTTAAGCAGATGGAAATTTTTACGAGCTCCTTTCCTCAGTGAGCTGGCGTATATAAAAAATTGGTCAACTGCTTACTATATTCTAATCCAACCCCAACTCGACTACAACTTAACTTCAACTCAATCCGCAAATTAAGTTGAACTCCCAAATCAATCCCTAACTTAGCCCCAATGCAAGTTAATTAAACCCTCACTCAACTTCAAATCATATTAGCTCGAACTAAATTTTAAACCTCTGCCCACATTTAATGGCCAACCCAATCCCAAAATCAACTCGATTGGCAAGCTACATACGTGTATGAAATCCACCCAATCTCCATAACCTCCCACTTAACCTCAAACTCGACCCCAAATCCATCCCTAACCGAACAAATCCTATTCACCATCAAAACACAATAGTAGTCGTACCGTCGTACCATCAAGGTCATCAAACAATAATACCATCATAACTTATTCCTTTATATCATCATACCATTCTGACAATATACCATTAAACTATCGTACCACAGTAACGTCGAACCATCACACCATTATATCATCATATCATCATAACATCGTACCATCATAACATCATACCATTATATAATCATGCCACAATTTCATATAATTAAAATCTTTTTTTAGTGGTTATGGGCTATATTTTTTTTAGTTTTTTAATTTTTTAAAATTAACTTGAGTTTTCGGACTCACTTCGAGTCCATTTTTAAAAGCGTTTTAAAACACGCTTTTGAAAATGGGTTCAAAGAGAGTCCGAAAGCTCAAGTTAATTTTAAAAAATAAAAAAATTAAAATAAGAACCATTATCATTGAATGGCCAAATATTCCTAGTCGAATCGAATCGATATACGCGTATTGTACCAAAACGAAATTTACAAATTTAATTTTTCGAAAAACAGGATCGCCCTTCAATCCAAAAAGCATTCTTAAAAACTGGTAATGGCATAATAAAGTGCTAAATGCTGTTTTTGGTTTATCGGATTCGTCAATCTTAACTTGATGATAACTATTTGAGAGATCAAGTGTCCTAAAATATTTTGAATTTCCGAGCTGATCCAAGATTTTAGTTATGTTTGGAAAAGGAAAAACTTTATCGACTGTGACTTCATTTAATTTTCTAAAGTCAACAACCACTCGCCATTTTCGTTGTTGATCTTCAGATTTTCTTGGAACAATCAAAAGAGGTGAGTTCCAAGGACTCTTACTTTGCTCAATAATATTATCCGTTAACATGTCATTAATCTGTCTGTCAATTTCAGCTTAAGCTGCTTCTGGCATTCTGTATGGTCTTCGATAACTGGGTGTTCTATCAGGTAAAATTGGAATACTATGAAATGTTGTGTCAGTAGTGGACAATTTATCGCCAGGTAAATAAAATATGTCGTTATACATAAGTTCGACAAATGTTTAAGATTGATGATTTTTCTTCTAAGTTTAAACTATTCAAATTAATTTCGTTTACCAATAATTCCAGCCTGTTTTCAAGATTATTTTGATATGAATAAATGTTAAAAATATTGTAATAAGACAAACTTTCAAATGTTAACTCATCACTAGTTATATGAGCTGTATATTCATTATTATTAATGATACAGAGACTAATTGAATTATTAAAGGGTTTCACTAAGGTATTACCGATAAATACGCCAGGTTGTATTTGATTTGAATGACATAAATATTCTTCAGAATTCAGTAACGACGGGTTATATAATTTAAATATTTTTTCTGAACGACCAGGAATAGAGATTCGTTGAAGTTGTGGATCGGATAATGAATTAAATTTTATTGAAATTAGTTTATTATGAAAAGGAATTTCTAAAGTGTGTGTGTCATTAATCAGAGTACATTTATATTTAAGGAAGAAATTCTTGCCAAGAATCCCATCGCATGGAATAGGAAAATTATCCTGTACTATATGAAATGTATGGTTGATGTTCAAATTGTTGTCAAATAATATATTTCCGTTGCAAAGGGCAAGTGTTTGGATAGTCTCAGTAGTAATGCCTCGGACTTGACATTTCAAATCAGGATCACAGAAGGTTTTACCAGTAATAGATCCTTTCTTAGTGATACTGATATCAGCGCCTGTGTCTATTAAGAAATTTATGGGTTGTTTTATTTATATTTTACTACATCATAAGCTTTACCAATTAGTTTCGCCTTCAGAAGTTTTACAAGTTTTGGTTTTTCGCTATCTTTAAGGCCATCGTGAATTAACTCAACACAAGCAAGGAACCGATGTAGCTGAGACTGATTACCGTTAAACTCGGGGAATATTTTAAGAGCATTGTCAATATGGAGAGTCGTCATTTCGAATTCAGATTGGGATTCAAGAATATTATTAGTGATATCAATTTCCTTATTAGGTTTGATGTTAATAGATTCGTCTAAATCTTCCGAACTGTGATCTGACATAAGAGATTGCAATATGCGGTACACAAAACACAATTTTCGATTTTAATGAACTCAAACAAAATGAAAAGGTGTTCACGACAGTATAAAGATAAATATTTGAAAACTACAAATCTAAAATTAATAAAAATAAATTAAAAGAAAATTCCAATATTGGTCTAAATACTTATCTGTTTACCTCTGTATTTTGACAGATGATAAATTTTATTTATTTTTTTTTTATTGTTTTTGTTGTTATATGAAGTAGCTTAATTGTTTCTATTTAGTTATACTATTGATTAACAGATGGCATTATATTTCATTTAAGTTGTTTGTACATGTCATAAGATGTCGCGATTTAAGCCTAACCATAATGACTGGCAGTTTTGTTTTTTGTATACTTATTTTTTTATGTAACCATAATTATAATGTAATAAGAAAAAGAAAGAAAAATCGAATTCATTACAATTTATAAAACCAGAGAATAAACAGTGATTTAAAAACAAACAAAAACAGTGATTTTATTAAATATTTTATACCGCAACAACCTTGGACATTGAGAGATACCGCAACGAATTATTTGGAACCCCGCTTTATATTTTTTGGAAAAGGAGCATTTCACAAACACAATATTTGACCTCGGCTTGAATTTGGATACGACATTTTGGCACCCGATAAATAAGAAACCCACTGCGATTAGGAAAACGAGTAAATCATACTTTGGCTTGAACCGGCAATTCAAAAAAACAATCTTTAATTAAACCTGTATCAGATATTTAAAACGGAGAACGAGCACTATTACTATTAAACATTACGGCGGCATAACAGTGTTCGGAGTACAAATTTCTGACGGGTTTATTGGCTACATAATAAACATTGGTCCTTCGAGCCGGATTGCTTGGTCAAAATTTGAAAACTGTGAGTAAACCATTTTATTATTTTTACAAGCCTAAATAAGTGAAATTAAGTGAAGTGAGATAAACGATTTACTCAAGTGGTCTAACGGTGAATTTGTCGTAACATAAACGATGGCTGAAACCAGGGCTATAAAACGCTTGTTAACAGGTTTAGAAAACATTAAATTACAAGTAGCAAAGTTTAAAGATGATACGAGAATCAGTGAGATAAAAACCAATCAAGTTCTTCTAGCCGATGAATGGAAAGAGTTTCAAGCGTTAGAAAGGTTTAATTTTTAATATGTTCCGAAGATTGTAAGAGAATTCAATCCAGTTTCGAACTGATGAGCTTATGATTATGAAAAAATCAATCCTCTCATCAGGCCGCGGCGACTGGACTGACTATACCACAATTTACATTCCATATATACAGAATGCCCTGTGCTTCATATACTAGCGAATCGTACTAATATAGATAAATTCAATTACAATTTTTTCTTCTTCACGACAATCACATAAGCTGTGAACGCTAATTTTACTTTTTTAATTTTTGTTGAATTTAATTAATTCTTGTAATTTCTAAATATGCTACCGGTCTTACGACACTTTTAAATGTGTTTTTTATTAACACGTAGAAACATTTTAGTATTTACGAACGGTAATTCAACGAAAACCGGCTAATAGACAGAATTCTATTTATTTAATTTTTAATTTTTAATATGTTCCGAAGATTGTAAGAGAATTCAATCCAGTTTCGAACTGATGAGCTTATGATTATGAAAAAATCAATCCTCACCACAATTTACATTCCATATATACAGAATGCCCTGTGCTTCATATACTAGCGAATCGTACTAATATAGATAAATTCAATTACAATTTTTTCTTCTTAACGACAATCACATAAGCTGTGAACGCTAATTTTACTTTTTTAATTTTTGTTAAATTTAATTAATTCTTGTAATTTCTAAATATGCTACCGGTCTTACGACACTATAGAGTAGTAATTGAATTTATCTATATTAGTACGATTCGCTAGTATATGAAGCACAGGGCATTCTGTATATATGGAATGTAAATTGTGGTATAGTCAGTCCAGTCGCCGCGGCCTGATGAGAGGATTGATTTTTTCATAATCATAAGCTCATCAGTTCGAAACTGGATTGAATTCTCTTACAATCTTCGGAACATATTAAAAATTAAAAATTAAATAAATAGAATTCGGTCTATTAGCCGGTTTTCGTTGAATTACCGTTCGTAAATACTAAAATGTTTCTACGTGTTAATAAAAAACACATTTAAAAGTGTCGTAAGACCGGTAGCATATTTAGAAATTACAAGAATTAATTAAATTCAACAAAAATTAAAAAAGTAAAATTAGCGTTCACAGCTTATGTGATTGTCGTGAAGAAGAAAAAATTGTAATTGAATTTATCTATATTAGTACGATTCGCTAGTATATGAAGCACAGGGCATTCTGTATATATGGAATGTAAATTGTGGTATAGTCAGTCCAGTCGCCGCGGCCTGATGAGAGGATTGATTTTTTCATAATCATAAGCTCATCAGTTCGAAACTGGATTGAATTCTCTTACAATCTTCGGAACATATTAAAAATTAAAAATTAAATAAATAGAATTCTGTCTATTAGCCGGTTTTCGTTGAATTACCGTTCGTAAATACTAAAATGTTTCTACGTGTTAATAAAAAACACATTTAAAAGTGTCGTAAGACCGGTAGCATATTTAGAAATTACAAGAATTAATTAAATTCAACAAAAATTAAAAAAAGTTAGAAAGGTCTTTGAAAGGAAAGTTTGATGATGCAAATTCAGAATCCATTGACAAAATTGAAGGGCTCCATTTTGAATTAAAGCAAAAAATATTTAAATGGGAAAAACTTTACGAAGAGAATAATAACCAACAAGCGAATTACACGTTGGACGAATTGATGCTTAATCAAACCAATTTTTTACAACAAGTGTCCACATTAAACAAACGAGAGAACGAAGTACGTTTGCCGCGTGTTAATATCCCTGTGTTTTGTGGAAATTATTCAGAGTTCCCATCGTTTCGTGATCTATTTGAAGCATCAGTTCATTCAAACCAGACAATTTCAAAGGTACATAAACTGCAGTACCTTAAAGGTCTACTAAGAGGAGAAGCATACGCTTTAATAACTCATTTAACTATCACCGAAGTGAACTATGACGAGGCGTGGGATAAAATCAAAATGAGGTACGATAAACGCAAACAAGTGATATGCACTTTGTTAAAACAATTTATCGATCAACCAAACTTACAACAGAGTTGCTCAAACGCACTTCGTAAACTATCAGATGTATCGGACGAAGTTATACGTTGTTTAAAAGTTTTAGGCGAACAGGCAGAAAGCAGAGATCCTTGGCTAATCTATATTTTAGTCAACAAATTAGATAACGAGTCAAAAAATGCCTGGGCTCATGAAACTGCGGAGATAAATTTTCCAACGCTAGATCAATTATTTCGTTTCCTAAATAAACGAAGCGACGCTCTGGAAAGCTTGAGTTCTTTCCCAGTTGTACGATTGAGTGCTCCAACAGCGCAAATTTAGCGATCACCGTGATCGCTCAATTTGACCTCACCGTGAGCATCACTATACACCATATTTCGTCTAAAAAAGAACGAATACCGATGGAATATATGGTGCAGTAGTATTTGTAAACGGTTAGTTTAAGGAATTGTTTGGTAGATGGTGCTGTTATGTCGGTAAGGTAGATATGGTGTAAAGTGATGCTCACGGTGAGGTCAAATTGAGCGATCACGGTGATCGCTAAATTAGCGCTGTTAGAGCACTTAATCGTACATAAGTAGTACAAACGTATGTACATAAGTACATAAAGGATAAAACAAAAAGTAGGAATATGCAGAAAAATTTTACACAGGGCACCGTTTCACCGTTGATTTATTTTTGCAAACAAAAAATAAAATTTTATGAAACACTAAGCACATTTTTATTAAAATATACAATAGGTACTTACATAATTTCGATTTAATATTTAATATATTAATTAATTGTTATTAAACGAATTATTTTTTTATACACTGCACTTTAAAAATTATCTTGTACATGTATACTTCACACCAAAGTAAAATCTAGAATGATAAAATACTTTGAAAACAAAAAATGAAATACAAAACAGTATTCGATCATTAGTTCTGCTAGTTGACATCAGGTGCTTTACCATTTATATTCATTCTCACACATTTAAAAAAAACCGAATATTTTATTTTATAAATTTATACATCCGTCTCATGTTTTTTATATGCCATCTCATACAAAAAACTTCGGTCGATCATGCAAAGTACAATTGGGAAGCTAACAATTTTGGATGTCCATTATGCAAAAGCGATCACTATTTGGGGAGATGCGAAAAATATCTCAACTTGACATTTGCACAACGAAAACAAATAGTGGTAGAAAATAAATTATGCTTTAATTGCTTGGCATCTTCGCATCAGTCGATAGTTTGCAGATCCAAATTTAACTGTAAAATTTGTAGACGAAGGCATCATTTCACATTACATCCCGAGCCCGAATCGAAAAATGATGTTACAGAAGTTAAAACAGATAATAACCCAAACGATGAAGCATCTAGTTTTAATGCGGTGTTAGAACCAAATCCAAAAATTACAGAAGCAATTTTACCAACAGCTAGTGTCTTGGTTAATGACAGGTTTGGGCAGTTTAAAAAATGTCGCGTCCTTTTAGACTCGGGGTCACAAGCTTAATTTGTTTCTGAAAGCTGCGTACGAAGGTTGCAATTACAACGACATAAAGCAAACGTCAACATAAGTGGAGTAACGTCTAAATCGATAACTTCTAGGGGAAAGGTTATTTTCACAATGAAATCGGTATATGATCCAGAAATACAAATCACTGTCAGTGCTTTAATAATCAACACTCTACCTTCGAGAATACCAGCAAATAATATTCAAAACGACGATAAATGGCTGCTTCAAGATGTTCAATTAGCGGATCCTCACTACGATAAACCAGCTCCGATCGATATTTTAATAGGAGCTGATATATTTTTTACTGTGCTCGAGGGCGCGCAGAGACGGCTCAAGTCATCAATTCTACATAAAACATTGTTTGGGTGGATAGTATCCAGTCAACCTACTACGCCGAAACCACAAGAGAACAACACATCAAATTACGTGTCATTTCACACTCAATTAGATATAGACATAGATGACACACTTCGAAAATTTTGGGTGATTGAAGAGGGACCAAAGATAAATAAACTTACACCAGAAGAAGCAGAATGTGAGACTTTTTTCTTAAAAACGCTAAAGAGACAATCAGATGGCCGTTACGTTGTCAAGCTTCCGTTTAAACAGTCGCCACAAATTTTGGGAAACTCACTTATTACTGCAACTCAACGCTTCTTGACCCTCGAGCGTAAGCTATCACTCAACCCAAACCTACAAGCACAATACATCCATCAAATGAGAGAATACATAGAAATGGGACACATGATGGAAGTATATCCAAATTCAAGGGACAAAAAAGCTGCATTCTACTTACCTCGTCATTCAGTGACAAAGGAAGACAGTGAAACTACAAAGGTAGGAATAGTTTTTGATGGTTCCAGCAAATCCAGCACGGGTGTTTCCTTAAACGATACGTTGATGGTTGGTCCCACAATTCAACCTAGTTTATGGTCAATCTTAATGCGATTCAGAGGTAACCAAATTGCAATAGCTGCCGATATAGAGAAAATGTATCGGCAGGTTATCGTATCATCAGAAGACAGCAATTATCAACGGGTTCTATGGCGTGAGAGCTCTAACCAACAACTAAGGCACTATAAATTAACCAGGGTAACGTTTGGTCTTGCTTCCTCTGCATATTTAGCAATTCGAGCGTTACAACAGTCAGCTTACGACAACGCAGATGAACAAATTACTAATCACATACTCAGCGATTTTTATGTCGATGATCTGTTAACGGGCTCCAGAGACATAGAATCTGCAAAACAATTAAAAGAAAATATTGAACGTACGTTACAAAAGTGTGGTTTTTGTTTAAGGAAATGGAAATCAAACATTTCTTGTTTATGCGAAGACGGAGAAGATAATGCCACAACCGAGCTTGGCTCTGACAGTACTACAGCAGTGAAAATTTTAGGTTTACATTGGCATCCTATATCCGATGTATTAACTTTTAAAGTCAATCCAGAACACGATGGCCCAGTAACCAAGCGCAAGATCATTTCAGAATCTTCACGAGTTTTTGATCCGTTAGGATTTTTGTCTCCATCCATTATTTTACTAAAAATACTGTTCCAAAAACTATGGTTCTTAAAAATCGATTGGGATGACAAATTACCAGATTACTTCCAAGAAGAATTCAAAACAATAAGAGGAGAATTTATACATTTTGAAGATATTAAAATGCAGCGATTTACCAATCACTATCAAAATATTACTTTTCATGATTTCGCTGTTGCAAGTCAAGTAGCATATTGCGCGGTATTGTATAGCAGGGTGGTTGACGATAAGGGAAAAATAAGTGTTCACTTTTTGACTGCGAAAACTAAAGTTGCACCTGTAAAAAAGATCTCACTCCCAAGGTTAGAGCTGTGTGCTGCTCATTTGCTATCCAAACTAATGTTTAAAATGAAAGAAACGACAGAACTTACTGCGAGGTGTTACGCGTGGACCGATTCATCCATAGTATTGGCTTGGCTGTCATCCTATCCTGCTAAATGGAAGACATTTGTTTCAAACAGAACCAGCGAGATATTGGACAAATTTCCAAGACAACATTGGGGGCATGTTAAGTCAGCAGAGAATCCCGCGGATCATGGTTCCAGAGGAGTATATCCAAAGAACCTTGTGAATTTGAACCAGTGGTGGCAAGGTCCCAAATGGCTTCAGCAACCCGAAACTTATTGGCCTACACAATTAAGCTTGGAAGAGAACCAATTGGCAATTGAAATACGGATTAAACAAAAAAAATGCCACAACCTATGCGTTTCCAACGAGCTGCGAAGAAAATTGGTTAGACGAAATATTTAAGAGAGTTTCAAAACTTAAGAAAATATTTCGAATAATCGCATACACAAAACGCTTTGCTGAAAATTCGAGAGCAAAAGATGCAAGTAAGCGAAATTTTGGTGAATTAAACGCAACTGAGATTGAAGCGGCTAAAATTATTTACATCAAATGGGTTCAAACAACACAATTCAGCGAAGACATGAAAAATCTACGGCGAGATCAAAGGGTGGGCCAAAAATCAAAATTATTATCTTTGGCACCTTTCATAGATAAAATCGGTATTCTTCGAGTTGGTGGTCGTCTTAACAATGCGGACTGCGATTACAACAGCAAACATCCAATTATATTGCCGCCAACGCATCTGTTCACGGAAGGGCTAATATGGGAGACGCATCACAAAAATTTGCACGCTGGCCCCACACTTACGAACAATCTCATAAGAGAGAACTTTTGGATTATCAATAGTCGAATAAAAGTAAGGAGGATAATAAAACATTGCGTCGTATGCGCTAAATATGCACATAGATCCAGCTCTCAACTGATGGGAGATTTTCCAGTGGAACGAGTAGCCCCCACAAAACCATTTACCAACTGTGGCATCGACTTTGCTGGACCTCTCTTTTTTGCATCAAAGAAAGGTAGAGGTGGAACAAATCCAGTAAAAGGTTACCTTTGCATATTTGTATGTCTATCGGTGAAAGCTGTACACCTTTAAGCAGTAAGCGACTTGACCAGCGAGGCCTTTTTAGCGGCTTTAAAACGTTTTGCAGCAAGAAGGGGTGTTCCAAAAAAGATTTACACAGATAATGGCTCAAATTTTATAGGAGCAAAACGAACTTTACATGATGCCTGTAGACTTATATCAAATATTAATGACAATTATATAGTTTCAGAATACTTAAGCGATAACGGTATAGATTGGAACTTCATCCCACCAGCATCTCCTCATTTTGGAGGATTATGGGAATCCGCTGTCAAGTCAGTGAAGACCCATTTATTGAAGACAACTAGCAACGTTAACCTAACCTTTGAGGAGATGACAACGCTTCTATGTCAAATTGAAAATATTTTAAACTCACGGCCACTCAACGCCGTTTTCAGTGATGATGACTACGAAGTACTCACTCCGGCACACTTTCTGCTTTCAACTTCAACGAGCTCAGTACCAGAGAGAGAAATTAAGGCTACTGACTCATATTTATCCCGATGGCAACGTGTTCAACAAAGAGTTCAAGGTTTTTGGAAAAAATATTATCGTGACTATTTGAACAATCTGCAGCAAAGACACAAATGGCACAACACAAAGGAAAACATCAAAATCAATGACATAGTATTGATAAAAGAAGAAAACACTCCAGTATGTAAATGGCCTCTTGGACGGGTGATACAAACACATCCAGGTAGTGATGATTTAGTGAGGGTAGTGACCGTAAAAACATCCAGATCAACATTACAACGTCCAGTGGTGAAACTTTGCAAACTGCCTGTTGGTTAACGATCAGGTCGTTAACGGGGTGGAGTATGTTCACGACAGTATAAAGATAAATATTTGAAAACTACAAATCTAAAATTAATAAAAATAAATTAAAAGAAAATTCCAATATTGGTCTAAAATACTTATCTGTTTACCTCTGTATTTTGACAGATGATAAATTTTATTTTTTTTTTTTTTTTATTGGTTTTGTTGTTATATGAAGTAGCTTAATTGTTTCTATTTAGTTATACTATTGATTAACAGATGGCATTATATTTCATTTAAGTTGTTTGTACATGTCATAAGATGTCGCGATTTAAGCCTAACCATAATGACTGGCAGTTTTGTTTTTTGTATACTTATTTTTTTATGTAACCATAATTATAATGTAATAAGAAAAAGAAAGAAAAATCGAATTCATTACAATTTATAAAACCAGAGAATAAACAGTGATTTAAAAACAAACAAAAACAGTGATTTTATTAAATATTTTATACCGCAACAACCTTGGACATTGAGAGATACCGCAACGAATTATTTGGAACCCCGCTTTATATTTTTTGGAAAAGGAGCATTTCACAAACACAATATTTGACCTCGGCTTGAATTTGGATACGACATTTTGGCACCCGATAAATAAGAAACCCACTGCGATTAGGAAAACGAGTAAATCATACTTTGGCTTGAACCGGCAATTCAAAAAAACAATCTTTAATTAAACCTGTATCAGATATTTAAAACGGAGAACGAGCACTATTACTATTAAACATTACGGCGGCATAACAGTGTTCGGAATACAAATTTCTGACGGGTTTATTGGCTACATAATAAACAAAAGGAATGTTATAATTTAAAGATAATGCACGATTTGCGATGATAAACCAACATATAAATTCAGAATCATAATGTAAACTAACTTTATAACTTTAGCTATTATCTTATACGTAATTATGAATAATCAATAACGGTTCTCAAATTAATTAATTGTTTTCACCAAAATTTTATTTATAACGAATTGATACGTACACTTTAATGCTATGTGTAAGTTGCGTACTCTATTTAAACACAACAGGCAATAAAACAATAAAATAACAATGAAAATTTCGTATACCAAATAATATTTATTTATGGTACTAGTGAGCAAAACGAG
This sequence comes from Tipula vernalis, assembly GCA_958295665.1. NCBI lineage: Eukaryota > Metazoa > Arthropoda > Insecta > Diptera > Tipulidae > Tipula > Tipula vernalis. The sequence goes on along the minus strand of OY282559.1, from coordinate 298,057,954 downwards.
ATAATATCCATGAGGGATAAGTTTGTCCCACGAGGCGATAGCCGAGAATCAAAATTCCGAATTGCCCTTTGTGTAAATCTTCTTGTCGGAGCTCATTATACATTTTAAGCTTAAATTCAAAATTATTGATTTATGTTCATGTAGGTAAATTGAAAACCGAATTATTAAAGACTTTATAAATTGAAACATCAAATTATTTATTTTTAAATTTATTTATTTTCGTTTAATTTCTTACGTCACAAGACCTGTGTCTTTTATTATTTATGTTTATGTCCTTTAAGAATTTAAGGCTTTTTAATAATTGAAATAATTTTCGAAGTTCCTCCAATTCCATCGCCAGTTCAAAATTCTACACAAATTTTTAAAAATATTAATACGAGCTACCGTCACCATCAAAGCAATTGACAAGTTGTGTTACAGTTTCGCTAGCCAACCTGTCAAATTTTCCGTAAGAAAAAACTTTCGTTAAATTCTGTTAAATTTCTAAAATGTTCGCTGGTTGGCTCTTTAGTAAGGTCGAATTTTTGTCTTGGTTTTAAAAATATTTCCATTTCGTTTTATTCGAGGCTCTGACACTACACATTTAAACTTTATCATGGTTTTGCTTGTGTTTGATTTTCGTTTTCATTCGCTTTCAATTCATTGCCAATTTCTGACTCTTTTCTGAATTTCCCGTTTATCGAGTTTGTACAACTAAATCACGATAATCAAATTATGAAGTGCGGTAATCCCAAAAGCATTATAAAAGTGTTGTGACAAAGTGTTAATTGTGTCTGTCGAGGGTGTTACCGCAATTTCTCTTAACGACTTTACTTTCGTTTTTTATTTATTTATTATGCATTATGTAACCGTAGATTTGGTTTTGATTTTAGGTTTTATTAATTTATTTCTGGTCGATAGTCCCCAGAAAAATCAGTCGGCTGTCAATTTGCTCACAACAACGTCCCAATACACAAGAAGTATCATTGCCTCGTAAATATATAAAAATATTGAACATAATTGAAATTGCCTAGGCCAAAGCAGAGTGTCGATTTATCTTTACGACAAATTAAATGAAAGTGGAAGATATTCGCAGTCTAGCAAGACCAAAAATTTATAATGGTGTGCTAATAAAACCTTGTGGGATAAGATTCGATGCGATTTTATGAACAAATATTTGGACCACTTCCGAGACGTGCTAAAGACGCAATAAAAACGTTTCAATTAAAATGATCCAAAAATAATTTTAAATTTAATTGATTTACTATGAATGTTATGAGTTTATTTATCAAATTTATATCAAATAAAACTTTATTTATAATTGAATTAAATAAGAGAATAAAAAAAATCAAAAAAAAATAATTTTCATTGGTTTTATACGGCAACAAACATAAACGTAACGTTAAGATCTCCGAAATTCTTGTATTGAAGTGTTTTTCTACTGATTCCAGATAATTAATTAGGTAGCAAATTTGGGTCATTTGAAATAATTTGGTTTAAATAATAATAATTTACTTGTTGAAGTATAAGAATAATCTATTAAATATTTCGTTGATATACTTACAAGCACATATACGAATCCAAAAAAGTATATCGGTACTCTGTCGATAATTCAAATCCAACCTGATATAGAAAAACAAGACATGCGAAATTATAAGATGCTGCACTGCCTATTGCTTAATCCTTTGCACCCATAATGATTCAGATTTAATTAAAATTCTTAACTTTTTAAATCAAAGCAATGGTTTTCCCCTAGGAAACGCGAACAAAATAATATATTCGATCCACCAGGTGATATAAATTACTTAAATTAACTCCACCATGACATAATTTATTACAACAATTACATTAAACTATTTTTTATATGTGTGTGGGTGTTTTGTTCTAAGCTTTTCATAAAATGTTGATGAAACATCGAAAATTAAACCTGCCAGAGTAACAACAAAAAATTTAATTAATAATAAATTTAAATTTTTCAGCACTAAATAAAAACTCGAAACGAGTGACGATAAGAACGACGACGACGAACGAAAACAACAACAAACAACAAAAAATGTTCTTACGTTGCAAAATACTCATTGTAATATTTTCTAAAAGCCTGTTAATAAAACTTTCCTACAATCTTAATAATATAGTATCTATATAGTATTATTCGAGTGTTTCTCTCTCGTCGTAACGATACATGAAATGTGCAGCAGCAACAAATATTTTAATTCAATCTAAACGAAGACTGAATGTAGATAAAAAAAAATGAAAGATAAGTTCTTTCTCTTCTTAATAATTCAATTTTTTAAATATTTCATCATACAAATTGTAACATGGAATTAAGTTATGTATACTCGCATAAGCGCAAGAAGAAGAAAAATTACACAAATCTTAGAAGAGTAATGCGGTTTTAATCGACAATAAATCCTTCCCTTATATTTCATTAATTTCGTTTCTCAACTTTTCTTTTCCGTTTTCCTTATTAAAATGAAAATTGAAATAATGTAAATTTTTTTTGTGATTTACTCGAATATTTTATTTTTATTTTTAATTTTCATTATCTTTGTCTATTGTCTTAAAATTATTTTTACCATTTCTTCGTAAGTTTCTCACATATGATTACATTATTTTGTTGTTATACGAGTAACAACGACGAGAAAACGGAAAAGTTGAAATGAAAAACTTTCTGCATGTGCATGTAGAAAAGTTTTTTAATTTTTGTTCTTTACAAAATTATAAAACAACGTTTTGTTTTCTTTATTATTATTTTTATCATAATAGTTATTATTGTTAGTATTATTTTTGTTACAAGCAAAGTTAGATTGTTACATATTATATCATTAAATGTAGTGTCGGGGCAAAATAATGAGAGAGTCTACCACCCACACTTCAAACTGATAAAACAGCTTATACGAATTGCCGAAATAAGTATGGTTTAGTTTTTGTGGAGCAACTAAAAAATTTAAACTTACTTGCCCATCCATTGCCTTGGAAGGTAACTAATTCCAATTCAGTACAGTATAGTATTGGTTGTTTGCAAACAATCCAATACTACAAGATACCATTTGAGAAATAAAATCAGATTGATATCTTGTACGCAAACGTTATTACATAATATAAGAAATGTTCCATCTACATAGAAACATAAAACTACTTAGTTTTCATGGTTTTATGAACGGAAAAATGAATATTTTTATAATTTTAGTGGGCTGCTTATTTTAAAAAAATATTAGTTTTTCTCCAAGTAGAACCAACTTTTGAACTCGATAGTACATACCAAAAATGTGATTTCGATCTATTTCGATATAGCATGAAAACAAAATAATCCTTACTTTATTACAAACATACTGTTACGTTTTTGCCTTGTCAATCAAGGTTCGTATCACCGGATTGTGAATAAAACAAAATCAATTTAATTTCTCAGCAACGAATTTATTTATTTAGCACAAAAATTATTACAACACAATGATAATTCACAAAATCACTTTATATAAATTATTCGCACAATTGTGCAACTGATCACTTTTTATTTCGCACTAAAACACTTTTTAAATCACTTTCATTCCTTTTTAATCTTTACACTATCGCTTATCAAATATTAATAATAATCTTACAAGTTTACACTATCACTTTCCAAATTCTAATAATCCAATTCGATCTCATTCGCCTTTCTATATACACAAACCAAGCTTCTAGAAAGTTCATGACTTTTCCAGTAAGAATAGTGTAGAAACATTTAGAACATTTTTTTCATGGAAACTTCCTTTTAAGTACAGTAAAACATTGAGCTTTTAATTTAACTTATTCTATCACACAATAGATGTCACCGTCACAATAAGCTTATTCAAAGAAACTGAAGTTCGAACACTAATTTTATTACACTTACATCATGAAATTTAAAGCTACCTTATTATGCTCATGATATGGATTTTGTTCGACATACATATCTTTGCAGGTAATGCGGGTATTAACAATACAAAGTTGGACAATATTCTTCTTCAAATCTTTAATTTTTGCGCGTTCTGAAAATATTCTGGAAAATAAATTAATTTGTTCTTTGGAAATTTTGAAGTATTAACCACTCGGGTTCCTTAAATTTGCAGAAGTTATTTTCTTCACCTTAATTTTTGTTACTGATCAGATATAGAGCCTCCAAAATTTCATCAGTTTTGATAAAGATGTTTTCGCAACGGGAACATTTCCTTTTTCTCAAAATTTTGCATGCTACACGTAGCCCACAAAATACCGCATTGAAGCTTCTTGTAAAAATACATCCAGATTAAAAAAAATTTCGGATATACTATATCTGATATGTCATCAACATCGTCAATTTCAATGGAATTTATATTGTCTTCTTCATTTGATTTACATGGTAGATTTTCCATCGTTTCAAGCAGTTCGTCTGTGCCATTCTCAAATTTTAACCGCGACGGGTGGCGATTATTTCTGTTAGCGGCTCTGATTTGGGCAAATAAATTTTCGACTGGATTCTGATTGTATTTTGACGTTAAAATGTACTCAATTCCAATATTTTCCGACAATATATTTTTAGAAACTGTTTGAATGGCTCGTACGCTCTGAATTAAACCCTTAAAACAATAAGCTGTTGTTTTGTTTACTAACGCAGTAATTGAAATATAATTTACCATGAATTCCAGAAATGTATCAGCTTAATTATTCGTAATAGAGGCACATCTAAATGGATTTTTTTTTTTTCATATTTTGATTTCGAGTTAGGGCAATCAAAGAGTCTATCAATTTTCTCAATAAACTTATATGTCGAACATGCAACTTCTTTATTATGAGGTGATATTTTATTCAATTGAACACTTCTACTAAAAATCTGTGTGGCTAGTTTCACTCTCATTTTCTCAAAATTGTTTGGGTTAATGTGTGTAGCTTTAAGTTTAGGGCAACATTTCGTAATTGAATTCACTTCTAAGTTGTAGAGTTCTAGTATTATATTCCAACTTACCAAACCGTCAGGGATTTTTGTATCAGATTTCGTTAACTTGTTCCTGACTGACTTTATTAAACGGGGTACGTCTTATATACACGCTACTTCAGCATTCATCAAACAAAAAATGAGGTCTTTTAATTGATATATCAAACATGTTCAAACATTTTCTTTTATTTGGCCCTTGATCACAGACCACGCCTCTTATTTTTACTCCCAATTTACAACATATGCTCAAATTTTCTTGAATAAGTAAAAATAACCTATGATCGGAAATACTATTTTGGGAAACTTAATAACTTAATACATATTTTTAATTCGCTGATAAGCCTCTTATCATAAAACAGCATATTAATTTACTAACTTCAGCTTTTGGGTGTTTGCCATAATCTACACATCCGTCAATTTAATCTGAATAAATATTGTAAATAAGATCGCTTCTTATATGAATTTCGTTGAATAATAATACAGCTTCTTTTGAATCGCTACTCCTAACGCTAAGCTTTTCTTTTATTTTCATAAGTGCGTTGTTGTTGAAGCAGGGACTCAAATATTTAGCAGGTTGCCATCTTATTAAAGATGATTTAGATGGCAAATTCAAATTTAAACTCTCTCTCTCTCTCTTAAGTAATTGTATGAGCTTGACGATCGATAAAATATTTTTTGTGCAATTATTTTTTGCTCTTCCGGCCATTTTTGATTGAATCGACTAATAATAATTTAATATATATTTTATATTTAATTTAGCAATTAATAATTTATTTATCTCGTCGTTAATGTTTGGTTTGGAATTTTGGATAGACACTTTGGTTCGTCTAAATTTTCTTGCATAATTATTGCATTTTCTTTTAAGCTCTTGAATTTCACGATCTTTTGATTGAACCTTTTTTAATAAGTTATTATAGTTTAATCGATAATAGTTCTCATTTTGTATATTTCGTAGACACGTTTGACATGGTGGCGGTTCACTGTCGTTTTCAATATGCATCGCCGGTTCTGGTAGACACATCGTCGCCACATTATTTAACTGTCGTAAGTGCCAAAACGCCATTTTTGGGGTTTTTCAGCCATTTTTGTGTTCAGTTTGCTTATCGTATCTCCATACTTCCAATTACGGTAAAGTTTAGTATTAAAAATTATTTTATATTGTCGTATGTCCAATATGAATCCATTTTTGTCGTAAGTCACAAGTATTTTTTCAAGTACTGTTTTGTCGTAAATCGAACAAGTAGCCAATCAAATTATCCCATTTTATCACGTGGACGTTTATATTCGAATATAATAATAGAGGAAAATTTTTATTTTGCTCATTCTTTTGGTAATAGTCGAATATGTAAGGTCACATTTCTTTTAGGTAAAAATAAATGTTAAATCAAGCTGCAGATATACCAACTAGTCTTCAGTGGTAAGTAGAGAATTATATAATTTAAGTTATTTATGTTTATAAATAAGAACGACACTGAAACACAAGAAATTTTAGCATCAGTTTATTTTACGGTTGGTAAATCAAGTTCGTCAAAAACCCTTAAAAAGTTTAGTGCAGTTCATATCATGGATATTTGTTCTTATATTTGTCTACGAAAATTAATGCGTTTTTTGGGTGGTTCGAGATAACTCCGAAATAAATGAAATTATTTTATGGAGTAACTCCTGTGTGCCGCAAAATAAAAATCGTCTAAAATCACTGGCACATTTGACATTTTTAGGCATACATCCAAAGATAAACAGGATAATACAGAAATTCCCCGAGCCTGGCCATTCAACCGTGCAAGAAATAGACGTTGTTCATAGTGCCATTGATAAACATTTAAAACATATTAATATAAACAGTCTGGTTTCTTTCTTGCAACAGCTTACATCGTAAAGATATTTAAATGTTACATTAGACATTAACCAAATGAGAGATAGGGACTTTTTAAACTGCGATATTGCTTCAAAAAATTGCCTTTTTCCGCCTTTCAATTCATTAAGAGCTCTCGTATACACCAAATTGAATCTTACTAGTATACAATATTAAACAACACACAGAGATGACGATTGGAAACTTTTTTTTTTTTTTTTTGGTTTTTAATCTATGCAATCTGTTTTGGGGCTCAAGGCACTTCCCACCTCTTTCGCAGTTGACTTTTACCGTCCTACTTTACGCATTAGTAACCAAATCGCAGACGTACGGCTATAGACCCGTATTGTATAAACCACCTGCACATTGTATTGCTTCATGCCAACCTATAGTGCTGACATGAAAGGTGGGTCGGCCCACGGATTCTGCACTCTCAACAGGTGGTCATAGATATGTTCATCTTCATCACCGATCGTAATCAGATGATGAAAAATCCCTTTTGCATATGACAGACATAGATGTAGCCTTCCAGAAGGTTTATTTAACAAAATGACACATTCTATGTTATTTCAACTATGTTACTAAATTATAAGCTACACTGAGAGAAATCGTATTCTATTATTAAGAATATCTAATACTCAAATGCACAAAATAAAAATTTAACAATTTTCAAGTCTAAAATGCATCATATCAAGATCTGTAAGCACAAATGAAGACAAAATGCCAATTTTTCTGCACAATCGTGCTTTTACAAATTGATTATTATATTCTCCATTTGACAGGATGCAAAAATACATAATTGAAGACTAGTACGCCGTAGTAGAGTATTATCAATTTGAATTCGAGACTTGTATGCTTCAAATGATAATTTTATCAATTTTATAAAATTATGCAGCATTTAGTCACGATTGAAGTAAACAATTTGAAATTAAATTGAGAAAATTGGTTTTCTTGATTGGCCATTTTAATATAGTTTTGGTTTGAATCATTTATTCTCAAATAAATTCCATTGACAATTAATAATTTAAAAAAAACGTCACGAATTTTAGAAATTATGCAACATTATTCTTGTTTTTGCTAAACTGTTAGAATCAAGTTAAGAAAACTAATGTCTTTCAATATTTGGCGAATCATGTTTACAGCATTGCTACATAGCACAACTGTGAACGTTTTCCTAAAAACGTATTTCTATTTTATGATTAAATCATCATCAGTTTAGCCACAAATGAATAATATAGCATTTCTGGCCTAATTTATTTAGTTTTACTTAATAATCATAAGTTTCTCAGTATACGCTTTGACAATTTATTACTTCAACAAAACAATGACCAGAAATTTGAGTCTATAATCACGGGTTTTTTGTTGATACTGTATAGTGTATAAGGGTTCATTTAGAATTTTTGTTAATTAAATACCACGCAGTAACAATATTTTCCTTCTTAATAAATTATAAAGTTCTAAATAGCGTATATACCTCATACTGCAGCACCGTATATGCATTTACTCTTTATTAACCACTGTCAGATTGATTTGAAAAGTAGTATGATGTATGGTTACTGAAATGAATTGAAGGTTTTAGGAGCAATTGAGCGTTAGGATTTTGTAACATCACTTTTTTTCGATATTCGACCAATTATTGAATGCTCAACTATATTTACGTATATTTCCGGGCTAGTATGTATACATTTTGTATAAGCAAGTAAAGTTGAAAAAATTCACAAGTAAAGTTGAAAAAATTGATTTTTGTCGAATATCGGAAAAAATGTTATACAAAATCTCAGTCCTGGTATAAATGGAATGTATGTTTAGATACTATAATTGTCACATTGAGATTCACCACCTATTGAAACTGATGTGATTCATTACAACTGGCCAATTTCCATTAATGGTTTCAATATCGAAATCCGCAGAACGGCAATGGAAGCCATTGAAATGTTTTGTTTGAAACTGCACTCATATCGTTTGTAGTGAAATAGATAATGGTAAAAAACACATAAACGGATTAAAATTATAATACGCATAGTGATTTAGGAACAACATATTCCATATATTTACATATGCGCCAATTAATCATTAAATTATAAATAAGTACAGATGGTTTCATAGTTGTTATTCAGCATTGCTCAATCTGTATAAAGAAACGTGTTCATATAGGTATGCATAACTAGAATCACATCAAGTATTTAATTCTTCATTTCTTAGCATTATTCATAATTTTAATTTAATCAACAGTTTACAACTACTAAATTTGACTGTAGTAGTCTCAATTTAAGATGATACATATCCAATGAAATGAAATATATAAATACAATATGTACTCCAGTGATGTATACTAATCTCAATATAAAACTAGATACGTACATTCATGCAGGTTTTTCTTGCCTTATCCTTAAATTGAGAATAACATCAATAATTTGAAACTAGATTATCTTATGTTTTTGAGAATACTATTCATACTCGTTGGAACAACGTATCAATTACATTTATCTCTTGTTTTCATTCAGTTTGTTTGAAGAATTCAATCAGTGAAGACTTGTGTTAAAAAATATTTTATTTTTATATATGGGGAATTCTTTTTCAAATCGGTCCCCCCTCTGCCCATTTCAATTTTGGGGAAAAAAATTTTTTGAGCACACGAAAAAATTCGTCAAGAAGTCTAGTTTATGATATCGTTAGGAGTTTAGAAAAGAAAAAATATTCTAACCTCAAAAAAACTATCTAAAGTGAGGTATATTTACCAGCCGTAAACGCCGAAGTTCTAAGTCATCAGGTGAATATTGAATACCTAATTAAAAAATTTTAAAATTAATGAAAATTAATTAAAATGAATTTATTTGGCAGACGAGTCATCAAAATTTACAAGTGAAGTTAAGGTAAGCGAAACGCATTTAGCGAACAGGAAGTGGCTAAGTTGCTTTCACGAACCATGGGAAGCCGTCAAGTTGAAGTGGCAGTCAACATTTGTGGGAAAACGAGAGGAACTACACAGATTAAGTTCGCCATCGTTAAAAATTGAGGAAAACTAAGAATGGAAAACTAAGAATGGAAAACCATATGCAAAATATAATTTATTGTAATTCACAAAATTTACATAAAATATACAAAAATTTATGTAAAAATTATAAACTTATTATTATTTAATAATAAATTAGAATAAGAACATTACGTTATGTTTGATTATAATAATAAATAATTTATTTTATTTTAATAAATAAATAGTAAAAAAATTAATTAAATCAAGTATTTTATTTATTTTTATTAACATTTAAACACTCACTATGGAAATATTTTATTCTTAAATGGAGAATTACTAACCGTATAATAATCGTCAATATTTCTGATACAAGAATACGAGAATGGAAATCATAGTCTCAAAATGTGAAATGGAGTCTCAAATAATTTCTACTTTATTCTAAAATCAACCAACATCTCAAATTGAGAATTGTATTCTCAAAACAAACCTTACCCAACATGTCAAATTGAGAATAGTAGCTTCAATAACATCGCCCTTCATCTCAAATGATATCATATCCTGTCAAATTTTTATGATTTTTAGTCTCAACTTGAGGAAACTTTTCTTAATATTACTGCTTTTCGTCTCAAATGAAAACTCACTCGCTCAAATTTTGTGAATTTTAGTCTCAAGTCATGTACAGTAAGCTCAAATGACATGAATGTTGTTCTCAAATGATTTCTTATCAAGAGAATTTTCTTATCATTTATGAATATTAACATCAACATGAATATAATTTTTCATCAATCAAGCAGAAAAAAAATAAATCTTGATCACTTTAGTCTCAATTATTACAAAATTATTCATATTTTGAGCAAACGTAATAAAAACTATTGATGATTTGCAAACATATTATTCCTAAATTAATTTTTTTATTCTTAAAAACAAGCTACACTTTCATGAATTGAGATTACTTTTTTGAACACATTTACAATTTATAAACTACAAAATTTTGATATTAAGAGTATTAGATTTAAATGAAGAATCGTACTTTTCTTCGATTATACATTTACTTCTCAATTTTAGCATTTTTGTAAACCATGAATTATCAAAGTTTTTTTAAAATTATTCTCTAAGTGAGACAAACTTTGCTTAGCGCATATTTAAGCAGTTTTTTTGCTCAATTTCATACCTATTATAATCAATATGAGCAATCATTTCTTTCAGTGTACCTGTTATATTTTATATTGAAGTATTTATTTCATTTTTATTTTTTATTTAATTTTTTTTCTATGTTTTTATGTTTATAAAACGAATTAATTTATTTTTTGGTGGAAATAAAACATTTACAAACCAAATATTGGTAGAAGTTTCCAAATTTATTGATAAAACTTATTTCTGCTTATCCTATTTCCAATTATTTCCTCACAATCGTTAAATATTGTGCCGAAAGTCCACTAATTTGCACTAATTTAACTAAAAAACCATGAGAAATAAACTATGGTATCATCATATATATTATTGTATGTCCACTATTCGTATCATTTTGGCAAATGTATACGTCAAAGTGAAAACAATTTCCTTCGTTTTTCCAGAAAATGTTAGGCTGTTGTAGAACTTTAGCTATGTAAAATATTCTCCTAATTGACAAAATGGTCACCATTGAAAGATCACTATCGGAATCATTTTTTTCATTTTCAAATAAATTTAGCGTAGGAACAGCATATTTTGATAAACCTCTTTTAGTGAAATACTTTTTTTTGAAATGTTTTTCATAAATCACAATATTTTTAATTGTGTAATCTTTTAACCTACAATTCAGTACCCAATCATTATATTTCTTGTGGTGGGCCAGCAATTTGAACAAACGAACATTTTATACCACTTTTGATGCGATTCAGTGTGAAACGAATATTTAAACTGATGATCAATTAAATCGAAAATACATATACTTATGTAATTGGAAACACAAACAAATGTGAAAACCATTCGCTAGTAATAATTTTCCTTTACTGAAATTTATTGAAATTTGAAAAGAATAAACATGGAAACCTACTGCTAATTTGGTTATGTGTATGTATTTTATTTCTGTTGGTTTATGCAAGTTTTTAATGGTATTTCTGCTTTGTATCCTTCCCTCGCAATAATTCGTCTGGATATATTACGTTTGTGGTTAAACATTGAGCAGTTAATTTAACTTATTCTATTACACACTAGGTGTCACTGTTACAGTAAGATTCTAAGAAGAATGTAATAGATAATGTATTTAGAGAAGGGAAGAAAAATTCCGATTCATAACAATCGAGTAAACAAATTAACACCAAAACAAATCTTATTTGGACTAATTGGTGTAGGGGTTAAATTCATCTTTTGAAATAGCAGTCGAATTTGGCCATTTGCGTTCGAAAAAAGTCGCTAATTTTTGCAGATTTTTTACAGGCTTTCTGTTCATGCCTTTTGACACAATTTGTAAAAATTTTTTTATATATCAATATTAATCGATTTTCAGACGATCTGGGAAGTCAAAATAATTTTATATCGCTTTTGGATACCAAAAAAAAAAAACAAAACGAAGTTTTGGAATATGGAGAACTAGGGAGGAACTCATAGGTATTTCTGAAGAAGATGGTAACCTCATGTAACTTAGAGCTGTCGTATTTTCCATATTAACTTTAAAAATTATTTTGGCTTACAAAACACCATGTTGAAACCATAAATCAGTAAATTGCACCGAAATCAAAAAACAAAAGTACACTTGAACTAATAAAACACTTCGTTTAAAAAATATTCACAAAAAATCTGATTTAATTAACATAAAAAATTATCGTTTTCGATCCTTTGGTGATCACGATCAGATATTATTTGCAACTTAAGACTAAACGAACCTAAAAAATATCACGTGTCATTTTTAGCGCGTTAAGGCACATTGTTGAATTTTTGCTTTAATGGATAGTTTTTGATCCTAAGCATGTGTACCTTGGTCTCTAAACTTCAATTCGCAACAGAAGAATTCGAAATTACCGCTGTACGCCAATGCCTCGAGAGAGCTCGCTGTATTTGATGTTGGTGTTAAACCCGTTTTTATCAAAATCAGGTTTTTTGACCTGGTTGACAGGATAGCGCAGACAGCTTTTGTCCGATCGACCTTATTCAAAATGGATTCTGTTCAGGAAATATGACATTATCGCCACACCGTACAGTGTTTTTTATTGCAAATTTTTTTTATTAACAATTTACTGTGTTATTTTACTTGAAAATTGTTTTCTAATCGAAATTTTCGAATTCTGTACGATGGGGCCATAGCCATCCACCTATATTTTAATAATATTTTTGAAATTTTTATTTCAGTCAACCGGAACTGTAGTTATGCTGTCAGCAGCCTCTAGTGACCTTATTTCGAGGATGTCATAAAATTCCATAAAAAGTCAAAAAACAAATTTTTTATTCTTTAAATTGGATGATCACCAAGTGATCGAAGACTAATGCGAATGAAGTTTATTCTAAATTAATATTAGATTTTACAACAACAAAAGTGTGTTTAGAAGTGTTACAAAAAGCATACATTCGGGCGAATAAAAAGATGAATTGATTTCAATCAAATATTTGAACTAAATATTAAATTAAAAAAAATCCAAATACACAAAATTTATCAAGATTTAAACTATTTGGGATTTTACAAAGCTAATTCCGTTAAACTTAATAACGGATCAAAGCGTTAACCTATTAATTGACAATGTTTGACAATTTAAAAATTTGTCTGAGAAACTCGATATCTCAAAAGATTCTTCTACCGGCAAACACCTTACTATGGTATACCGATAGGCCTAAGCGTATACTTAAATCATGCATATCCGCTAAAATTTCAAATTGGGTTTACCTATTGTAATATTATAGTGGGATGTTTGCCGATAGAAGAATCTTTTGAGATGTCGATTTTCTTAGACATGGATAATATTAAATTTTTAAATTGGCAAACATTGTCGATTAATAGTCGATTTAATTTGAATATATAATATAGTTTAAATCTTGATAAATTTTTTTAATTGGAATTTTAATTTAACATTAATGGCTTATTCACTTGAATCGCGATTTTACTCGTACGAGTAAAAATGATTCACTGATTTCTTCTAAATTACAATATAAAATATATACTGGTCCCTTAAAAAATAGGTAATAAGCCATTTCGATTGTAATGTCATGGATAATTTTTTTTGCAAACGAAGTTTTCCTAATAAAAATTGCAAAAAAGTGTTTACTCGCCCCAATTTTACAATATGGCCGCGATTTAAACATTTTTTGCAGTTTTTATTAGGAAATGTGTGTTTGCTAAAAAAATTGTCAGTGATATTATATTCGGAATTGTTTATTAAATACTTTTTAAGCGGCTAGTATTTATTTTACGATGTAATTTAAGAGAAATCAGTGAACTATTTTTACTCATACGAGTAATCGCGAATCATGTGAATAGCCCTTAAGTTCAAATATTTTATTTGAATGAATTTTTCTTTGTACGTATAATAAATTCGCCCGAATGAATGCTTTTTTAATACATACAAACACGTTTTTGTTGTTGAAAACTACATTTCCATGAAAACTTTAATTTTTTATGTTAAATAAATCAGAGTTTTTGTAAATTACAATAATTTTTTTAAATAAAGTTTTTTATTAGTTTAAGTGCACTTTCGTTTATTGGTTTCGGTGTAATTTTCTGATATAAGGTTTGAGAAGGTGGTTTGTAAATCTAAATAATTATTAAAGCAGTTCTGAAGTACGGCCGAAGATCATAAGGTTCTTCAAAAATATTTAAAATAATTTCTGGAACATGGTCAATTTGAAAGGATAACGGTTATTGATTGACCGATAATAATGAAACACCAGAAGTACGAAGGAATTGGTATTATAAAATGACAGAAGTTTTAGAATATGGTCAATTAGGAAGAAACTTAGTCATTTTTAAACAGATTATACTGAAATCAGGCAAATACGAATTGGAATCAGTTAAGGAATCACCTAGTTTGTTCCTAATTAGCCTTATTTCAGAAATGTTCCATATATATCATTTTAGAATCCCACTTCCAACGTACATATCGAACATAATCTATTAAGAAATAATTCGGTCATCGCACAATCCGAATTTCATCAAAATCGATTAAGAAATAACCGAGTTCCTAAAAATCCATTTTAGAATACTATTTTCAACGTACATGTCGAATTGCATCATAATTGGTTTAGAAAGTTTCTCCCTAATTACCCATATTCCAGAACTTCATTATGTTTTTTTTTTGTATCCAAAAGCGTAAAATTATCTTAACTTCCCAGATAGTCTGAAAATCGATAAATAATAATACAAAAAAACTATACAAATTGGGCCCCTTAAGTCCGATTTCATTAAATCGGGATCTTTCCTCCTAAAGGCATAAACAGAAGGCCTGTTGTGAAATTTTTCGATTTCGGATTTTTACGTACGCATATCGCAAAATTTGATTGCTATTTAGCTAGCGGATTTTGTGTTTTTGGGGAAAATACAGTTTTTGTAAATGATAAATTAGTTAAATAATATTTAAATGTATGTATGTAGAATTATTATTATTAATTTATATGATTATTATTACAAATTCTATTACCAAGCTTCATAAAAGGGTAAATCCGCAGTGAATCGAATTTTTTCGATATCGTAAAGATCATAAATCGAAAAGTTTCAAAATAGGCCCCCAAAAGAAGGGATTCATTGATAAGCGACATCGCTAGTAAAAGAAATCCCACAGAATAATTGCATATGTTGAGGTAGACGGTGACGTTACGTTTATTAATGTATTTGGTCGCTATTTTGCAAAACAAAGGTAAAATTAAAAAAATTAGATGAATGATGATTTGTTGTCAAAGCATTTCTACAGTCTACTTTTGGTGCCTTATTTTCGCCCTTAATCGTAGCACCTTTTATAGTTATCTTCACGCAACCGTCTATAAATACCGTCCTTAACTCAAATAAACGAACTGACATTGAAAATTACAATCCAATATTAACATTTATAATATAACGAATCTTTAGAAATCACTCCTTGTTCTGAGCAGAACATACCTTTGAAAATCGATTACAATAACGAAATTAAGTTTACTTGCTTTTTGCAAGAGATAGCTCCTTCCATATTTTTACCCAATGATATCTACAAGTTGAACAATGAACTGGCTATTATTTCAGTTTTAAGCATATCTGAGAACAGGCAGAAGCTAAACAGTTTCAATTTAACGGTAGGACCATTTCATAATTATAATATCCAGCAATTAGAAAAGTGGTCTGATAAAATCAAAATGTGTAACGACGTATGCGTAATATAACGACGTATTTCATCTATCTGGCAACACGCTAACCGCTATTGATATAGTCACACAAAAAAATGAAAACTCCATCCAGTTTAGTACCAATATTCATGTTCGACAGAATCGACAACAACAAACATTAAAAATTAAATTCAGAAACAAGTAAATGAACTATTGGAATAAAATAATAGAAAATAGCAACAGTCCTTGGAACTTTACGTTATAGGCAGTACCAAAAAAAATGGAACTCATGTGAATAAAAGTTGCGTATAGTATTCGACTTCCGCTTCCACTTGCAAATATATCGGGTATTCTGATGAGCATCAGATCAATTTAAAAGAGGCCGAAAGATCTAGAGCTGATTTTAGTATGGATGAAGGCCACTACCAGTTTCTACGAATACTTTATGTTCTGTATATTAAGCGGTTTGAATAATTTTAAATGTCTTGCGTCTTTAGACGATGTAGTTAAATTTGAATCATCTCTCACAGAGCTTAACAAAAGGCTTGCGAGCATACTTCAAAGATTTAGGGATTCCAAGTTAAAATTAAATCCAATTAAATGCCATTTTTTACACAAAGAAATAAAATATTTTATGTGTCACATTGTGACTCAAAATATTAAGCCCGATGACAATATATTCCGAAGTTAGACATTTTCCTAAATATAGAAAACACAGATATGTATATGCCTAATTTCAGAATCTCATTTGACAAAATATTCATACGTTAGCATTCGAGGATACCACAGCTACAACGCCATACATATCTAGCAGGAAAAGCGAGAGAGGCAAGAATTTAGGCAAGTATTCACCATTAATGTTCGTTTAAATAATGAAAAGCCAATCAACATATCTTCAATGAATTGCCCTCCACATCATAACCTGACTAAAGAAAACTATATCACGTTACTCAAATCGCTTGGTTTTTTTTCATGATCGGAGGAGATTTTTATGCTAAAGACACATGTTCGGAATCAAGAATAATATCCCTTAAGTGTAAGGAGCTGTTTGCAGCTGGATTAGGTTTATATTGGGCAGCCGATACGAAACCGGTTTCAATTAAAACTCCGGCCCGCCTTGATTACCAACTTAGACCTGCTGAATAACAATATACTATAAGCAACATATGTCAATGCCTTCCTCATACTCTTAACCACACAGAAAATCCCATCAACTATCTATTAGACGTTAGATCTGGATAGACGGAAAAATGCGGCCGAGGAACCGAACAGCAAAAACCAGCAAAATACATAACTTAATTATATTAAGCAACAAATTGAAAATGCCATTAAATCAAGAATAAATCTTTTAGCGAATACCTACCCGCCCTTTCTGGCCAAAAAAGACACTAATTATTTCCTTTGCAAATCAACTAAAGGACTGAAAAGGCTAAAGTACTAATGGCTACTATGGCTGTTAAAGTCAATTTAAAGGCAATTTTAAAAGAAGTTAAACATAAATATTTATTTAGTTTAGTCTTAAATCAAATTATACAATATCACAAAAATTATTTCACATAAAATTAAAAGCTTAATTCAATATTTGTTTAAGTTACTACAATTCACAGTAATCACATAATGATTGGTTGGCTCCGTTGGTGATATCACATATCACATTATTTGTTTAATTTGGCAAACAAAATTCACAACGGAATTCTTTTATGTTGCTGGAACTACTTTTGGTACAACCAAAATGGTAGGTCCTATATTTGCAAATATAGCATGTTATTCCCACTCTAGTACATGTAAAGGGTCGGCCGCATTGGAAACAAATGCCATTTTCAGAATAACTGTTCATTTTTTTTTGTTCATCTTCGTTATATTTAGAAAATAGTTGGCGAATATAGGTGGTGTTGCAATCTGTCTTGATTTTTGAAGGTGCTGGTTGGGCCTTAGGAATTTCTGCATATTGCTTCAGGAGATCTGTCGTTATCGACAGGTGGCAAACACTTTATAGCAAAGGATTTGTTTCTTTTATTTATTTGTTTGCTATTTTTATAACACTTCCGGTTAAAGCAACTTTTGTTTACGTTCCACTTTAGCTAAACCTTGTTTAGCTTTCTGCTCTTTTTTAATATTTCGAACCTTGGAACGTTTTTGTTGAGAAACATTAACTTGATATCAACGACTATGATACTATCGATTTGCAAAAGGGGATTATCTAGGTGAAACACGGGGATGCCAAGCAAATTAAATATATGTAAGTATTCTTTTAGGGTATAGCTCACAGGAATTATCTACTTACTTCAACTAATTCAGCTATAGTTTACATGTAAACCATAATCTTGACAAATGTTATTTTCGTTTAAAGCCTCACGTCACTTTACCAAGGGGTTAAAATAATTAAAAGATTCCCGTTTTGTAGAACCTCTGAAAAATTTTCCAGGTCGTGTAATTTTTTGGGGCCAGACAAATCCTTACCGAAACATTTTTACTGTTGATAAACGGATAAAGTCCACAAGTTCGAAGTCGATTTACAATTTAATTTATTAAAAATTTCTGTCTAATTACAGTCGTCAGAATTGGAGTGAAGCAGCATTTCGTGAGCTTCTTTTCCATATTACTTTTTCTCCAATTCAGGACTATTTTTTCCCCCGCAGATTTTAATGGTTTAAAAATGGAGACGTCTGCAGTTCTGGTGGATCGTGTTCTGGTGGAATTTGGATACGCATATCAATAAATCTGCAATTCCTCACATAACTTGGATAAATCTAAATTAAGATGAGTTCGGTGGCCATCCACATACAAAACAACCGGAAATTTAATGTTTTGAGCCACAATGCTAGGACCACAATATAGCGATAAATAATTATAGTTAGTACTGTGAATCCAGAGGCGGAAAAACTAGTTATGTTCAGTTAAGTTATCTTTTGCTTGACCATCGAGCTGTAAAATTGTAAACCAACAACCAATTTCTTAAAATAATGTTTAGTAGTTACCTTTTCTTAAACATTCATAATCACGTCCAAATACTTGAAATTTACACGCAAACTATCGATTAGAAAAATGATTACCTTTATGTAATTCGACACCAAAACTAACCATCACTGGCTTAGGGGCTCTCCACTGGGTTTTTACTCTAATTCCAGCAACGAAGTGGCTTATTAAATCATAAGACCGATAAAACACTGTAAGAGATAAAACAGAAAATAGACTAACAACTAAAATTCAACAAAATTTCCTGGTTATGACCTAATCACTGGACAAATCGTTAAATTATTACCGGTGTATGTGTAGTACAGAAACTTTTGATGCCCAAATTAAAAGGTTTTGGGAACTAGAATCCTTTACTCCAAACAATAATTGATCCATCGAACAAAGGAGATGTGAGGAACATTACAGTTATACATTTCAACGATTACCATCTGATCGTTATGCTGTAGCACTACTAGTAACGTCAACTATTGATAATCGGGAGGTATATAAACTAGACAGAGACCTGTCAAAGTAATTTTTATTTTAAAGTCATATTTAGCTGATTGATTCTTTCGTGTAAAACAGGAATATTCCTAACTTAAGAGAATATCGGCTGGAACTCCAAAAGGAATTGTCCGGTGGCCTATACTATATATACTATATCCACGAGACATACCAAGCACAAAGGAACAAATACTGCAACATTTGCGGATAATACTCCAATCTTGGCAATTACAGACAACATAGAGTAGCCAACCAAACGCCGCTAATTTATTGAGTAGTTGGGCGAAGAAATGTCGCTTTAAACACAACGAAACTAAATTTATATATGTAAACTTAACAGCATCGTGAATACACCAGGAATGATAACTTTTAAAGATCTAAGGATGTAGAAACACGTAAAGCAACACAAACCCAGTAAGACGGGTGATATGATGTTCTCTCTGTCTTCTAATATCCTACATTCTAGACCCCAAAGATGAGTTAAATATCTTTTTTGACTTTCTTCTTGGTGTAAGATATTTATTAGTCTATCAATTATAATTATCTTAAAGCCGCGCTCAATGTTGTAAAAGTAAATAAATATTGGAAAATATATATAGGGGCGACCAAAACTCATCGAAAATATAATTCCATAACAACAATAACAAAAAGGCAAACAAATTTAAGTTAAGTCTTGTCCCAAGAGAAAAATCAGCCAAATATTAAATTGGCAACAAGCAACCCTCACTTGAGCTAAAAAAAAAAAAAAATACAAACACATAGACATTTTCTTTTAAGGATGATAGCTGCTACTCGAACGATATGTTGTAGACAAAATTTTAAGAGGATGTCATTTTTGATATTGAAAATCGAATACCATCAATATTATTATTATTATTGTTATTATTATCAATATGATTATATATATTTTGGATCAATAAAAAATTATTACTACGCTGTTGTTTTGTTGTTTATTTTATCGACGAGGTTTATACTTGTATCCGCATACTTATTATGTATATGAACATTTATATTCGGAAATATTTTCGAATAAAAAATTTATTTCGAATTTTAAAATTATGAATTTTCTCTGTTCCCTGCTACTCTGTGTCTCTATGTACATATATAGTATAAATATGTATATTGACGATCATAATATAAACCCAAAGGGCAACTTGTTACTCTTCAATTTATGTTTATGTATCATACAATCTATATGTTTATATGTTTTAGTATTTTTAGTCGGTATTTTTGTTTTTGTGTTGTTTTAGGAAAGGTAAATCTACATAATAAACCGAGTATGGGGAAGAAAAGCTTTTTCGTTTATTTTTAGTGCTGGGTTTTATTTTTTTTTTTTTTGTAAATATTGAATTTTTAAAACAATATTATTTAAGTTTATCGATATTCATAGCTGAAAAATATTAGCTTTTAGGGAGCGTTTTTTAAAATTGAATTTTTGTTTTTATCTTTTCCGCGAAACACGATGACATGTAACAAGTAATTTATATAGAAGCTGTTATTTTGATTTGTGGTTCCGGTGTGTATTTATACTATTAACGTGTATCGAAAAACCAAACCAGATGATATGGTATAGAAAAAAAATATTTTGAATTGCACCAAAAGAGGCTTTTGTTGCTTTTGTTTTTCCACTAAATGAAAGCGAAATGCGTTCTGTTCGGAAAAGCTCTTGTTTTATATTTTTAAATTTAGACCTTTGAATTTCGGTGATGTACGAAACTACAAGAATGTTTATTATCAAAATATCAAACTGAGTTATGGGAATGATTTAACAAATTTTGTTCATTTTCACGAACATCATCAAGCAAAGTAAGAACAACCAACTTTTTGATATTCTTTGTGGGATGGATAGACATAGGATAGTGCTGGATTCTTGAGTCAAGACTTACTGCTTAACGATGGAACTGATTTGTTTGGTTTTTTTGTTGAAATCTTGTTTAAATAGTGAGAGTGGTGTTCATGAATGCCATTTGAATATTAATAGTATTCTACACAAGCTAGACAGGTTTAAAAAAATGTAGATTGGATAGAACGTCTTAACGGTGAAGGGAGGGGTTGTACTTCTTGTTTATGTTATTAATATACTAATTTAGAGGCCTTATGTCTAGAAAATGCTATGGGCACCATTATGCCAGAATGTTTTTCCTGTTACTCTTTAAGAGCATCCTAAACTCGATTGTCATGATGTTTAAGATGGGATGATGTCTGAATATGCGACTAAATACCAAGAGATACTAATTACTGGCGGTTTTATTCGTAATCTGCTTTGTGCTTCTTGTAAGGTTGAAAAATTTCGATTTCTTTTGGTTAGTCATGATTTTAAGGTAATTAATAAAGAGTTTGCTTCACTTATGATCGTAAACTAGATAATTCTGTTAATACCAAACCTGTTAACATTTTGGTCATCGTATTATTGATTACTATAAACTATTATTCGCGAAACTTGTTTTTGAAATTTTTGATGGTGGTTGAATCTATTAATGATAAAATTAGTATTCTAAATAATACAATTAATACGTTCCTGCTGTTGCGAAAATCTTGAAAGGTTTACTCAGTGGAAGCTCAAAATCTTATAGGTATCATAATAATAAAAATGGATGTTTGGCATTTCGAAATATTAGTTTGATTTAAAGTTTAACGCTATTGGTCTCGATGGCATTCCGCCGAAATTTTTGAAAATGTTTTCTATTCGCTAAGTTAGCTAAAATTATGCCCATTAGGAAATGGCCTCGACCATTAACGGTCTCGACTATCATTATTTTATCTGCGTTATCTGAAATTTTTGAACATGTAATGAAAAATCAGATCACGAAATATTAACTTATAAAATTGACTTGTAAATTTTGAAACAGATAATTATTCGGATAACGTTAAGATTTTGGGTATGTAACTGAAATTAGGAGTAAGTTAGATATAGTCTCAGAAAACTTTTGATTTTCTCCAGTTCTACTGAGATCGCACTTAATAAAAGGTTCTTTCAAATATTTATCTTTCCATACTTTTTGTACTGCAATTCATTATGTTTTGGATGGTCCAACAAACAAACTTCCAGATTGGAATAAATTGGATAAATTCAATCATACTTCTGTATAAAATACATCGTTTTTGGGATAAGATTTGAGAACCTTTTATAAAATTTTAGATAATAAGAAGACTTCGTATCTTTATGGCAATCTTTCACATTCTCAATAATATATTATTACAAAGGAATTAGATTAAAATTCTGAATATACTTCATTTTTCCTCAAAGGGGTTAACTTATGGAAATTTTACCATCAGAAATAAAAGCATTTGTATTATTAAATTTCTTTCGCAGGAAGTATGGGGATCATTACTTTATTCAGAACATTTCATATTTTTAGTTTATATTATACATATTTTATTATCATTATTTTGTTTGAAAGTATTAATTATTAAGGATTTTTTACTTTTACCACTATAAAAAAATTATGTTGGGTAAGTATGTATTGTAATCGCAAAAAAAAAATTGTTCCATATTTTCCCACTTCTCGACGAATTAGGTTACCAGTGGCCCTATTCTGACTATTCCCTGGAAATTGGGAATTGAACAATTTTGACAGTATTCTAGCAGTTGGGAATTATTTTTTCCAAAAGAGTATTTTGGCGATTAGGAATTTTTGAATGTAGGGAAAAGTAATTCCATTTTATGTAAGTTTTGACGTTTATTTTTCCCTAATTTTTTTTGGGAATTAGAAGAAACTGGATGTCAAAAAAATTGGGAATTAGAAGAAACTGGATGTCAGAAAAGCAAAATTAGTCAAGAGGAGATTCACTTCATTTCCATATATACCATCGTGAGAAAATACTCTAATACATCAAAAATATATGATGACACTTCTTAGAAAAATGTATATTTGTACGTGTAGTAGTGTACATATTACAACATAATATAGTATATAAAATTCTCATTACTAAGTCTACATTTTGTGGAAATCAATGTTCTGAACCCCAAAACATTGATTAAAATAATGTCGTGTATGCTTTCAAATATTTATATAGTTTTAGTCAAAATTTTGTACAAAGATAGATTTTGGAACCATTTGGGTCTAGAATGTGGAAATGAAACTATCAAAAAGATTTTCTCAAAAATTGGACCGACATTTATTAATATTTTGATATTAAATACGAAATTCATTATTTACCTGCTTGCAAAATTTGAAGTCAACTGAAGCATTGCGGGCAGTTATTTTAGCAAAAAAACAGTAAACAAATTTTGTTGTTCTGTTTTCCGAGGAAATATTAAACTTTTCGAAGAAACATTTTTCTACTGCTAATACACCTTCCAAACTCGAATAATTGATCTATAGGTATCTTTAAGACAAAATGATTAGGTTTCCGTGTAATGTTGAATGTAAGTTTCTAAATTTACCTAATGCATTGCTAGTGGCAAATAATATCACGCTATTAGAGTCGAGGAGGTTGACGAGAGAGACTGTAGAAGATATAAAAAATAATACTTTGTGACAACGATGTGGAGTATCGGTCACAAAAGTTCGAACGGTTCACAACGATGCTCCGTCCAGCCTGAAATACTGAGTAGAGAATTAGATCAGTCAAATTTTACGTTGATCACATAATGTTCTGATGTGAACTGCCAGCGCAAATCTTCAGAAAAGGAATTTTGAACATTGTGTATTTTAAATTCTTAAGGATTTTCTACAATATGCTAGAAATGTAGCACTGGAAATAATTTTTATATACCGAAGATCTAAATTAAAGAGAGTTTGTGATTTGACGGCTTGGGATATAGGGAGATGGTATTATCATGAACAATTGTAATATTGATGAAGGAGTTTCTTTTAAGGAGTGCCTTTGCTCAAAATAAGGGAAAATTTTTATAAAATGTTAATGGTTGCTTTTTCGTTTTGAAATGCTATAAATGTAACGGCTTCAGCATATATCGAATAACTTTGTAACTTAAATATGCAAATACATTTTTTCTGTTTTTTTTATGTCTATGTGATATAATTTCTAGAAAGTAAATAAAAATAATGTTTATTTATAAGTGTACACTGGTGTGAAGTTTATGACAAAAACAAAATTGGCGAAAAAATGAATAGAGGTGACAAAAAAACCTGACGACTGTTCGCAATATAAAGAATTCACCATTCAAACGACACAAGAAGATTTAACGCTTAGGTTATTTTTTTGCAGCGAAACACAATTAATTTATTTAATTTACATTTTTTTAATTTTAATTATTAATTACATTTATTTAATTTTTTATTTAATTTTAATTCATTAAAGTATAATTATTAATCAATTAAATATTATTTGATTTAAATCACATTTATTTCATTTTAATTCATTAAAATATATTTATTAATCAATTAAATATTAATTAATTTCACCACCATTTTACTTTGGTTACGCCGCGATTTTTGTTTAGTATTTTTGTTTGAAATTTAGTAAAAGACTGATTTTGGAAAAACAAAAAAATGAAACGAAAAGCCAAAACGAGTTTTGTTTTTAATTGGTGCGTGAAGTTGGATTTGTTTTTATTGACGGCGATGTTATAAATATAGCATGTGCTATAATAGCCGGTGCGCAAACCAATTGAATAGAAATTTTGCAGTGCTGCGGTCAGGAAAAATATTTTAGTTTTATAATTTTGAATTCACAATAATTGTTGTACGAGTTAATATATTGTGGTGGTGAATGATAATGACCGCCACAAAGACAATATGACCGTTCGATCGTCAATAACAGTAAAATTTAGGTTCTCGAACTCTATTTATGCCCTCATTTTATTTGTATTTAGAGGATTGTTTGTGCCATACGAAATGTTTGCGTGACCCGTTAAACATTGAATTTTCGATTTTACAAATTTCGCTACTCATAAGAAGTGTAATTGGCTGTTTTTCGGCAAATGACAGTCAATCGTCTATTTATGCTACCGTTTTATTTGTACTTATGGGATTGTTTGTGCCAAACGAAATGATTGCCTATCCATCGAACATGAAATTCATGGTCATCGTGAATTATGGACACTCGCCGGAACAATATGGACAATAACTCAGAAAAACGAATTAACCCGCAGTCTCATTAATTTATATTGAACAGAAACCATAAAATTCCTGCTTTGTTTATAGATGCCGCGCTCCAAACGGCTAAATTTTATTGATTAAAACTAAAGCGATAACTATAGATAACTTCAAAACTTTAAAAAACAAAAATAAGAATTTTAACAAAACTAATTATTTTTTGACATTTCAGCCATACTTTCCGTAAGAATTTTTAGTGAATGACAGCTACTTTTGTGCGCTAAATTTTAATATACAAATATAAAATTATTAATTTTTATTATATTTTTAGTAAGTTATTTTAATTAGTTTTAGAATATGGTGTGTAGTGGTAGTATTTTAATTTATAATTTCGTTGTTTAAGGTAATTGTTGCATTTTACATATCGCGATGCAGTGCCAACCAATAATAATGGCTGCCTGCGACGCCGAGGTACACACTTCCTTGCGACTATACTTTTTTTCTGTAAATGCACTGGTTAATCAGCATATATGTAAATCCATAAATGTGCACAATATTTTACGTAATGAGAATACAAATTTTTTGGACTTTTTAATTTTTTTTTATAGCTTTAAATCAATATGGTGCGCGCAGGTTTGACTAAGTTCACCGCTAGTTACGTACGAGTTAAATAAATAAATATATTGTATGTATAACTTGTTCAATAAATCTTCAAAAATCCCTTTCTATTTAAAAGTTTATTTTTAATTTTATTTAATTTTTACTGTAAATTGTTACATATTTGATTCGAAAGACATTTTACTTTCGCAGCGCATCAAAATTCAGTTATCTCCCCCAAATATAAACAAAGATTTAGTTCTATGTCAAAGCAATGCCGATCAAATGGTTACTAAACAACAGTTTTGAACCTGATGAGATAATAAAAACATATTTAGTGGTAAATAATGAACCGTGGGAAGTGCCAAACTGTAATGAATATGATATGATATTGAAGGACAACGCAGCTCCATATAATAATATTGTGGAGAACCAAGTTAAGTCATCTGCGAGAAACAGTTACTATAGAAGAGGTTGTGTGGATTCTGAGCAGTCTGAAGAATACCATAGTGTTGAGTATTTGAAGGGAGTTCAACATATAAACATACCAGATACATTTCCGGAGAGCAACTAAAATCCTGAAGAATGGAAATGTAATAAAAGAAAGCCGCTATGCCAGGCTGGACAAAAATATGTTTTTGTAAGAAACAAAATTGTCTCAACTAAAAAAATTAAAAATACTGAAAAATACTAGGCCAAATGCAAAGCTAGTTGCAAACTAATAAACGAAAGAATGGAATAAAATTTTTCAAGACCTTTGTAGTACTAACACCGAAGGAAAAACCAGCTTGATTTTAATGACCACTGAACCAAATCAACCAGTACGAAATCCACAGCCAAAATTACTATTTGGGAACACAAAAGACAATTTATAACGCTTACCAAAGGAAAGACGCGATTTCTGAAATGGGACGCAAGTCAAAGCAAAACAACATGTTTATAACCAATTTAACTTAGCCTTCCACATTCCAACTATGTTTTGCCGAAAATGCAAATGAAGTACCAACTTCATGATTAAGAAAAAATATTTGCTCCACTAAAACGAGAGAGTGATAGACCGGTGACAATATCGGTGGTCTTTTTTGATCTACAGAATGTAGTGACCTGTTCCAAGACCGAAAACAGCTGCCTTGAATTAGATGATACCTGAAATTAAAATAAATTAGTTATTATTAACGATGATTAGAAAGTAACAAATATTTAATATTTACTTACATATTATCTTGAATTAATTTGTTTTTGTATCGATGAACCTTAATTAAGTAAATTGCCTTTAATTATTATTTTATATTCAAACCAATTTAAGTCATTACAAGTATACATAATACATATGTATACAAGAGATGGAGCTGAGTAAGACAAAGAGGCATTTAATGCAACGGACATTTGGAATTGTTGGACTTTTTCTCGTTCATTTCAATTTTGCGAACAAAACGGTAAAAATAAATGTATTAAATACAAATAAGTATTTGTAATTTATTATTTTGTGAATCTAAATAAATTCATTGTTTTGTGAAATTAAAAAAAACCTTTATTTAAACTTTTTGAAATAAATATAAAAAGATTTGAGCTTATACTACTTTATAAGTATAATTTTTCAATGCTGATTATTGAAAAATAAACGGTGGATACCTAATTTTAATTTTTTAGATTGTATAATCTAAAAAAAAAATAAACTCAATAGCATATAAAACGCCAAACGAGTTCAAAATGACGGAAGAAATATTAGATTTGGTGGGTCGGCGTAGGTTGGCAAAGGCTGCCTTAACAAGAATGGAAGGTTCGCTTAGAGCAATGGCGGATAGTACCAGTACGAATGTTGTCGACTTAAACATACGTCTATAGCATCTTGAGAAAATATCCAACAGTTTTTCTGACCTTGATGATGTCATTGATACACATGGTTCAACTTCTGAATTAAGGAAATTTGACCGAAGTTATTTTGATATTAAAGGCAAACTTCGTATAATGCGGTAAAGAAGAACACCGACCGAACAAATCAAGATCAGTAAAATTTTTCCATCGGCAAATTAACTGAACTTCAAAAGGAATTGGTCGATGAATTACATAATACAAGTTTTCGACAGAAGCTTAAAGAGAATATTAAACTTCCCAAAATTAATATACCACAATTTTCTTCAGGCGAGTTTGTACATTTTCCAACATTCAAGGATCTCTACGAGGTATGTCTATAAGTTCTAATATTTAAGAGGATTGCTGACGGAGAAACTGTTTTATTGATTAGAAATATTCCAATAACAATACAACAATGTGACACAAATTTCAACAACTTTATTGGACTAATTTTTTGAACAACCCAAGGCGATCAGAAAATAAGGACGTTTAGCGGATCTATATTCTGTTGGATGGGTGTGATGATAAAACTCGATAAAGTTGATCCCTGAAAAATCGAAGTTTCGCATTAGAAAGATCCAAGCCAATTCTTAGTGACACAACTTTATAAATGCAAGGCACTGTTGGATACTGGATTAGAATCGTTACTCATTTATGAAATGGTAGTGAGGGAACTTAATCTTCGTGGGTGTGCTGCTCATGTGGTAGTAAGTGGACTCGCAACTGGTAATATTGAAATCAAAAGTATTACGACTCTCACAATATTCTCTAGAGACGGAAACGTTATCTCAAATAGACGCATTCATCATAACCCAATTAATAATTTATCTTCAACCAATAAGTTCTCATCCTGTTGAAATCAATAAGGTCACAAAATCAAATCTGACAGACCCAACGACTACTGTTAATACAAAAATTGATATTTTGTTAGGGGCAGATGCATGTTGCAAAATTTTGCAAGACCGGCATTATGCAATTGAATAATTATACAGCACAAACCACCTTATTTGGATACATTCATGGTGGAAGCGGTAGACGAGGCTTCAAAATTTGAATATAAGTCTATTGGTATAGTGGGCAAGAAATTTTGGGAACTAGAGGAAATTAAGGGAGATTCAATATAATCCAATGAAGAGATTGAAATCGGGTGCCATTTTCAGATAATGTTACCATAGACAGTGATAGACGATTTAAATCGGGGAATTGTGAATTTAAGCGACTAATGACTGTGAAAAAACGCCTTTTGTCCAACAAAAACTTAATTACGGAATATTGCAAATTTCTTAAGGAGTACGAAAATTTAAGACATTTTCAACAGGTAAAACCAGAATTGGCAAATTCATTTGGTTTTTAGTTGGAAAACGGGTTTCTTATCTAAAACAGTTTACCTAAAATCACTTTGCCTAAAACAATTTATCTAAAAACAATTCGTCTAAAAGCAATTCACGGGAGAAAAACAGCGATAAATAGCAAATGAGTAATTTTATAACAAAATGGACCCTTAAAGATGACTTTTGTCTTAAGAATTATTTATCCGGAAGTTGGTACCCGCAGCCTAAGGTCTATAAAATCAATTTTTTGTTTGGCATACATCAAATTTAAGGTTAAAAGAATTGATCCTAGATTAGTTTCACTACGAACAAGCAGATTAAACCAGAAATTCAAACCCTAAAGTAGAGTTTTCAAGTTCAAAATGAAAAGATTACCAGTGTATGAAATGAAATATCATGCGTAAGCCTTTACTGTATTGAACCCATGTTGTTGTTGTAATCATTAGTTAACATATTATATAATATTGCAATATCACATTATTATATTCATATTCCATCACAAGATTGAACAAATAATAACTCATCTAAAAATTGCCTTAATAAATTCCTTTAGACGAATTGTTTTTAGACGAATTGTTTTTTGGTAAATGGGTTGGGATCCGTTCAACATGGCATAAGGTCCTCTGTGGCATATTTTAAAACGGCATATTTCGAAACGACAAATGGTGCATTACGGCATATTTCAAAGCGGCGACTGGTATACTACGACATACCATGGCATATTTCAAAATGGCATATTTCAATACGGTATATGGTACATTGCGGCATAAGGAATACTATGCCAAAATTTAAAACGGCATATTTCAATACAACATATGGTAAATCACGGCACAGGTGCACTATGGCATATATCTCAACGGCATATTTTAGTATGGCATATGGTACACTAGGCATAAGGTACACGATGGCATATTTCATTATGACACATGGTACAATATGACATATTCTAAAACTTGGATATTTTTTAGCCGATTATGATGAAATTCAACATATACGATCGAAATGGAATTCTAAAACGGATTATAGATGATGTTCTGAAATATGGCCAATTTTGATGGAGTCTAGCGGTTTCTTAACAGATTATGATGAAATTCGATGTATACGATGCAATATGGCCAATAATGATGGAACTCGGCTATTTGTTGATGATAAAATGGGACAAGTACGATGGAAGTATGATTTTAAAATGGTTTTTTGATCAGGTTCTGGGATATGGCCAATTTTGATGAACCTTGGTTATTTCTTAACCGATTTTGAAGAAATTCGTCAATAATATAGTCGTAATGGTATGGAAAAAAATCAACTCGCTTAATATAATTTTCCTTCACTTAATGCAATTAACTGTTTTCTCCCAACGCAAATAAAAATATTATTAATGAAGATATAATCGGGGAGTGCTTGATATCTATAATTTTTAATTTTTATTCAAATCTAATTTTAGTAGTAAAAATTTGTATATTGGTCCTACAGGTTTATTTTTATTCATTGAACTAATTTTTAAAGAAGGAACCAATTGTGTATCAACATCAAAATTTAGCAACATAATTGTCTTATCGCGAATTTATTGAAGGATTTTTTATTATTTTAGTAATGATTTTTTTCCAAAACACTAGCATGAACTCGTTTATAAGTATGTATTTAAAAAAAATCCTAACCTAATTCAACACATCCGAAGAAAATAGAATTCTAAAATGCCGTTTAAAAATCGTGAAATTCGACAAAATGAAGTTCTGGAATAAGTTAAATTAATCTGGAACTTGACTGTTTCTTAACAGATTAAGCCGAAATCCATTCTCTAAATAGAATTTTTCTTCACTTAACGGATTTTTCTGTAACCCTTCACCTAACATAATTTCCCTGTCCTTTATTGACTTAAATTTTCCTTTACCTATTGGATTTTTTTTTAGTTATCAAAATTTTCTTTCGCTTAACAGAATTTCCCTTCACTAACGGTTATTTTTATTAAATAAAATTATTTGCAAATAGATGGAACAAATTTTCTACGAACATCAATAATTAGCAATTAATTTATGTATTAGCGTTTCGTGGAAAATATCGGAAAATCAGAAGAATCCACAAAATTAGAATGAAATCAGCCGCTAGAGTGTCTATCTGAAGTTGAATCGTTTTTATGTGATTTGTCAATAGCTATCGAATGAAAAAATTCGGTTCAAGTTTACCGTGGAAACCTCGGAAAATTCGATTTTCCAAAAATCATTAGAAAATTTGTATAAAATCAGCCTCTAGAGTGTTGTATCCGGAGATGGATCGCATTGATGTGATTTATCAATAGCTATCGCAGGAAAAAAATTTAGATCAAGTTTCCCGTGGGAAATCTCGGAAAATTCAAAAAAGTTTCCAGCCGAAAGAAAGAAATGTATGAATAAAATCAGCTTCTAGAGTGTTATGTCTTGAGTTGAATTGCATTTATGTGACTAAGCAAAAAAAAAAAATCTGTTGAAGTATCCCGTGTGAAATCTCGGAAAATTTGATTTTAGAAAAATCATTAGAAAATTTGTATAAAATCAGCCTCTAGAGTGTTATGTTTGGAGATGAATTGTATTGATATGATTTGTCAATAACTATCGCAGGAAGATTATTTAGTTCAAGTTTCCCGTGGGAAATCTCGGAAAATTCGATTTTCCAAAATTTTAAACTTTCAAGATTACCCACGGGAAAACTGAACTGATTTTTACTTTCTTTTACTCTAGTAAAATAAAGTATATAATCATGAAAATTTTAGACCTTGAGATTTTTAGAGATTTATTTGTTTTGAGGTCCCCTGAGTCCGAAAAAGTGGGTTTCGAAATGGTGTCTGTCTGTCAGTCTGTCAGTCTGTCAGTCTGTCAGTCTGTCAGTCTGTCAGTCTGTCAGTCTGTCAGTCTGTCAGTCTGTCAGTCTGTCAGTCTGTCAGTCTGTCAGTCTGTCAGTCTGTCAGTCTGTCAGTCTGTCAGTCTGTCAGTCTGTCAGTCTGTCAGTCTGTCAGTCTGTCAGTCTGTCAGTCTGTCAGTCTGTCAGTCTGTCAGTCTGTCAGTCTGTCAGTCTGTCAGTCTGTCAGTCTGTCAGTCTGTCAGTCTGTCAGTCTGTCAGTCTGTCAGTCTGTCAGTCTGTCAGTCTGTCAGTCTGTCAGTCTGTCAGTCTGTCAGTCTGTCAGTCTGTCAGTCTGTCAGTCTGTCAGTCTGTCAGTCTGTCAGTCTGTCAGTCTGTCAGTCTGTCAGTCTGTCAGTCTGTCAGTCTGTCAGTCTGTCAGTCTGTCAGTCTGTCAGTCTGTCAGTCTGTCAGTCTGTCAGTCTGACAGTCTGTCTGTGTCCTCCCTACAGCCCAGATGGTTTAACCAATCAAACTGAAACTTCTGATTTAAGGTTTTTTGATAAATTGGGAGGTCCCAGTGAATTTTACTCCAAATCGGCCAACCGGAAGTGGCCACTCCCATGGTCCAGAAAATTTATTTTGCAAATATCTTAAAAAGTATAAGGTTTACAAAAAACTACAAATACAAAATGTTTCCAAAAATTAAAAACAAATAAAAATAAAAAATAAAAAGTTATAAAAAAAAATTAAATTTCTCAAAATTCTCTGTTCGTAAAAGAAAGTCGTGTGTTGGCCACACCTCCATTTTTTTTCCTGCGACAGCTATTGACAAACCACATCAATGGAATTCATCTCCAGATATAACATTCTAGAGGCTGATTTTATGCAAATTTTCTAATGTTTTTGGTAAAATCGAATTTTCCGAGATTTCACACGGGAAACTTGAACCGAATTTTTTTCCTGCGATAGCTATAGACAAATCACATCAATTCAATCCATCTCCATACATAACACTCTAGAAGCTGATTTTATTCATATATTTCGTACTTTCGGCTAGAAACTTTTTTGAATTTTTCGAGATTTCCCACAGGAAACTTAAACTGAATTTTTTTTCTTCGATAGCTATTAGCAAATCACATCCATACAATCCATCTCCAGACATATCACTGTAGAGGCTGATTTTATACAAATTTTGTGTATCCTTCTTATTTTCCGATATTTTCCAGGACTAAACAAAATTTTCCACGTAAGACTATTTACAAATGTTTTTATTGCAATCGATGTCTCCTATTTACTTTTGGCTGTCAACCACCAAATTGTTTATTTTCGGCTGGAATGTTAATAACACAATCTGCTTTATCGATTTTTTACTTTCGGCTGGAAACTTGCGACTAACTTTAACAGGGTGAAGAATTGTCGTAATCTACTTTCCGTTAAAAGTTTGTACTGTTTTGTTGTCCGGTCTAAACTGGAGTATGCATAGATTATTTGGGATCCGATGTATACGATTTATACTGACCGAAATTGAACAAGTACAAAAACAATTAATTTTATACTTGCTGAACAAATCGAAGTGGCCGTTTCATCGTAAACTTTTAATGTGTATAAAATTGTAAATTTGGGATCACTGATTGGCAGGCGTAAGGTTGCGGCTCCTATGTTCATCGATGATGTTTTAAATGGTGCAGTGGATTTCTCTTAATTTCTTGCCAATATTGATATTCATGTGCCCTGTAAACCAGTTCGGGCCAAATATTTTATTTATTTACCGACTTTTAAGTCGAATTATTCGCATAATGCCCCTATTCCGACTATGTGTCAGCAGTTTAATTCTAATTTTAATGAGTTCGATTTCAACTTATCCAATCCATCATCTTTAATATTCACTTACTTTATATCTTTATTAAATAATTTAAAATACTACAAATAGACACTACATAATATTTCAAGATATCAGCAAACACTTATAAGTACATACGGTAAAGTTTTATCTTGAGTACTAATAATCAGATTAAATTAATTTATATTGATGCCCATACCCATCCCAAAAATGATCATTCTCCCGTAATTAAATATCTTTCCCTTACTTTTTTCCCCCTCCTTAAAAATTTAATAATACTTACTTAAATATCTTCACCTTTAAAACAGAGAAAAAAAAAAACGGAAAATTATATTATCTAATTGACCCCAAAAAAAAAATTTGCTTTTCAAAATAAATAAAATATTACAGGTTGGTATTTTCCAATAGTAAATATTAATATAAAAAAGAAGCCATCAAAGTAAAAACCTAATCGAACCTAAGATAACAAAATCGAATTGGTGTTTAAACGTAATACAAATAAATAAAAGGGTTGGACAAAAAAAAATGTAAACAATTTATTATTTAACCGTGGATAGATTTTCAATTTTTAAAAAGGTGTTCCAAACATGACTAAACATTTTGTGGTACAAATTCTCAATACACTTTTTGTTATTATATTATACTTCACTACCATTATTTTGGTCAGGAGTTTTCTTTTTCATCCGTATGTATTGATGTGTATATGGTCGTAAACGTGTGTGGCTTAAAAAAAAATATCGAAAATATATTGGGTAACTCCATATAGGCCCCTAGTTATTAAGACGACATTTAAATGTTGATTGCCAGCTTGATTGGAGCCTTTTGCCATATCATATCGTATAATATAAAGATTCAATTAGGTTTTCGGAATCCAATTTGCAAAAATCGAAATTAGCTAACAAATTTTTTATGGTGCAAATTGGACAGAATATATAAAAAAACGAAAGCTCAACATGATATAAGTAATAAGAATATTAGATTATTGGGATGGTAGCAAGAGGATTTTTTATCGCAATGCCTAATGTTTATAACAAAGATCTAAGACTTTTGGACCCAAACATATATTATTCAAGAGAAACTTTTAGTTTTTGGGCATCCATACAGAATTTGTTGAATGTCAAGAATATTACAGATTTGAATGTATGTATAGGTTTACCAGTTTTTTTAGCATACACATCGCCAATATAATGGAAATCGACAAGAGGGAAAGGACAAAAACAAAAAATTACTTCCTGTGCTACGTACGAGTTTTATCCTATTTATATAGATGTGGGATAAAAAGGATAGGAAGTAAAGAAAAATGTAGAAAATCGAAAATGGATTGAAAGGATAATTCAATTTGTTATCAGAGATTATTGTTGTTCGATACCTTATGTTGTTTTTGTAATACGTGCACTAGATATAGTGTTGTACACTGTCTTATTTTTATAATTGAATATTGTCTTAATGCTTTACTGCTTGTCTCTCTATTTCATGAAGCTATTTAAGGTGGAATAATAATGTAATAGATGGTTTATTTGGATTATCAAAAGATTTTTATTGTAACTTTGTTTATCTCGAAATATACCATATACAATAAAATATCCCATTGATGATGATGGGTTATTACAATGATAATTACGTAGTGGGATATAAAACGATACAATGAAGATTTTGCCAATTTGGTGGTTGACCAATGACTGATCTTAAAATGAATTGAGGGTGTTTTTTTCCAATACATCTAGAAACAGTAGTGGAGAAAATATTTAACTTTGTCTTACTTCTCCGAAATGCAATATTTTTCGTCCGGCTTTCTTTTATATTAAATTTTTTCTCAATGAAGCCGTGGAAAGCCTTCATTGGCGACTATATAAACGGAAAAAAGTTCGGTTTTTGGTATACATACATATAAAAAGGCGATTAAATTTCAATGAATCCAGTGAATGTAAAATAGTGCTATTATTATTATTAAAATTGGTTGAAACCCACAGAGGTTCCGCACTCAATACTACAAGGGAAGGTACCGATCTATATCGATAGTCCTACATTAAATACTTGTAAAGAAACATCATCAAAACCGAGACAACTGCATATAAAATGAATATACAGTTATCTTCTTCTTCAAGGCAGTCTTCGCATTTTTCATCTTGAGCCAGTCCCAGGAATGGAGGTGACCTTTACAAACAGTAATGTCGCGTAAGAATTCCAACTAGGATTCCTAGCTGGTAATTTTTTAAAGATAAATTCAACTTTGTAAACCTCCGATTATTCTCACTAATAAAGTGTTTTGCCTTACAGCACAAAGAAGTAGTAAGCCACTTCATTTATACTACTTTGAGTGCGAAGTTACGTAAAACCTTCTTGCCTTTGTTAAAGGATAAGGGAGCTGCTTGTTCAATAAATATTATTTCCAAACGAGGTTTGTTACCTTCAACTTCACAATGGGCCAGTACCCGAAAGACCGTAAGTTCATTTTTAGAACAAACGAGGTTAATCAAATGTTTATAGCCTTTGACAAGTTTGGAAATAGTCGAGGATTTAAAGCCTCATTGCACGAGATTTACAGCCTCATTAACACTGTGTGATAGCACTATTATTTCTACCTGAGAAACAGTGCAATGCGAACTCAGACAATCAGGCGATCTGAAATCACCCAAAGGGCAGTAATTTTCATCTGAAAAGAAGACAAGACGTGCATTTATTTATGAACCACTA
This sequence comes from Tipula vernalis, assembly GCA_958295665.1. Classification (NCBI taxonomy): domain Eukaryota; kingdom Metazoa; phylum Arthropoda; class Insecta; order Diptera; family Tipulidae; genus Tipula; species Tipula vernalis. The sequence goes on along the minus strand of OY282559.1, from coordinate 298,021,373 downwards.
ATCTTCCACAAAATTCCCCAAACGTATGCACCTCAATCGAGACGCCACAGAGCAAGTAGTGCCTAGAAAGTAGGTATTCAACTGAGGCAAACACGGAATTAACTCTATAGGAAAAAGTGGAGTAGTTCTAGCTCGGATCTAGTAATCGTTTTTTTTAAGGAGGGAGAGAACAGATAAAGCCTCAGGATTTCTACATCTAGTAAAGATATTTAAATTAGTCTTAGATGGATTAACCCTTCTCAATACACCATGGCTCCATGTGGTGGACTACAAGTGAGAGTTGCATTACCAACTATGTAAGCATGTTGTATATTACTGAGTGTCGATCATTTTTTCTAGACTCTTGAGAAAAGTCGAAGACTGTGGATTGACTTAGGGTTCGTATAATCAGTCTTAACAGCCTTTGGGCGTACAAACAATTCTAATTCTCCTCCAGAATTGCTGAATAACATATCATCCCGAATGTATGAAAAGCCATACTGTAAGTTAGCAGGGAAAATCACATCCGAACCACCAGCTTTGTATAATGGGAAGAAAAACCTCCATATTGAGACATAACATTATAACAATAACAGTAAGTTTACATAAATCATTTTGAGCCAAAGCTTTATTAAGTGTAGCTACAGCCGACAGACCAGTCACTAGGAAACTAACCCGATCAATACAGGGTTTACATTTTTTTATTTTATTTGTTAGCTTTCTAACGAATCTTCTTAACCTTTTAAGTTCAGAACTCGAGAAAGGTTTGTTTCGAGATTTCTGGTTAATCAATTCGAAAAATAATAGATTCCAAACTATTAATTGCCTATTACGGTATGGTTTAAACATCATTTCCTTCAGGACAGAATTAACAAAAGTTGGCTCATAGCGTTTATTATTGCCTGTCCATCTATGGTTAATGTCTGAACTACCCCACATTGAGTGATGAGCATTTGGATCACAGATAGTCACAAGGCGGAAATGCTTTCACGTACTCCATAACACCAGGTTATCATACTCCTTACAAGGAGGAGATAAAGACGAAGCGTAGGGAAGATAAACAAATGCGATCACCCATTAAGTGCAAGAATTGGCAGATTCAAGGGTAATGTCAGATCAGTCGCACTACACTCATTAATGAGCGAAGGACCAATATTATTTTCAATATAAATATACGCTCTAGTTTTAATGGCAGAATACTTAAGAATACAAACTCTGCCATAAGCGGAAAATAGTTCAGAAACAGTATCACGAAGTATACTACTGTTCTTGACTTAGACATAATCTGTGTATGATACCGCAAGCAATTTCTTTAGTTCAAATGAATCTGACGAAAGCTTTTAAGTCAACCGGGGAAACAATTGATTTAGCCTCACGTTTGAAGCGGATGACCCTTTAATAGAGAGATTTGAATTAAGGGACCCAAATATGTAATAGAAGGTGTTTTGGAGGGTCTCCAACAATTAGTTGGCAGTGGCTCCAAATCTCAAGCAAGCAATTCACGTTTTAAAAGTCATTAAAAAAGATTAGCTGGAGTACATGGAGTTTAATCTTTTAATCTTTTAAACTCCATGTTCTCCAGCTTCTTTATAAGGGCAAATTTAACGTATGCAATCTGATAGACCATTGCATTTAAAATAGGTCACCTACTCGTAAGTTAAGTGGAAGAACGAGTAATAATATATACATATGTCAACGCTATTAAACATTACAGTGAATTACTCGTGCATTCCACAAACAAAAATCGGATTACCTCACTAACCCTAGCCAAGTTGCCGGTGGACAAGAAACTCGTAATTCAGAAAAGATTTTCTTCAGTTACATGAAGGTCTTGCCGCGAAATATATTTGTAAAGGTTGAGTTTTTAATTACATATAAACAAGTTCAACATATTATGATTTATTTAATGATGAATAAATTTTGATGATTTATTTAATGTATAATTATTTATTTAATTCACTTGATTATAATTTCATTTATAATTTAAAGTATTAATTATATTGGTCTTAATTTTAAGTAAGTTAAATATTGTGTATATTATTTTACTTTAGATCGTTACTCGAAATCTGCATTCCACTGTTTTTAATTTTCATTTATTTGGTATCAAATTTTAAACTAAGGGGGAATTCATATATTACAGATTCTATACAATACAAACATATATTAATTATATGAATACCAGTGGCGTAACAAATAAGGTAATTAAGAATTTCATGACAGTCTTACATAAAGTGCCGTCTAGCATGCGTAGGGATTCGAAGCTGGTGGCCCCAACGCTCCTTCCACTGTGCTTTCTAGTAAAGAAATAGGTAGGGAATCTCGCTGTAAATCAATTGTCAAGATGCTGGGTTGTTGGTGTTAAGTTGAAACCAATTATCTATCTTAGTTTTCCCAGTTTGTGCAGCCAGTAACGCCTCTTCCCTATGAACTTCTTTGAAATTGATGTGTTGTTGATTAGGTAGGTGTACAGGGAGTCGCATAACAAAGTGTGATCGACCGTGCATTTTAGACTCACGTAGACGCCAAATTGCCTCTGGCGCACTCACATACCTACAGTCGATATAGTTATTCATCTCAGTTCATTCTGACCAACTGTGTTAATAATCATGTTGGCGCAGTCACATCCCTTAAAAATGTACTTGTAGATGTACTTTACGAAAATCAATGAACTGCATGCTTCCGTGTTGATGTGGGCATTGTACTTATATGTGAATTACCGATTGTATGCCACCACATATCGATTGTCCATTAGAACTTCCCACAAGATTACTTATAGTGGTATCTACTTACGTTTGGAATTGTATGATCGTTGAATTGCTTGGGAAACTGCTTCGAGCAATAGCCATCCTTCATACACGGTGTATTCTGATGACGTTATCCACATTGTCCGTGCATGTTACACTTCAGCACAATTTCTTGCAGTTTTTGACTCTCTTCCGGTGGTAACTCAGCGCAGATAAATTGATCGAACCTCTCAACAGTTGAGAACTTGTACTCATCCTTTAACATTACCGAAATGTTTGCATGGGGAAGGCCTCGCTTCTGAAACTCGTTTCTATAGGCGAAAGCCTTCGACTCTCCAAATATCCCTGCTACTGTGATCCCTGCAGCTTGGGTTTTCGGTAGAAGTGATGAATAAGTCCGGAGCACCATACTTAGCGATGATACTCATAGCGTCACAACATCTCTCGTGCATATTTCGTGAAGAGCTTTCGAAATTTGACGGAAATATAACCGATAGTCCTGCTGTTATGTTACGATTCATAGCCATGTTTACCATATGATCTGCTAGACCTTGATACTGCTCGATTGTTGGCTTCTACTTGAAGATATGATTCGACCAGCCATTGCTGCTTAAGCTAACCGTTGTGATTTGGTCCAGTATATCACGCTAGCAGTTCTCATTGGGAAGTGCTCTTCGCATACATCTGATATGGATTTACGGTAGCTTTGGTACTGACGACCGCATAAAGCTGCGCAACTGGGGTGCTTGTGCATTGACTGGCTGTAGGTGTAAAGTGCGATGGTATGTCTGACCGTGAACCTTGAACACATAAGGGCGTCTACCCGATCTTGGCACCCATCGAAGCAAACGATACTTCACTGTTGTACGATCGGATATTATATCGGAACCGCTTGTAGTTAGGATGGTTTGGACCTGATAAAAGATTTCTCAAAAACTCCGAATACTCCACGACGTCTCCATTGATGTCTTGTGGCTTAGGTCGCATTACTTTCCCTTTGCAGCAGCACGACGTAAACAGACCATCTGATGGAAGCTCACACTCAAATTGACCTCGGAATTGTCCACACTCTTGTTGAAGAGTGTTGTTCACATTGAAATTGAGTGCTTTCCGACGAATAGCCTTACTCTGACGCTTCCGAAGTAACTACTGAGATGCTGTGTTCGCCGCTCTGTGGACTTCCAATTGCTCGACCGATTAATTCAGATTATTGAAATTGAAACTGCCAACAAGTGCAATACTCTGCGGTTTAGACGCCGCGTTAGATGCTCGATGAATCTGCATTTGTTCGGTACACATTCCTTAGATACGTTGTTGCTGTGAGGCAACGTTGGCCATTCGGTAGGCTTGCAATTTAGCTTCTGACATTCTATTAATATACTGCTGTTGAGAAGCGGCATGTGCGAGTATTGGTGAGCTTGAAGCTGTTGTGGAGATATAGTTCTTAAACGTTTCTTGTGTGACCTGTTGTTTGCTGCGCGTATTGCCTTTATTGGTTTGCAAGTGTTTGCTTTGCACGCCATCTATCCTGCCGTTCTTTAGTCAAACGTCATTTTCTGGATCAAGAGGTTTCATCTGCATCCATAATGAAATTTTATTTGGAAACTTACGAAAATTTCTAAATGATTTGTCGCAGATTGAATGGATGTTGGAACTTGATATAGCAATAATAAAACTGAAAGTGCGATGAAAAATGATTATTAATAGACGTAGAGTTTCAATTCAAAGAACCACATTCGGTAAGAGACTTAACATCGTGAATCGATTTGGTAAAAAAATGTATTGGGATTAGATTAATTCAGATTATTGAAATTGAAACTGTTATAAAGGCAATCAATTATTTTATGCTCTACATAAATCTGAAGATTGAATTTTTTAATTTTGAAAAATGACGAAAAATTTGGTTGGTCCAAAACAATTTGTTTCGCCGTTTTAAAAGCTCCTGAGTCTGAAAAAGCAAAAAAAAAAATAATGTCCGTCCGTCTATCTGGACATCTGGATGTTTGGATCTGGACTTCTGGATATCTAAATGTCTAGCCATGGTATCTCGAGAACAGCTTGTCCGATTTGGAATTTTTTTTCGCCAATCTGTTTCTATGGTCAAGGCGGAAATTTGAATGAAATTTGGTGAGGTACCTGCCGTACGTATTAAACCAAAACAGCTGGTTTTATATGGTAAAAATATTTACGAGTTTTTTATATGTGCTGATTTGATTATCGAATTGGGCGTTGAATTTAGGGTTGATTTGAAAATCAAGTTAGGGTCCATTTGCGGGTTGAGTTGAAGTTGAGTTGGAGTTGAATTGGGGTTCATCAAATGATTCAAATGATTTTTAGATGAAGTTCTGGAATATGGCCAAGTAGGATGGAACTTGACTATTCCTTAATTGTTTATGATGAAATTTGACATGTATGATGGAAATGGGATTATAAAATGATTTTTGGCTAAAGTTCTAGAATATGACGAATGAGGATGGAACTTGACTATTTCCTTAACCGATTATGATGACATTTGATGTGGTTGATGAAAATGGGAATGTAAAATGATTTTTGGATAAAGTTGCGGAGTGCCAAGTAGGATGTAGCTTGGCTATTCCTTAACTGATTACGATCAAATTTGACATGTACGTTGGAAATGGGATTCTAAAATGAGTTTTAGATAAAGTTGTTGCTATATTCCATAAGTTTATTTACAAATCATTTTAGAATTCCACTTCTAACGCACATGTCAAATTTCAATTTTTTATTTTTTTTTTTGGCCTTATTCCAAAATTTTATTTAGAACTTATTTAAGAATTCCATTAAGTCAAATATCACTAAAACCGGCTAAAAAATAGGCAAGTTCCATCCTAATTGGCCATACATATATGTAATTTGCTAAAGGTTCAATTTGAAATGTAAAAAGTTCAATTTAAAATCTTAAAGGTTCAATTTGAAGTATAAAAGGAACAAATTGTAGTGTAAAGGATTCAATTTGAAGTGTACTTGTAAAACTCGTATCATCGCAGAAATATCTGTTCGTGGCCGCTCTATTAATGTATCAGCTTATCTAAGGGAGGTTATCATTGAAAAACTTCAGCTACTTGGGACATAAACATTTGTCCGTTGAAGTGACGATTCCGCTAAATTGCGTGTCTGTTGAAATGAGGATTCACTGTATTTAAAAGTGAGTGTTTATATATATGTACAGTATATGTGTGTGATATTTAAACAAATCCACACTCATTGAACGATTTGAACCAAACTTTGCAGAAATATTTTTAAAACTATAGAAAGGTCACTGTAACTATCTGAAATATTCGTCTCCTTCTTGAGAGATGATAATCAGGTCCTAAGTTACTACAGAGGAATTTATAAAACTTAAAAAATTGAGTTGATTTTTGACAACGGTAAAAAGGTATGATGGTTTGTATATAAGAATTGTGTGATGGTGAAGTTAATGTTGATAGTGGTATGATGATGATGATGGCATGATGGTATGATGGTATGATGGCGATTGTATGATGGTATGATGGTATTAGTTGAGTAGCGGGTTGAGATTTGATTCGAGCTAAGTTGAGTTGAAGTTGAGTTAGTTTTTAACCCTTGTGTCTATGCCCAAGAAAATATTCTTTGCTCTATACCCCTACCCAGGTAGCCACATAGACATTCTGCTTTTAAAACTAAATAATTTATATTTTCCTGTACGTTGTTGCAACCTTATTCAAACATTTTAATTTTTAGTGACGAAAAATTGAAAAGCTGCAGCATTTTGTGTGGATCACGATAGTAGAACAGTAATAGACTACAGTAACGTTTGGATTGCTGATTCGGGTGCCACATAACATATGTCTTCTCGCATCGAATGATTTGTTGATTTTAAACGATTCGTAGCACGGGCACAATTCTAATCGAACCCAAGGTCAACGGTGTGTGGGAGAAGAGACACCTGAAGAACGTACATCGTGTTCCTGAGCTGAACCAGAATTTATTTTCGACGGCGTCGGCCACATCGAAGGGTTTTGAGATAATGGTAACTCATGGTGGCTACGACATGATGGATGCTGTTGGAATCGTGTATACTGTTGGCTAGAAAAATGAACCGCAAGCAATTGTGAATGATGTTTCGACAGAGAATCGATGAGCGTACAAATTCTGCGACTGCCACGCTTGAGCAATTCGATTGTGACATCTGTTTTTCGCAATTCGACAAGCAATTCAGTGAATCATATTCGTTTCGACAACCGTACTGAATTTGTCAATAAAGATTGTATGCGAATGCTGTCGAATGCTGGAGTGACAGTTGAGCGAATCGCATCGTACACGCCTGAGCAAAATGGACGTGTGTGGAGCATGAGATGCATACCGTTGTGGAATGCGCCCGCACGATGTTGCTTTCCAGCGGTTTGCACAAGTGTTTATGGCCAGAAGCAGTACGAACAGCAGTGTACATCTTGAACAGATCGTTGAATAAGAAATGTCCGACCGCAACTCCGTACGAGAATTGGTTTGGTGTGAAACCAGAAATGAGTCATGTGCGAATTTCTGGTAGACAATGGTATGTGCAAATACCAAAGCAATGTGGACGCAAAAATGAGACGCCAAGGCAAAGAAGGTGTTTCTAGCTGGATACGAGTCCACGTCGTAGAACTTGCGGCTGTTTGACCCAGACACACAGAAGATCATCGTGAGCTGCAACGAAAAACTGAATGAGAAAGATGTGGATCATGATGTCAAGAAGCAAGTGTCTATCCAGAAATCGTCGACCGAGCTACGAACGAAAGAGAAGCTGTCGGTCATGGAACAGTATTCGCAGTGTATCGGCACGAATGACAATGGACTTAATATATCGTCCATGTCTGATAATGAGTTACTCGATACAAATGATATCACGTTGTCAGCAGATGACGATGAGTATGAGATCGAGAACGTACCCAAAAATATGCGTTATAATTTGCGTGAGAAAGTGAACGAGTGTCATGTAGGAGCCAAACACGTATGAAGAAGCGTTAAATTCCGAGGAAGCTGCTAAATGGCGAGATGCGATGAAAGATGAGCTGCAATCACTGAAGAAGAATTCGACATGGGAGCTGGTGACGGTTCGAAGAACCGCAACGTTGTCGAATGTCCAAGGGTTTATAAATTGAAGCCAAATAAATCTGGTCTAATTTTCAAGGCTCGCCTTGTCGCAAAAGGTTTTACGCAACGAAAAGAAGTTGATTATAGTGAAGCGTTTTCACCAGTGGTTCAGCAGTGAGTAGCAGAAGATCTGGTGCTGTTTCAGTTCGACATGAAAACTGCGTTTTTGAACGGTGACCTGGACGAAGAGATTTTCGTGGACGCACCGAAAGCACTGAACATGGAGGAAGAGAACATCCAGAGAGCAAGCATCCAAAGTATGGAACAAGAAATTCATGAAGTTCCAGATCAATGTGTGCTCAGCGGCTAAATCAACGGTGTGAGAGTCATGTTATTATTGTACGTGGATGATGGATTGATTTTGTCGAAATGCAGAAACACGATTGAGACAGTGATGAATTATCTGTCAGATAATTTTGAGATGACATGTCATTACGTCGGCATGGAGATATATCGAAACAGAAAGAAGAAGACGCACGAAATTGTGCGAAGAGGGCAGCGTCGATTTCCCGTATCGGCAAGCGATTGAATCGCTTATGTTTGCCGCTATCGTGACCAGAACAGACATTTCATATGCATGTGGGAGAAGTAAGTAAACATTTGGACAGTCCAAAAGAACCCCGTGTTTCGGCCGTCAAGCGCATTCTTCGATATTTGAATAAAACGGCCGGAAGAGGAATCGAGTATTCTGGATCGTCAACAACATTGAGAAGATATTCCGATGCTGAATATGTACACGATGTTGACCAGAGCCTTCTAGAGTATAAAGCCATAATCATAATGACGTATTTTTTAGAAGCTTTTTTAGTGGTATAACTTTTCATTGATTTCCATAGGAATCCATAGTAAAAATGGTGTTTTTTAGGTTCAAGTTTTTCAATGAAAAAAGCAAATATGTTATAAAATGTTTATATAAATGTTTTCTACATACTTTGACCAACAACATTCAAGAAGACTATATTGTTATTAAATAAATATTAATTGCAGAAATATTAAAATTAAACTATGCCTAAAATATATTTTTCGAATTTCCATTTTGAAAAATAAATCAAAGTTGGCTCTGATGAATTAAAATAATACTTGTTAAATTTATATTTAGTTTTACTAGTGTACGTAAGATGTCTAAAATATTTGCAGAAAAACACGAACAAAAATTATTTAGTCACAAAATTATCACTCGTACTTAATATTTTGTGAATTGGTTTTGCTTTTCCTACAATTTTTTTACTTGAAATTTCCTCAGGTGTTAATTTTTGGTATGATTTTACCAAATTTTTGGCCATCACTGCCATCTCTGTAATGTATATTGACTTAATGACCAAACGAATTGTAGTAAGCTTTTATTTTAATTTGACCAGAATGCTGTTGTTATGAATTTTTTTTATATTTTGGTTTACATAACTCAATTATTACAAGAAAATGAAAACGATTTACTTAAACGACATTCATATATATTGAAATTCAAATATTTATGAAAGTATTTCAGAAATCATAATTAAGAATTTGAAACGTTTTCATTTAAAAATTTGTCTTAGGAAACAAAGGGATTTCCCATATGTTTTGTGTATTTTACTATGAAAAGTTTGGTTTTTTCCTCGTTTCTAATTCCTTTATAAAAGCTGTGTTTTTTAGACTTGGCTTTGTATAATCAAGGTTGCTTTGTGTTGACACGCGAAAGTCAACAACCGGCTATGCATTTATTCTGGGCGAGAGCATTATCACATGAAAGAGTCGTCTACAGATGACAGTGGCCCTTTCCACTACCGAAGCTGAATTCATAACGTAATTGGCTGCGTTCAACAGAGTCCACCAATATTATACATCGACAATCAGAGCACAATTCGGCACAACCAAATGAATTGATAATCTGTGATGAAATATATTATTTTTATCTATAAACGCATTTATTTTACTATACTATTTCATTTATGCAGTGACAATTCGATTTTCAATTATATTTTGTTTTGGCTACCCGGGTAACCGGGTATAGTCTAAAAGGGTAAAACTTTAAAATAAGTAATAATTCAGTTTGTATAAAATATATATCTAACTTTTGTTCAAAACTCATTACAAAATCTACAAATCTAGAATGGCATGTAACTAGGATGATCTAACTTCAAAATTACAAAACTTTCAGACGTTTTAAATCATCCAAAGGGTTAATTAGCCAGTAATTGGGTTAAGTGAGGTTGTTCGGTTGGGAAATAATTTAAGAGTTGATTTGGAGTTATGTTAAGGGTTAACTTGAAAGTTTTATTTGGGGCTGATTTCGTGGTTGATTTGAGAGTTTGGTTGGCAATTAATTTGGTGAATGCGTTTACAATTATATTGCGATTGAGATGGAGGTTGTATTATGTATTGAGTTGGAGGTTGAGCTGTAGATTGAGTTAAGAGATTTATTTCGGGATTGATTTAGGAGTTGAATTAATCAAGACCGAAGTGCTGACCACCTCATGAGGTTTTAGCCCTTAATATTTTATTTTATCGTTATTTTAAATATTTTTTAATTTTTATTTTATTTTATATTAAAATCATAGCATACATTGAGCGTTACAGGATCAGTGAGTAAGTGACCTGGACCTTTAATATTATAAAGAGATTTCCATTAGTAAATACTGACTTACCTGCTAGTTTGAAGTTAGATAGTTTGGTCGCTTCAGGGCCTAACTGTTAAGGAATAACCATATTTAAACTTATTAGTTTCACCAATGTTTCTTGCAAACGGTTCTTTAATCAACACAACCCAACAGTAATAAAATACTTTTTCTCCTGTTTAGAATAAATGTGCAAGCACCTTTTTGCACCGCCAGGATGTTAGAACATATTTCGTGTACTTATATACCAATAGTTTTCTTGTATGTTTTAACGATGAACTGCTATGTCTATATTACCACTACAAAAAGATTCTAATATAACACTCGAATTCATAATTGGCGCAGTTGATATTGGATCGGCAAATTGAAATTTTAATTTCAATTCCTACCTACCAACAAATAATAATACAAAAGTTAAAAGAAAAACAAGTTAAATCAGTGAAATAAAAAACGGGTTAAGTGAGTTTTAATCGGAGATTTCAAGAGAATATTGAAATCAGAAAATTAAAACCTATCGAGAGAATATCGATAGATAGTGCTAAACTAATTACAAAACTCAAGAGCACATTGAGATTTGATAATAAACATTTTTTTTCCTGAAAAGAATATCCATAGACTTACCCAAAGTACCTTGGTATTCGAAATAATAAATATAAAGATTAATAAATTTTCCTACTGGGGATAGTACCAGAACAGTGAAAAAAAAAGGCAAGAAGTAAAAAATAAATTAAAATCATTGTGATGTCCAAGCCCGTGATCATCGCAATAATTTCTTGGTAAATATAAAAAATAAATCAGTATATAACAAAGACCCTTCCTAAACCTTTTTCACGAATAAAATTATATTCTTGAAAATAGTAAGTTGTAAATCTATCTTCAAAACCAAATAAAAAAAATATATATATATTAAACCTAGAATAGTTAAAAACATAAAAATTGCAAATCAATTAGAATCAGGATCAGAACTCGATAGCGACTCTGACTTAGAAATTTGTGATAAAAATCAAAACTTAGTTAATAAAGAAAAAGTTTGGAAAGAAAAAATGGCTGAAAATCAAAAACAAAAAATGGAGAAAACCATACAAATCACTAGAATGATTAGGGATATACCAGAATATAATGGCGAATTCACAGGACTACATAATTTTATATGACAAGTAACAGACATATTAGAAATAGCAGATCCCGCAGAATCAGTTCATGCGAACACAATATATAGGGCAATTAGAAATAGAATAACTAGTAAAGCTAGTGAAGCCTTAGAACTCTATTCTACACCTAATGCATGGGCGGATATGAAAAACAATCTGACATCCCACTTCGCGGACAAAAGAAACGAAACAGTACTAATACAAGAATTACATGGTATACAATAAGGTAATGACAAAATAGAAGAATATTTCGCTAAAATTTCAAGTTCTATAAATTCTTTAAAAAATTGGTCAAAAATAAATGAACCAACGAATCAAACAATCAAAGCTGAATGGTATAACAAAATGGCTTTAAACATATTTGTTAGCAGGCTAAAAGAACCAATGGGATCACATGTTAAATCTATGAGACCCAAAGACTTGGTTGAAGCAAGACAGATATGTATTCAAGAACAATCTTTAGCGGGATTGAGATACCAAAATAAACCTCAATACCCACCCGTACTTCCATTCAAACCAAAATTCAATTATCAGAATGCACCTCAACGGTATCCCATAAACCCTATAAACCCAATTAACATGAAACCATTGTTACCAGTATCACAGAAACCTACATTCAATAATGTACAAAAACAAGGACCAAATATTTACTATAATCATAGACCCTTTGCACCCCAACCAAAACAAATTATGGATAAACCCATGGCAATGGACACGACGTCCAATATGGACAAATACCGACAACCAACATATGGTCAAATGGTACCAAGAAATAACACATTCCAACCCACTGGACCTCCCAGATGGCAAGCCAAAGAAATACATAACATTGAGGCAAATGAAGACAAAAAAATTGAGTTTCAAGAACAATATAATAACTATGAAACCTATCAGGAATTAACAAATGAGGAAAATCCTATTGTCGAAATCGAAGAGGAACAGGATTTTTGCCCAACACCACACTCAACGCTGGATACCTAGGGTTACATAATTGTGGCTCTGATCTAAAAGGTATTCAATTACCTTTTATCACAATTACAATAAACCACAAAAAAGCAAAGATGTTAATTGACACTGGTGCTAACAGATCCTTCATAAACCCAGAGTTCATTCTACTAGAACAAAAAATTAAAATACCTCCAGTAAAAATAACAACTTTGTTTAACAGCACCTTGTTAAATGAAGAAGTTACATTACCTATAATGGAACTCGAAAATGATGAGCCTTTAACATTCCTCATATTCAAATTTCACACATACTTTGATGGATTAATCGGAATCGATATAATAAATCAAATAAAAGCAGATATCTGTTTATCTAAATCCCTATTAATCACAGAACATGCTCAACTTCCAATTAAATACAAATTTAACTTTGTATCCAAACAATATAGCTGTCCACCTAGAAGTAAAACCACTATTCAAATACCGGTAATAACAAAAAATGGTGACGTGTATATACGAGCCACGCAATTACCAAATGGATTACTCATACCAGAAGGTATTTACCACAGTAAAAACACTTACATCATTACAGAAGTAATAAATTATTCCCCACAAACCAAACAATTTCTTTTAGAAGAACCACTCCAAAGCAGAAAATTAGACGAATATGTAGAACGCATACACGAAATAAATTTTTGCCATCCCACTAAATCATCCATAGAAAGTATAGATGAACTAATTAGGACCCAACATCTCAACTATGAGAAAGAAAAAGCAATAAGGAAATTATGCCGATCATATGAGCATATATTTCAGAGGGAAGATCAAGATCTCTCTTTCACAAATAAAATTAAATATAACATCGAATTATCCGATAACAAACCAATGTTTACTAAAACGTATCGCTATCCCTTCATACGCAAGAAAGAGGTAGAGGAACAAGTATCTAAAATGCTCATTCAAGGAATAATAAAAAAATCATATTCACCTTGGAGTAGCCCCGTTTGGATAGTACCTAAAAAGGCAGACGCCTCAGGGAAAATAAAATGGAGGATGGTCATAGATTATCGTAAACTTAATGAGAAAACGATAGATGACAAGTACCCCATCCCAAACATAACAGATATTCTCGATAAATTAGGCAAATGTCAATATTTTACGACATTAGATCTCGCATCAGGATTTCAACAAATTGAAGTGAATCCGAAAGACCAAGAAAAAACAGCATTTTCAGTTGAATTCGGTCATTACGAATTTATACGAATGCCTTTTGGTCTTAAAAACGCTCCTAGCACCTTTCAACGGGTTATGCACAACGTTTTAGGTGAACTACAAGGGAAAACATGTTTATGTTATATGGATGACATAATCATATTTTCTACAAGCCTACAAGAACATATTGAAAGCCTTGGTAAAGTTTTCAAAAAACTAGAAAGAGCTAACCTAAAAATTCAGTTAGACAAATCAGAATTTTTACATAGGGAAGTAGCCTTTTTAGGACATGTCATTACACCAGAAGGAGTTAAACCCAACCCAGATAAAATTGAAGCAATAAATAAATTTTCATTACCACAAACAGAAAAACAAATTAAAAGTTTTTTAGGACTTTTAGGTTATCATAGAAAATTTATCCTAAAATTTGCAACACTAACAAAGCCTATGACTAAATTTTTAAGAAAAGGAGAAAAAATTGACATAAAAAACCAAGAATACATAAATAGCTTTGAAAAAGCAAAACAAATTTTAACACAAGAACTCATATTGCAATACCCAGATTTTACACAGGAATTTACATTAACTACGGATACAAGTAACTATGCGATAGGCGCAGTTCTATCACAAGGTCCCAAGGAAAAGGACTTACCAATTTGCTATGCAAGCAGAACCTGATCACAAACGGAGCAAAACTATTCTACAATAGAAAAGGAGCTCTTAGCCATCGTTTGGGCAACCAAATACTTCCGACCATACCTTTTCGGTCGAAAATTTCTAATCCTCACAGATCATAAACCCCTAACCTGGTTATTTTCTTTAAAAGAACCAAACTCCAAATTAGTGAGATGGAGATTAAAATTAGAGGAATTTGATTACAAAATTCAATACAAAAAAGGAATTTTGAATTCTAATGCTGACGCATTATCAAGAATCGAAATCAACCATTCTTCAATATCTGAATCATCATCCGAAGATACACGAAGCATGTTATCCACAAAATTAATTCCCATTCCCGAAACAAGAAACAGCGTAAATACCTTTAGACATCAATTAATCATATACATAAAACCAGATGTAACAAAATATTGTACTACGAAAGAAGAAATATTATTTGAAGATAAAAAAAGAATAACCATGTACATATCAAAAACCGGCGCATCATCTAAACTCAAACTTTGTATACAAAATCTAATAGGACTAAAAAGAAACCTAGTGTGTGTATATACCTCAGATGAAGGTTTCGAAATGGTTAAAGCAACTTTTGGTAAAATAATAAACACGAAAGGTAGAGTAATAGAACCCAAAGTAAATTTAGTTAGATCAAAAATATTCTTAACAGACCTAAAAACCAAGGAAGAACAAAAAAAGAAAATAAAAGAAATACATTTAGGGAATGAACACCGAGGAGTACTCGAAAACTATGAACAGATAAAAAGAACCTTCTATTTTCCATATATGAAGGAATCAATAAAAAAATACATAAGAAAATGTGACACCTGTCAAACAATAAAATATGACAGAAATCCACCCAATATTCAATTTCAAGAAACCGAAACACCAAAATCCTCACTTCAAATAATACACGCAGATGTATATCACCTAAACGGTACAGCGTTTTTAACAATAATAGATAAATTTTCCAAATTTGGCGCAGCATATTATAGACTTATACGAAAAACAGGCGAAAAAATGAAAGAATCACTTAAAAGATTCTTTGCCTCACATGGTATACCTGGAAAATTGATAGCCGACAACGAATTATCAAGTAGTCAAGAAATTCAAGATATGCTGAAAAAATACAACGTAGAGTTTCATGCCACTACACCGTATAATTCATCCGGGAATTCCCCAGTTGAGCGATTTCACTCTACCATACATGAACTATGTGGAATAATAGCATCAAATAATCCTAATGAAACTATAAAAAGTGTCATGTCTTCTGCAATTATTACATATAATAATACAAAACACAGTACCACTAAAATGACCCCATTCCAACTCCTAAACGGACATTATCTGAAGAACAACCCAGAATTCGGAACAGAACTAGAATATGCCCAATATCATAAAGACGAGTATGAAAAAATATATGCAAATATACACAAAAAATGCCTATACGATAAAAGACAATTTATAAATAAAATAAATTCTAAACGTAAACCTAGAATTATAATACCAATCCGTACAACCATATTCAAAAAACACATTAGACGAGGAAAATTAAACCCCCTATTTAGAAAAGAAATAGTTAAAGATAACACAAAATTCCCAGTAGTAATAACAAACAGAGGTAAAGTTCACTTGAATAAAATAAAGAATTTATTTCAGGTTCCACTTCATAATGGGCCAGGAAATAAACATAATACCAATTAAAGATAATAAGGGAATAATATCCATAAACCTAGGATAAGTATTCATTCAAGAAAACAGTAATAAACTCATACATATTATCCCATTAACTCAATATCAAGATATAATAACCCATTCGGATAACTTGTTAAAAGAAGCTCTAAACAGAATGAGCGACGAAACAAAAAACCTATTGCAAAATAAAATAAAGTAGTAGTAATTCAAAGCAAAATTTTAGAAAATCAGAATAAATTCAATAACATCATTCCCAAAAGAATAAAAAGAGGAGCATTAAATTTCATAGGTTCAATAATAAAAGATATAACAGGTAATTTAGATAACAACGATTTAGAAGACATTCAAAATTCTTTAGACCAATTAGCAACCAATAATAATAAACAAATCATTATTAACCAGCAATTAGCAATAAGACTAGACGCAATTAAAGACAACCTAGAAGAAAATTTAGGGCATATAAACAACACAATGAATATATTCAATAAGAAGATCATAAGTTTTACAGAAAAATTAATGTGGGATCAACAGATACACCAACTAGATTATGTATTAACAAACTTAAATGTTCACTTAGACAATTTACTGGACATAATAACATTTTCAAAAAACAAAATAATTTCGAGACATTTACTAAACGAGGAAGAAATGAACTTTATAATTTCAAAATTACACGAACAACATGTAACAATACCACATGAACTTGCAGTTTTAAATTTATTAACGATTAAAGGTTTAATAACAACTAGTTACGAATTAATATTCTTGATAGAAATTCCTAAATTCAGGAACGAAAGTTTTCAATTACATAAAATAATTCCTATTCTTATAAACAACAAAATAATATACCCAGAACCTCCAACCTATTTAATATCCAATGAACAAAAATATACTGAATTTTATGAAAACCAATGTCAAGAAATATATCAAACATATTATTACGGAAAACTACAATTAAAAGAAGTACAGAACACCTGTATACCAGCAATAATAAATCAACAAATTGCAACATGCAATTACACACAAATATCGGGAAAGGAGCAAGCCATCCCAATTAACGATAACACCATCTTCATAACACCTGGAAAAGAACCTACCGAATTCCAATCAAATTGCAGTAGGAATACAAATAAAATAAAAGAACCATCATTAGTAACAATATCCAACTGTTACCTAAATATCGGAAAACATAACATAGTAAATGACGCAAATATAACATTTACAATCAAATTAGCAGAACTTCCATGGAACGATGTAAATGAACAGCATATAATACTAGAATTTAACATCCATAAAATTCACAACTGAACCCTAGACAACATAGAAGAAATTCACATTCATCACAAAAATCAGGAGAGACATTCAATCATTCAATATGGAGCATTAGACATCATATTCCCAGCAATAATCATTTATACCCTTCTTAAACTAAAGAAATGGTTCTCGCGTAAATTCCGGCGAAATCCACGCTCTAATCTTGCAGGGGAGGAGTTACGTATGACGGTTCCAGCCGAACATAAACGAATCAACGAAACCAATACCACACCACTCTTCAACATACATTGTAACAACGAGACAACAATGAACAAAGAAGATGAGATTAGCACAGGAAATAAAGAAACAAACCTTATCTCGCAAGATGCATATTATGCACAAAGTATAAAACCATACATATATTATATAAATAAACAATATACGTAGCCATAACAAACTAACCATATATAACGGGCACAAATAAACTAATCGGTGTCACTTTGTTATTATACTTTAAACTACTAACAACTATTATTATATTATGACGATTCATAAATATATCAAATAAAAAATAAATATAACACTCGAATTCATAATTCCCCCCCCCCCCCCCTCCCTATCATCAAATATATTAAAACACGCAGAAATATTTTTCTTGTGTTTTTTCCATGTTCCCTTTTTACTTATGCGCATTTATTTCTGGTTACCGTCTGGAGCTTATAAGCCGGAATCTACAGATCATTTCAATTTAAGAAATATACCTTTGACCAAAAGCTTTTCCATTTTACTTTTATTAGACAACAAATTTTGCCCATGGCTGGGAAAAGGCCAAAATTAATTTATAATTGACATCAGGTGAAGGAGAACCATCCCAAATAAACATTAAAATTATATTTTTCAGTTGAAAAAAACAAAATTATGTAGATTTTTCGTATTTACTGACACAAAAAACAAATAGACATACCCATATAAACTAAATGTAAAATAGAACTTCGTATATACAGTTTGATGGAAAATTGTTTAAAGAAAAACAGAAAACGACTTTTTTTTTTAAAGAATCGCAGATGATTGATGTTATGATCAGTACAACAGTATTTTCTTATTATTTATTTATATTTCCTAAGATTAAATAAGAAATAAACGTAAATAAATAAAAATAAAATAAATTTCAACAATAGAACTCTCTTAATAAAATAAGATAATTTTCTTTTGATCTTGGAATTTTTGTGTTTTCAGTTGTTTGTGTTTGAACAAATTTATATGGAAAATAACACATTGAAAAATTTGGGAAAACAATTTGATATGTATATATACATATACCAGGAAACAGTTGTTTTGTAAACACATACTATATAAATAGATAGAGAATGAAAAGAAAACAAAAAATTCAAATTACATATTTTGCATGTTCCTTGTACGGAAGAAAATCATTCAAACTGGGTTTGATGAAATGAAAATTTATGTAAAACAAACATCGATTACCTGGAAAGTAGCCTGTCTTACACGAGTATATACATAATATGGATAGTTTAAAAGCTTTATGTTAGATGGTTTCAACTATTTTTATTTCTAAATCTAATCGCCGAATCAATGTTAAATCGTTTGGTTAATTAAATAATAAACACTTTAATGTCTGAATTACATCATGTGGGCATCATAATTCGCTACAGGTTGTATTGGTATTGATACTACAACTTACGAGTAATGAGAAAAATGTACTCGTATTTATGTTTCTAGATTGTGACTTTCTACTATATATCGAAAATGCCACATTACAAAATTTATGGTTTAAAATTATTTTTAGAATTTTAAATTTATTATATGGAATTCGTATTTTTAATTGTTTTGAAAATTTCAATTAGTTTTATGAACTACACCATATACACTTGATTGATAAATGGTAGAATTTTTGTTTACATGGGTTTGTGCAGCGTGATTTTGCCTATTTCATTAAAATTGTATTACATATAACGTTATGATTTTCTTCCAAAATTCACAAGTCCAATGCAGTCCAAAATTTTATTTAATTATAACACTTAATGTTGTAACTGGAAACACTGGCTTATTATTTTTGAAACATAATTGTGTATAGTGTCATTTACAAAAGGCCATTTTATACTTTGTGTTTGTATAAAATGTAAAAATCAATATATTTAGATGAGTTGAAAATTTGTTTAAAAAAAAAAAACGACAGTTTGTGAAACATGCCCTTTAAACGTAGAACTGTGTCTCTGCTTTATGGTACGAGGCTTTATTTTGGTTAGTCAAAAGCAAGAGGATGGCTCGTTTCATTGAAATCAAGTATAAGTCGAGTAAAATAACCCGTCATGATGGTGAAATAAATTAGGGCTGTTTTTATTTTGGTTTCTGGTAAATAATTACAGCACTTGTCTTTTTGTTTGTTAAGGTCATTTGGTAATTTTTATTGTTTATCAGCACAAGAAAAAGTTAGTTAGTTTTATAATAACTTTACTTTGATTTCGCTTTTCCCATGCTAGCAAAAAATATGAAATTTCTTAAATGTCGTATTGGGTTGAAATTTAGGATGCGTTTAAAGTAAACAGAGATTCTTGTCAAAGAAGTTTGACACCATCTTGCTAAAGTAGCTTAGTTTTCACTCTGCCCTGACAATTCAATTTCCAAGCTGAAAACAATTATTCCTTCGCAAATTGGTTCCGTTTTTCCAACAGATAACTACGCCGCTACGAATTTTCTTAAGTATTTGTCCAAAAATCGTATTGGTGAAAGATTATTTTGAACTAGACATGTAATTCCTTATCTTAACGATTTGAGTTCTGCCATCTAAGTACGACTTGATCCACGAAATAGGTAAACTATTACAATCCAAAGACTCCAATTTAAGCAATAGTATTTTGTGATCAATTTTGTCAAAGGCCTTGCTAAAATCTGAATAAACAACTTGTACATCCATCCCCAATTCAAAAGCCGTTTAAATATAATTGGTCAGTAAAAATAAATTCGAGACAGTTGATCTGCCAGGAAGGAATCCATAGACGAAATAAACCTACGAGTATAAAAAAAAAAAATCTTTGACTAATTTTTCAAACAGCAGCAAAATGGATAAAATACTGATGGCTCGATAATTAGTAATATCACTTCTGGAGCCTGACTTAAATATTGGTTTAATTAAAGAGCATTTCAAAAAGTTCGGGAAGTATCCTTGTCGAAGGCTTTTGTTAAAAAGAACTGTGATCGGAAAAGCGACAGCATGTGCTGTCATTCTAAGAACCAAGGAAGGGATGGAATCGAACCCTGCACTTTGATTGATATCAAGCGAGAGTAGACCATTCAAAACAGTATCAAGTTCCAATTGCAAGGAACAATTTATATTAGCCACTGAACAATAGCTCGATATCGAATCTGTCGTTAACGGTTTCTTTACATAAACACTCTCAAAAAAGTCAGCAAACAAGTTACAATTATCTTTCAAATATGACCCAAACGATCGTCCAAAAACATAGTAGACGGATATACCTTAGTTTTTCTTTTAGAGTCAACGAATCTGCAGAAGCTATCAGGCCTATCCTTTATGTTCGATTCGATCTCCAATATATAATTGTTGTAAAGGAATTTATTCAATATTCTGAATTCATTTCTCAAGGATTCAAATACAGCATACCTATCAGGAGTAGGGAAAAGTTTAAAACTCTTATGAGCCTTGTCTTTACGGTTTTTCAGATTAATAAGCTGTTTATAGCTGTTTGTAGTTTTAAATTTAGGAATCAATTTCACCATTCCTACATTTAGAACATTATAAAATTCATCCAGTACTTCCTCTAAATGATCATTATCAAGAAAAGCATTAAAGGAATCGTAGTCCCCAATTTTATAATTAAACTTTTCAACAAATAACTCATCCTTGACAATTTCACATAGATCGAAAGACAGTCACACTTTTATTGGAAAGTGATATATGCTCGACGCTCCAGCTAAATCGTCACACGTATCGACAATAACTTCTTGATCCAACGGCAAAAATACCAGGTCCAAAACATTCCTACACTTGTTCTTGACGTCCATACATTGTTTGAGACCCATTGAAAGTACTCTGGTCATGAAGTTATCATAATTCGCATTCAAGTTCAACGAAGTTAAAAAATCATCAACTCGAAGCCAATGAACATTTGGTAAATTGAAACCACCCAATATACTTAAACGATTCTCTGGTTGCAAAATGGGTGCTATGCTAGACTTGATAATATCAATGGCTTTATCATACACCCCAAAATTAGAATCGTATGGAATATACATGACACAAACGGTTAGTGAAAACGCATGATATCTGATTCTTACTGCGATTATATCCAAGTCGCAATCCGTCAATATTAAAGGTACAGATGGAAATTTATCCGCAACAGCAGTTAGCATACCTCCACCTCTCTCATATGTGTCTTTAAGAAGATGCCTGTCTCGACGATG
This sequence comes from Tipula vernalis, assembly GCA_958295665.1. NCBI lineage: Eukaryota > Metazoa > Arthropoda > Insecta > Diptera > Tipulidae > Tipula > Tipula vernalis. Next base: position 297,999,570 of record OY282559.1, on the reverse strand, counting down.
AACAATGTACGATGCCGGAAAATTATCTTCAGTCTTAAAATTAGATGTTACCCAAGACTCCGCTATACAGACCACTTTATATTCATCCTCAAGTAAAGATAAAAATAGATTCATTGATTTAGAGCGAATATCGTTTGCGTTATGATGATAAATGTTTATTCTTAGAGTAGCTGAATTTACTTGATGTGGTGATGATAAGATAGTAGAATTTATAGTGGAATTTAACGGAGGTGCTGATCGAGCCGGACCCCAAACACGTTTTTTGATTTCCACGGATGACTCATAAAAGGTCTTATCAGTATACCAGGAGGCCACATGTCTGAATTATTTAATTTATTGTAGTGTTCCCGAGTCAAACCAATTTTAAAAGAAACGAAAGTAAAGTGCGTTGTCCGCAGCACGATCTTTAACCAGCAGTGATTTACAATCCACCTGGTGCATTGCAGTCCAATATTTTCGAGCAAATATAAGTTTGTACAGCCTCCTTTTTCACCGAGGGATGGAACCTACTAACATACAGATACATTTCATCCTGTACAACAGCTGGATACAATGTATCCACATTCTGCCCCGTCCCGGATATAAATTATCATTTGTAATGTTTTATGTGTACATTTAGATAATTTAATTTTAGCTGTCACTATAGAATATAAACAAATTCAGAACGGTAAATATTTATAAAAATCAAAGTAAATTTAGATAAATTAATTAATTTAAATTACTTTTTTCAAATTGGATAATTCAGGAAATCATAATTTTGATGCTATGTTTTTTTTTTTTTTTTGCTGGGGAAGGTGGGAAAGCTCTTTACGAACAGTGTGTCGGACTCGCATTGCTGCCCTACCGACTTGAAACCACCTACCCCTCCTCCTGGCCTAGCCTGGAACCGTTTTGAACATTACTTCGGGCTAGGCCTCCCATTGCTCCCTCCGAGCCTCCTCTTACATTCTAAAAATCTGTCCAGATCCCTTTTCTTCGCTTTCAGAATCTCCTCCACAAAGTGGGCTACTAAGCTCCACTCCTTCTCTCCTCGGAGCATTATTTCCACCGCCGTTTCTGGGGACCATATATCCACTTCTGGTAGTCACACGAGAAGAAAGTGTGCTCCGCATCATCGGTACTCCCTGGGCAGTATTGGCATTCTGCCGACGTTACCTTCCTGATTCTCCACAGGTATGATCTGAAGTACCCGTGGCCGCTGAAGAACTTGGTCAGGTAATAACCAACCTCTCCGTGACTCCTTTCGGTCTAGGGGCCCACCAGAGCGATAACTCTGGCTGTCCATCTCCCTTTTGGCTCATTTTCTCATGCCCTCTGCCAGGTTTGCGTGGTTCAGGACCTATCCTTCATACTCGCTACCTTCCGGCCGACTTCCAGTTTCCTGTGGTATACCATATAGCTTTCTGCTCCTGCGCTACAAGATGTATGGGGATACATCCCGGTATAACCAAGATGGCGGCCTCCGACTCCGTCTGATATCACGACACCATACGCAGCGCGCTTCGCTTCTGTACCTGTAGAAGCCGCTTCCGATACATTTGTTTGTGCATGGAGTCCACCCAAACCTCTGCCCCATAGAGCAGAACCGATTGAACCGCTGCCATAAGTAGTCGCCTCTTACTTGGGCCGCTGGTGTTGGCCATTAGCCTACTTAGGGCGGTCAATCCCTTTGCCGCCTTATCTGCCGTCTGCCGGATCTGCTCGAAAAAGCTCAGTTTCGAGTCTATAAAGATTCCCAAATATTTTAATTGCGGCTTTTTTTCGATCACCTCATTGTCAACCCGAAGTAGCTCGTCATAAAAGGCATTCCAGAAATCGGGTCCTAGGATCGACCCCTGAACTGCTCCAGCTGTGAACTGCATTTCTCGCTGTCCCTCCTCCGTTTCGTATGTGAGGGTACGATTCCAGAAGTAATCCTCCAGCATCCTTTGGAGATATCGTGGTATGCGGAATTGGTGCTCCAATGCGTCTAGCATATCACACCATCTTGCGGTGTTGAACGCATTTCTCACGGCCAGCGTTACTAGGAGGACAATGCGACGCGAGAAGTGGTTATAGTTCACCGCTCTCCTTACGGCTTCCGTGATCTCTTGGACTGCGTCTATCGTGGATAGGCCCCGCCTGAATCCGTACTGCCTAGGTGAAAGGTCTCCCGCAGATCTAACCGCGGCCGTGAGTCTCTCTCTAATTAATTTCTCTAATAGTTTACCTGCCGCGTCGAGCATAAACAGCGGCCGGTAAGATGAGGGCAGCTCTGGGTCGCCTTTACCCTTCTTGACCAATACCAGCCGCGCGTTCTTTCATGTAGTACTAAACACTACCTCCGTCAAACAAGCGTTGAACATTGTTAGCATGAGTTCGGGATCCTGCTGGAAGACGATTTTCAAAACCTCATTGGGTATTCCGTCCGGGCCCGGCGTTTTTTTGTTTTTTTAACGAGAGTATCGCTTTCTCGAGTTCTGCCTCTGAAAATGACGGGACCTCCATCTCTTGCCGTTCGGTGGCTCTTTCCCTCAGCGGGTGATTGGGGAAAAGGGCTTCACAATATACTCCGCAGTTCCGGCATCCATCTCGCGTGTTGGTTTCTGGGCTCCTAGCTTCTGGGTCACTAACTGTTAACCCAGTCCCCATGGGTCTCCGTCGATGTCCTTTATTAGTTGTTTTGATGCTATTACGATAAGTATACAATTAAATAATTAAATAAGTTTCTAAATGGAATTTAATTTTAATACAATTATTTCATTTTAGGTTAGTTTTGGATTTCATACAACAACAAATACAATTTTGATCATCAAATCTCGAACAACTAGAATTCAATTCATTCATTCTTGGCGATAAGGGTGATTTTCCGGCCCATTTCCTTATAGCCGATATTCCATATAATCGATGGACAAAACTCTGTTTTCGTAATTTTGTTTGAGCGAAATCATCTCTCATATTTCGAAATTGTATATCCTTGTTGACAGAGGTTGATAGATACATCGGAATAAGGCATTTGCTTATTTGAACCAATAATTATGGTTTTGTCTTAAGTGTAGCGACGATATGCATAATTGTTGGTGCTTAAGTATAAGAAAAATATATCAAGTTTTTTTTGGTAGATTTTTTATTACAATTGCCTTTTTAACATTGACATCGATGCTCTTTGAATTTCTAGTGATAGCCACATATTTTTGTAAATCGTAATATCGACCCAATTGGTCATTGCATTTACAATAGGGGATAAAATGTTTAGAAATGTGATCTATAGTTTTAATGGGCTCAAACGGTTCATATATAATAATCTCTGATAAATTAAGTATAACCATTATTACTAAAATCCAGGGTCGATACGATACGATCAATAGTAAGTCTTGGGCGGCTTTCTGAATGATATTCTATTCGGTGTAATCAGCAATAATCAGATTAAATTTATTATTTTGACGATTCATTGTGCTTAGACATATTGGACAATATTGGGAAATGCGAAGTCTACTAATGTTAATAAATTATCCAGGAGGTAATTGCTCTCTTCTTGAGCTATTGTTTCACATTTCTCGAATTTTAGCCTGACGGTTAGACTAGGAAGGCTTTTGAGCACATATCTTGCTACGTCTTGGATATTGCATTCACAGTTTTCTTGCACGCCGAATATCTCGCTATATATATTTTTTTTAAACAATTTGTAAAATTGTTTTGAATCTTCCCTCTGCAATATGCTGTTTATCCTAAAAGCGTTAATTGCTGCTTCGAAGATCTGAACTAATGAATCTTAGTTCCATTTTGTGATACAAATAATGAATTTCAAGGCAATTTATTTTGAACAAAAGGCAATAATTAATTTCTCTTTATTTTAAGTGGCCGTTTTGGTGTGCTGAATTTATTCTCGATTTTCGAGTTGCGGCTTCAAATCTTGAAAGTAGTGATTGCTCGCTCTGATGGCGATTGTGTCCTCATTTCTCTAACTTCATGCAAATTAAAAGACGATGTCGAATTATTTTTGGGAGTTATTACATTTTTATTTTTTTGTTTCCACACTGATTGAATTAATTGTGTGTTGTGAATGGATTGTTTAGTGTTACACAACTTTATGTTACTGTCAGGCTTTTGACTTAGAATTACACGTTCCGTTTGAGATATTTCTGATACATCTACCTATTTTCATTGGTAATTTACCAATATTCGTCGAATTATTAAATTTTCGTTTGACAATAGCAAAATATTGTTCCATGTGACTGTTGCTTTGTCTAACACCTTCGTTCAAAATACCCGTCCATAAGGGGTTAAGGTAAACTTTAAGCATAGTATAAATACATATAGTACTACCATCATAGAAAAAAAATATTTAATCGGTGAAATTCCAGATGTCGCGTCGATCGCATATAAAGTTAATATACAAACTTTGGCCATCGCCTAAATGTTTGTATGGTTAATTGAACATACAACAGAAATTCGAATTGTTCACGTGTAGTTCTATCCTACTCTAACACTTAGTAACGAATTAACATATGTTCAGCCGACTACACATCCTTTTAAATACACATTTTAATTGTGTATTTTTGTTGTACGTACTACTCAAACATATTTTTTTTTTTTTTTTTTAATACTGAAGGTCATTGCCTAAAACTGACCAAAATGGCAATAAAAATCAATATGTCATTTTTTAATTTCAACTCAATTTTTTATTTTATTTAAAATTTTCACTAATTATTTTTATTTTTATATTTTAATAAATAATTGAATATGTAGATATGTAATTTCTATTGAGCAGAAAATTGTTTAGAAATGAGAAAAGATAATTTTTATTTTTGCGGTTCACACGGTCATTGACCTTTTGTATTTTGTTTTGGTAGCATAAACATTTTAAGTAAATACAATGAAATCCATTTCAAAATAACAAAAAAAAAGTTAAATATTAGTAGAATTTGTTACAGGTGATCAATACCTTGGATATATTTTTTTTTGTGTTTTTTTGGGTATTCCAATTTCCATTTATACGGTACGCGTGAGATAAGTTGCGTGAGTCTGGATGTTAATCATCCGCATCATATCATTTGTGATGATCGATAATAACAATTATGTATTGTTATTTGTGTCTGTGTTATGCATTTTTTTTTTTGGATTCTCCCTGCAAAAGCATTCAATTGTATATTTATTAGAATATGGTTACTTCATTATTGTTATATTGACTATGACGTCACAATTTGGATTCTCCTCAAAACTATAAAAAACTCCTATAAAAATAGATTTATTGAATTTTTTTTTTTTGTGACTAATGACTAACATTGGTAAATGTTAAGAATTTATTGTGAAAGTATCTATGTAGTACTCTTGGCGCATAGTGGGGTATCTTTATATACAGATATAATAAATAAAAAAAAATAAATAAATAAACATTACGCAAGTAAAGTCATTCGAGTTGAGGCTACCGCTAAGAGCATATACTTATTTATTTGTGAGGACAAGCTAAATGCTTGTGAGGTAAATTTGATATTAAATAATATCCAAAATGCCAATCGCCTACGATAAGGAAAAAGTAATTAGATAGTTATTAACACGTTCGCGGACAGTAGCCAAAATTGAACGGCTCAAAAAAACACACTAACGTTTTTTGTAAATACATAAGCTTTTAACATCCATAAAACAAAATATGAAAGGCCTTATAACATTAGAACCATTTACGGCCAAAAAATGGCACGACGCCAAATGCCGTCTTGTCCCTGCAATAATTTTTTTTGATGGACCAGGACAATGACGTGAAATGCCGTCAAGTGGAAACCAATGTATTATCCAGCAAAACTTATTTATTGAATTCATAAATATATAAAAAAAAAAATACTAATCCAAACAATTTATAGGTACATATAAATAAAAATTACTAAATAATAAAACTATTTTTTGTGGTAGTTTTCAAAGCATGGCTCGATACATAGTGGTGGTCGGTCCGGACATGATTTACACAAATATTTTGTTTCTTTGCGTTTACCAAAAATCGTGCATTCTTTACATCTCAAAAAATAGCTGTTGTTCGGCTTCTTTGGGTTAGGAATGCTGCTGGGGAAGTGCATATTTTGGGCTTGTTGATCATCTTTATCTGTATCAGCTGGATTGGGTGGGTCAATTCTTGATCGCTTGCCTCCATGCATTGGTCCTGATTTCACCAATTTTCTGCCATCGTTCACGCTGTTGGATATGCCGAGAAATTCTTTGACTAAATTTTCACGAAACTGTAGCAAAGTCAGCTTACTGTTGAATTTTCTGTTTATGTAAAAAGCATTCCATTGTAGTGTTTTTTTATTCGCTCCGGATAGCTGCTATCGAGAGCCGTCATATGAAAAGTGGCTCCGGATAGCGCTCCGTATAAATAGGTAGAGCCAAATATTTTTTATATGAAGTTTTTGGTAAAAAATTGAATTAAAAATGATAGTTTGATGTTAAATAAGTTTAGTTTACCAATAAATAGCACGTCAAATTTAAATTTAGGCGTATAAAAATGACGGCTCTCGATAGCAGCTATCCGGAGCGAATAAAAAAACACTACTCATATCGCTATATCTAGCAGGTGGAACATTACTTTTTTGAACCATCTGATGCTTTTTCGAGGTGAAGAATAGTAACTGACCATCTGGTCATTTCGATCGACTCCGGACATACTATTGTAATTCGAGACTTCTTCCGGTTTAATTTTTTCTTGTCCGAATCGGTTTTTTACGGTAATAAGCTTGGGATGATACTTTGTTGTAATGCAGAGAACTTCTCGCCTGTCTTTCCATTTAGACACATACATTTTTCCGCATCTCTGCCACTTGTGTTCTCCCTTTCTCAGTTTTAATTTTGTCAATGCACTTGGATTTTTTCGCCTGTTTGAACGCAAGGTGCCGGTAGAGTGCGTTTTTCTGGTAAGAAGTTTATTAGACAGCCCCACGCTATTGTAAAAATTATCCATAAATATATGGTGACCGCGATCCAAATAGGGCTCTGTTAGAGAAATTACTAATGTTTCGAGTTTTGAAAGTCCAGCAGCTTCTTCACTGCGTCCCGAATAAATTTGAAGATTTAAAACATATCCATCAGTTGTACATACAGAGTAAAACTTTATTCCATACCTAGCTCGTTTTCCCTTTATATATTGCCGGAAACTCAAACGGCCGTGTAAAAGCATAAGTGATTCGTCCAACGATAAATCTTCCGTAAGGTATAAAACACGTCCAAAATTGATGAGTAGCTTATTCAACAGAGGACTAATTTTGTAGAGTTTATCCCTAGGATTAATAGGCTGAGCATAACTGCAACTGAAACATCTTAGCAGCTGTTCGAATCGCCCTCCAGATATATTATAATGGAATGCAGGGCAATAATAAAGCGGATCCATGCTGAACATTTTTCTTATAGAGGGAAATTTCAATTGACCCTGAAGAATACAAAGCGCTAGAAATTGTTTCAACTCAGTAATATTTGTTGGTTTGATTGAAGAAAAACGGCTGTGTTTGGTGTGAGGTCGGCCTGTGTTTTGCAAAATTTCTGCTTATGTATTCATAGACGTAACTATCATATCCATTATATCATTGTCCCAAAGTTGCTCAAAACATTGTACAGCATTTGGAGTATGTTCGAAGTGAACCTGAATACCGGATTGAGCGACATCAAATCCAAAGTCTGGAATCTCTTCTGTATCGTCCTTCCATTCATTGTCAATCGAAACCTCAGAAATGCCATTATCATTATCAATTATCAACTCATCTACATTTCTTACAGATGTGTTATTATCTGTTGTGTCGCTGCTGAACTCATCTTCATATGTCGGGTCGATTATGTCGTCATCTTCGCTGAATAGTTCTGACTCATTTCCTGAGAATTCAGATTCGGGAGTACTCACTTCATCAAAAAGTCTAAGAAGTCTTTCTTCATCCTTTGGGTCCATGGAATATCCTGGAAAAATTGTAAATAAACTCTATAAATACAAACCGTATCGGAGACGTTGCATAATTTTTCTTACTTGTTATTTTCACACCGGCACAAAACAACTGTAAACACTATATTCACTAAGGACCACTACACAGAGCATCAAATAGCACGTAAAAATACGCCAGAAGGTTTATCAAACGATTACAACACAATACTGAAAAATACTACCTAATTCGTTCGTTCACAACAAAAAACAATAAAACATAGAGAGAAAAAAAATATAAAAAACGGATATAATTGTTTCTACAAACATATTTTTACAGTTATATTTTTACAGTATGAAGATACAATTCACAATATTTTATATCTTCTGCTGGGACAGTAAACTATAAACAAATATAATTCCTATGTAAATTTGACGACAAACGCCGACTTGCCTCCACAACAAGAAACAAATTTGGACGGTATATCCCGTCTTGTCCCTATACATAGAGACGGCATATGCCGACTTGTCCGCGAACGTGTTAATTAGAAAAAATAATAATTTATACACTGCTTACAGTTTCAGTGAGTTACCATCATTGTACCGTTTTTTTCTGGTCAGTTATTTGATAAAGACGCGGGTTGTTTTTTTTGTTGTACTGTAGACAGAGAGGAATACCAGGCGAAATTGTGATAAAAAGAACAACGTACATCGTTTTGGCTTTTAGGCAGGCCGAGCAAGGTCATTAGCGGAGCCTCCAGTTTTTATCAAGCCAGTTGTAGGCCTTTTACTTAGCCACACCTAAACAACAGAATAAGAACGGCTGAATTAGGATAGAACCATTGGTTAGCGGTATATGCTGGTGTAGCAGATGGGACGTGATCTTATTTGTTGAAGGAAAAAAGAAACGTTTAAAACAACAACAACTTCTGCATTTAGATACGACGAGTGTTTTTGTGTTTTTTATTATTATTATTCTTTGTGTTAGTTATTAGTTGGTGAAGTAAATTTAAAGATTAAAATTTTTTTTTCTTGTGATTCTGCCAAAAAAATTGTGCATGCTTGAAGTGAAAAAAGAAAATCCTAATACTTTAATTTACAGCAAGCCTAACCATAGCGAGCAGAGAGTACTCTTTGGCCGAAAATGTGGATGGTGAGTTTTTGAAGAAATTTTTTTTTTTGTATTACGTTTTACACATGTTAGATGATTTTTTTTTTTACAAAGTGCTTCCAGCATATATAATTTTGTGGCATATAATTCAGTGGCAGTGGAAGATTATTTGTTTTTTTATCTTATATGGTCACCGACTTTTGAGTAATTGTTAATTAATTACTATTTATCAAATGATTATTGATTTTTTTTGTTGAAATAAAGTGTAAGATCAAGATGAATTAATTTTTTTTAATGGGTGATGATTTGGGACGGTCTTATTGGTCTCGAAGTGAAGTTTTTGTGTGTTTTATTTTTTTTAACACGAATGGTTTGTTCGATCCGTGTGTTTCCGACGACAGTGAATCCGCCAGTTTCCACTGCAGCTATCCCAAGAGTGAAACGTGTTGGTCGCCGGGATGGATCCGTAACAAATTTTAGTTTTCGTTTTCTTCTAAATTGAAAAATTTTATTTTGATGCCTTTTCGGTTGCTTGAGTTCATCATTTTTTTTGCTTTAAGCTAAGACGTATAAATTCAGCAGTTATATATTTGGTAATACGAGCAGTGCCCGCATCACTTAATCGATGTGGATATTTCCCGTGAATAAACTTCGTAAAAAGTTTGTCAAGAATATTTTCTTCGCAACCCATATTTAAAATATTTTTTTTAAATGTATTTAATATGTTTTCGATGAATTCTTCGAATTCGACGGAGGACACAAATTTCCATATGCATGCAGCTGATTTCGTATTTTCAGTTACATGGGTCTTTATTTTTAAAGAGCGTAATTTTCTCGTTCTTAATTATTTGTATATATTGTATATGTATATAACCGCAAATATTGAGCAATTGTTACAATTAAACTGTTTAGTAACTTTGTTACTGAAAAACCCTGTTAAATATACTAGAGAGCAGATCTACATTGTCAACTTGCAGTACTAATAATAATATAACATCTAGGAACAAAACATATGTTAGCTTCCTTTAGCTGTTGCATACATTTTTTTGTACCTTTTCTTGTATTATATTCCTTATATAACTATTGTAGTGTTTTTTTATTCGCTCCGGATAGCTGCTATCGAGAGCCGTCATTTTTATACGCCTAAATTTAAATTTGACGCGCTATTTATTGGTAAACTAAACTTATTTAACATCAAACTATCATTTTTAATTCAATTGTTTACCAAAATCTTCATATAAAAAATATTTGGCTCTACCTAATATTTATACGGGGCGCTATCGGGAGCCAATTTTTATATGACATCTCTCGATAGCAGCTATCCGGAGCGAATAAAAAAAATGCGGCTTATTTAAATTAATTTAAGTTTTTCAAAAATATCGGGGCAAATGTGCTTACGAGTGAGGTCATGTAAAACTCTAACTGATCCATGCTCCATAGAATAAAGTGTTTGTAGTATCCGCCAAAATATTGTCTTTTCGCAGTCGTTGGTTAATATGTTATCAGAATATAAACAATTCTGAACACTTTTAAAAAGGTGAGGGATGTCGTAAAAACAAAATATTTTTCGTGGACCAAACCTCGCCCATGGCTCCCTAAACTTGAAAATGCTTTTCTGTTTGTACTACCTTGACCATATTTGATACCAACTATTTGCAAACCGGTTTTGTGAACTTTGTTGACAACTGTTTCTGTTCCGTTGGTCGCCTTTTGGTGAACCCATGTAATAACCGACTACTTGTTTCCAATTGCGGTTGAGTGCACGTAGCATAAATACAAATGCTTTGTCGGAAATCAAATTGCCCCTTCCAAGTCCACCAAGGTCCTGGTATCCATGGATTAGGTCATCTGCTGTATTATATTCCAATTCATTTTATTGATATTTTATCCATCACAGAATGCAACGTTGGTCTATTTAAATCATGCCGTCACATTTATTTTTTAAAAGACTAATTATATTCTTGGATACTCCACTTTCAAATCTTGTTAGCGAATGCCAAAGCAAAATAGTCGATATTCCTAAGTAAAAAAAATATATGACTGAGTATTAAGTATACTATAATTTGGTTTTCATTTTAATATAACGTATGGTTACTGTAGTAGGTTGCGAAACGGCAGATTTTTCATAACTAGATAAGAAATGAAGAATATATACAGTGTAATACCACAATAAAACCTATAAAAGTAAAATTTAAATTGATGAAATTCATGAATTGAATATAAATAAAATCGCATGAAATAAAAATCTTTGCACCTACCGCATCAAAAATTTATTTATTTTTTTTATTTATTTCTTACATTTGGACACAAAATCGCTCATTCTTAATTTTTCTTAATTGACAGATCTAATTTAACGAAGCTTTGTTAAATTTCTTAATTGACGTCAATTTTTCGCTAGGCGAGAATACAGAAATGCTATCTACCGCATTTTTAAGTTTTGTTAATTCTTAATTAGTTTATAATTTTTAGCTGGTTACCACTTAATAAACTTAAAAATTAAGAATTTACAAAACTTAAAAATGGGGTAGATAGCATTTCTGTATTCTCGCCCAGCGAAAAATTAACGTCACTTAACAAATTTAACGAAGCCTCGTAATTTTGCATCCAAACATAAGGAATATGTAAATGGCTTTTTAGTTTTATTTATTTATTTAAATTTTATTTCTCTAGGCTTAACGGAGGCATCAATTTATTTGTTAATTTGAAAAAATTTGTCTAGTGTATTTTTTCCTAAAAGGTAAAAAATGTCAACATTTTGTGATTGGCGAATTATGTAGCCCCATTTTGCTTTGCACATAAACAATAACAATTTGAAGTTTAATAGTTTTTGATTTTATGCCACAGTAAAATAGTTTAAAATATTCAAGTTTATTTTATTAGAAGTAAAGAAAGTTTGGTTTGAAAACAAATATCGAAAAATAATGGTTCCACTAAAATTCTTAAGTTTATAATTTTTTGTCATGACGTTTTTGTCAAGTTCTTTTGCTTTGAAATTACCAAGTTACCGTTGGTAGTTTTCAAGTATGCGGCATTAAGGCAAAAATTGAACATTGTTCAATTTTGTACACAGAACGTTTTTTTGCCTTTCACGCAAAAATACATGATCTTAAAAAAGTAACAGCTTTTTCAACAAATCAGCATGGAAACACGTTGCACGTATCACTGCCTTATTTCACAACTGGTGATGAAATATTCACCAGTTTGTGTCTACTTGATTTAAAACAAAAAAAAAAACAAAAATTAAATTAATTTGGAATTTTACGACTTTAAGACTTTTTTGCAAAAATTCAATAATTTACTGTTTTTTTACAAAAACTAGATAAAATCTTTGTAACGAAACGTTATGAATAATCATTTTGTGTAACTTGTGTGATTTTCGAAATAAGCGAAGCGAGCAATATCCCACTCGTTACACAAAATGAAGTATTTCCTATCTGGTTGCACAGCTATTTAAATAAAAATAAAAAATTAATTTTAAATTAATAAAATAAAATAGCTACTTATGTGAAATATTACAAATCATATTTTTAAAATTTGGTATACAAATCCTTATTCTTAAAAAAGCAGGTGATTTAAAATAAAATCCTAGAAATTACTTTTGCTCTGTTTGTGTCCATGTCGAATTTTTTTTGTGGAATATTTGTTTAAACACAAACGTTTTCACTTCTGGCCGTTCTTCAAGTAAGTTGCTAATAAAATCTTTTACCACAATATCCACGGATGCGAGCTTCTTTTTAGGCGGAGTGTTTAAAAGGAACCTCGACATTTTTTTCAGTTGCTTATTTTCTTGATTGGTTTCGGTCCTCCTTCGGTGATGTGGACTGAGGAACTGAGAGGGCGATATAGGACACGCTAAAGGAACTTGTGGAATATCATAATTCCTTAGATATGTTTTTGGGGGCCCTGCTTCATATTTTAGTTTGAGTGGTGGCGAGTCAGCCCTACTCAGAGTACTAGCTCAACCTCAGAATATTCTGTGTTAAAAGTAATGGTTGGCGGCAAAGGTTTTTTTGAAATAGGAGTTGTATAAAGATTTAGATTTATTAATCTTTGACAAGCAACGTCGATGTAATTATCTTTACATTTACAAACAAAACTATTAAATATTTTATTTAGCGCCGTTCTTTTCAAAACTTTTGTATACCCAGTTATTTTAATCTCACTGACACAGAAGTGTTTTTCACAAAATGTAATATATAGTATTTTGAACACTCTTGGAGTTTATCCCACACACAACCAAGCTTCAACCAAACTTTACAGCGATTGCACTGTGGCACAATAAAAAATGTTCTTGTGGTATTGGTGCCGTTTTTGTTTAAATAAATTATATAAACAAACACTATTTTAATATTAATAATTTAAAAATGTAAATAAAATTTATACATACGAAACTAGTTTCAAAATACCTTTATAGAAATACTTCAAACTATAGCGACAACTTGTTTTGGTTTGTTTTACACGAACATTAATTTAGGCCGTGCCTGAATACCTTGTTAAATATTATACTCATCCAAATTATTACAGTCGTTCCCTATGATACATTTTGACAGATCCATGTGAAATATTTTATTACTGAATGTGATTTGAATATTTTATTAGCAACAGCAATCAACAAGAGCGAGAACATATTATTTTTTACAATATTAAATAAAATATAATTTGGGTATTAACAATAATATAATTTGATATTAACAGCTCCCACCATTCTATGCCTTGTCCCACTTGCAAGCAACAAAAAGCCATGAGTTGTAACTAACGTTGCCATCCATGCGTTTTGCGTGGTAAAAAATCTGTGATTTCGTGAAACGAATCCCCAGAAATCCTTACGTATTTATTCGTTTCCTCATCATTACAGGATAATATTTCACCAATAATCGGGTTGTGGAACCGCGGAGTATAATGTAGTCGTATTTTTTATTATTATTTTCAATTTGATTTTATTAAAAAAAGTAGGCGAGAAAATGATCACGTACAAATTAGGCTGTGTTTCAATCGGATAAAAAGTTACACTTGTTAACTGTGGTGAAAAATATTAAATTTTCCTTACTTTTTAATCGCTTTGGTGTTTTAAATGGAACTGGTTAAAATTCTAACGTGTACGTTTTTTATTTTTATTTTGCGTAGAGAAAAGTAAAATACAAGCTAGAAATTTTTAACTGGTCCGTGTCCAGTAAAAATAACAAATGTCTGCGAAGGGGAAAATTTCTCAAGTAAATGTCACAAATTAATATTTATTACGGTATTATCACAGTATTCGGGCACGGCCTAGGTAAGAATATTAAAACAATACTAGACATTTTTGATTTTGATTTTTAGTTTTACTTTTTATACCAATACTGAAACAAGAGCTAAGTAGGTCAAAACCTGGGGCCCTATTCTCGAATTCCACATCCATTTTCCACATGTGGACATCTGTCAAAATTCATAAAAATTGAATTTTTTTGGTACTAAGGGAATATTTCCGAATGGGTATAAGCAGGTGGAAGAAATTCTCCAAAAAGAATATGTTCATGCCCCATGTGTTTTATATACGAATTAAAATTTCAGAACGTTTTGATTAATTTTGACAGATGTCCGCATGTGGAAAATGGATGTGGAATTCGAGAATAAGGCCCCCGCACAAGTTTTTTTACAAACCGTCTATAAAAACTAGTTTTCACATCAAATGTTTTTCTCTTTCCATCATAAGGGAAATAAATGCTTTGGTCCCTTGTTCTCTCTAAAGATGAACTAACACGAAAAATCTAACATCAGCTGATTTTGTTTACAAATATTATTGTGTAGAGTTGATATTCATGGTTTTATTAGGATTTTTCATACAAATAGAAATTAAAAAAAAGAAAACAAAATTATGTTTTGTATATGGTTTTTATGGGGAATTTGATATTGTACATATTTAATCAAATAGCACTGCCAAGAATTTTCATCAACATTAAAATTTACCATCAGTGCATAAATAAAATTTTTTATAAATAATATTGTTTTAGTGTTGGTTGAACCGAAACGAAATAAACAAATATCTATGGATATGTCTATATTTTACACACCTAACTATTCAATGAACGGTTAGAAAAATATGATGACATTTGGGCGTATTAATTCGAACATATATTTGGGCGGATTTATATACAAAAATATTTTCAAAAATCGAAAACGATATCAGTACATATCTCCATCTAACACTTCACCGATGAAGTTTGCATGGAAGTACTATATGTATTTATACTATGCTTTAAGGTAAACCATTCCCCAATTTAAATAATTGTGTGGCTCGAACTAACCATATCAATTAGTGGAAATTGTGTTGAAACGTCGGAGTTATTAGTTTTGGCCGCTTTTACTACAGCTTAATAGAAGATAGTAAAAAAGGGGCAGAACCATATTACCTGTAGCATCTAAATATACTGGTAGGTCTTTATTCTTAAACATATCTTTTATTATTTTCAGTACATTGTTCTGCATCGCACTGTATGTTATTAGAACAAATGGGGCGACGCATAACCTTTTTATTATACTTATCACCGGCGTTCACCTTTCTTACATGTTTCATCAATATCGATGAAATCATCAGCAATATTGTGGTTTGTTTGTAACGCCTCCGACCCTATTTTTTCTTAAGACATCGTGGGATCTTGCTTTTTGTAAGTGTATTTTGAACAAAATCCAAATCTTTTTCTTGAATTAAATTTTAAGCTATTTTCTCCTTGGATTGCTCTAATAACTTTTTTTGTATAAATAGCTCGGTTGTATCCCGAAGTGTAGCTAAATTTTTTTTTAAGGATGCATGATGGGGTCATTTGTAGTATACACATCGAATATTCTGTGGAACAAATTACGATCAACCAATTTATATTTCCGACAAGTTTCCTCTAAATTACTTTACACAGTACTGTCTTATTGATAAATGATTTTTTGAAAAGTCATGGCCCTTTAGTTTTATGAGGCATCCAGTTATTTTTGTTAGATGCTCGGTTATAATAAATCTATACAAATAGGAAACTAGTTCCCGCTTGGCAGGCAAAAATTTGTTTTCCAGATATTATCTGAAATAATTCTTTCATAATTTTTAAGTTTTCCGACATTTTTTTTCATTGGAGCTAGATCTGTTCTTTTACAAATAATATTTGTTTCAATATCTCCTCGATGACTACGTTCTTGCAAATTTGGAGTCACAGGATTTTCAATTAAAATCGGTGTCTCGTTTCCATGGAATTTCTGCTTTGGATGTTATTTGTATCACATCGTCGCTAACATTTGAATAGTTTAAAGCAGTTAATATGCCGAACTCGATTAGAAAAAATTGTTCACGACGTTAATTAATTGATCGAGACATTCCTCACTTTTAGAAGCGGTGAATCTAATATTCGAAAACTGCAGTCCTTCCAAATCACATTTTACCGCTTATACCGAAGTTCCACGTCTCTTCTTTTTATAATTAATTCGACGATTAGTTTAAATTGTATTTTCCATTATAAAAATAGAATTAATAAGTAAAATATAAAGGGGCTCAAACCTCATAAAGTGATCAGAACTTCGGTTCTGAAAATTAACTCAACTACCAAATCAATCCCTAATTGAAACTCTTAAATCAATTTAAAACTCAACTAAACGCAATTATCTAATTAACCGCCAACCCAACCCTCAACTTAATCGCCCATTCAACCTCAAATCGACTTTCATATCAAGTCTTAACTTAACCACAAATCTATCCCCAAATAATTCCCCAATCGAACCTCTTACCTAATCCCAACGTTACTAATTAAACCTTAACTTAACTTCAACTGAACTTAGCTGGAACCAAATCCCAACCCTCCATTCCACACTTAACGGAAAACTCAATCCCAAAATTAACTCGATACCAAATCTACATGCGTGTATGAACTCAACTAAAATCAATTCAATCTAACCTCCCACTAAACCCTAAACTCGACCCCAAATTAAACCCTAAAACCGAGCCATTCACCCAAATCCAAAAATCCAACTCAACTTTAACTCAAACCCTATTCAACCCTAACTCGGCTTCAACTCAACCCAACCCTAAACGTAACCATAACTCAATTTCAACTCAACCTTCAACTAAACGCCAATTTAACCATCTACTCAACCCAAACTCAACGATCATCTCACATCCTAAATAAACACGATTAAAAAACTAGATGAGTACATGATATTAACAATCTAATCTCTACCGCAACTCCTGACTCGACTCCTACACGACAACTTTACCCTCAACGCCACCCTTAACTTAACGCCCAAGTCAATTCTAAATTCAACAAGTTCCGAAAAATTAAATGCGTACGTGACCTCAACTCAGAACAAATCAAGCTAACTTAAGACTCAAATCTTAATTCAACACCCAAATAAAGCACAATTAATATTACTCAAGCCTGGTCCGAAAAAATACATGCGTATGTGAACTCAACTCAAGCTAATTTCTAACATAACCCACAACACTCCCAAAATAAATCCGCAACTGGACCCTCAGTAAACCAGAACTCAATTCCAATTCAACTCCCAATTCAACACTCAACTCAACAACAAACTCAATCCCTAAGCTAACATGGTCTGAAAACCACTTATGTCTATGAACTTAACTCAATCCTACCTGAATGTCGAACCAACTCCCAACTCAACATCAACTTAACCCCAAACTAAAGGTCCAATCCATTCCTTAAATCAACGCGGCTCGAAAGACCGTTGTACTATAATTCCATCATACCATCATTCCACTATACCATAATTCCATCATTCTACTACACCACCATTCCGCTGTACCATCACTTCATCATTCCATTATACCATTATTTCATTATTCCTTTCTTACATAATACCATTATTTCAGCATACTATTATTCCATGATTTCAAAATTCCATCACAACATCATTCCATCATAACATCATACCACGATACCATTATACCATTATATGATTATATCATTGCACCATTCTACCATTACACCATTACACCATTACACCATTGTATGAATAAATTATTTTACCATTACACCATGACCATTATACCATTGTCATTATGCCATTACCATTATACCATTAATAATATATAATTATACTATTACCATTATACTATTGTACCATTATACCAATACACGATTATACCATTACACGATTATACCATTACACCATTACCATTATATCATTGTCATTATACCATTAATTTATATAATTATACAATTACCTTTATACCATTTCAATCACATCATTATGCTTATACCAATATACTATTATACGATTCCACCATTATTATTATACCATTACCATTATACCATTGTCATTATACTAGTTTACCATTACAATTATACCGTTATCCTCAACGCAACTCTCAATTTAACCGTAAACCTAATCCTCCGCCAGCATATATAAAAAACTAATCAACTGCTCATTATATCCTAATCCAAACTGAACTCCATCTCAACTTCAACTCAACCATCAATTCAACCCCAAGTTCCCAAGTTAATTGGTAAATATTTATAAAATAAGGTGATTTCCGGTCAATTAATATGGCACGTAATCCACCCTCTTGACGTACAGGTTCCAAAAGCTTTTCAATTCGCCATTTTGATCATAGAAATAGATCCAAATCGGACAAGCGGTTCTCGAGATATCATGTGTACAATCAACCAGACATCCACAGATCCAGACATCCAGACAGACGAACGGATATTTTTTCTTGTTTTTTCGGACTTAGGGGGTTCCAAAACGTCGAGAAAAGTGAAACCGAAATTAATTTAATGGGTGATAAAGGATGTCGAAATTTGAAAGCCGAAGTCGAAAATAAATCAAAGCCATAAATCATTACCTATAAGAAATCAGAAAAAAAAGGATGTCCAGTATCAAGCAGAAGGTCAATAATTTTTTAAAAAAACTGTTCTATTATATATTCAATACCAAGCAAAAAAACGCGAACTCTGCTGATAACACTAATCAAATAAGAATCACAAGAAAACGTTTTGATTATTTTAAAAATTCATAGCTTAAGTAGGCATTATTTGAAGCAGGAAGAGAAAATATTTCAAATAACCAAAATGTGTTTTAATGTGATTATATGGAATATCGGCTATACGGAAATAGGCTGGAAATTCACCCTTATCGCCGTCGCATCATAATAGTGGCAGGAAATATTTATTCGTTGGGGATGGACATTGCATTCTAGTGGCATACCTTGCTATATCGAGCAAACTCTGTGAATAACGGTACAAAATTACCAAAATAGTATTTTTTCAGAAGTTAGAAGGATAACTTGTTGTATCTTGCAATCTGTTTGAATAACAGTTGATGTAAAATCGCGTAATTAGATGCGAGCTTGGTAATAATATATAATAAAAATAAAGTAAAAGTTATGTTTTCGCGATTGTTTGTCATGCTGTCTGTCTTCCTGGCAATGACCATGGTATATAATGTATTTATTTTGGAGTTCTTTGATTGTGATCATCTTAAGTTATGCAATTCTAACTTCGAGTCTCTTTTCGGGATAGATTTTCGTGCTATTATTATTATTATTATTTTTTGGGGGGGCCATGCGGGCGATCAGCCACTTCGCACTGCAACCTAAAAGATCTATTGTGCTGGCCCCTGCTTAATTATCCGCCCAGTCAATATTCAGGTTCTTAATGAACCTGACAATACTGCCTCCCGGTACGTGATACATACTATCGGGGCTTATTGCTCTCCCTCCTAGATGTTTACTACAGCATGTAGTTCCGCTAGAAAGACGGTAGCATTGGAGCTCAAGGACCTCGAGAGGGTTGTCCCACTTCCGTATATTCCTACTCCTGCCCCGTATTCCGTATGATTTTACTCTTATGAGTTGCTGGGAATTGCAAATCACCTGTAGGTCACCCAGCATTACTACAGGAAGGCTAAATAAAACTGGAGGGTGCCTGGTATCCAGAGTCCGCATATTTTGGGCTGATTAACCTATCAGCCCTTCATCTTTCGGCATATGCTGTTTCACCTTAGATTAGGGTTTTTTGTCAAGGTTTTCTCCTTTAGCGCCGTACTTTAGCCTGTGCCAAATGGCCAAAAATGTGCCAAGTGGCCTTAGTTACCAGTGGTTGCCACGAGGAGGCAGTACGTACACTTGCGAATTGTGAACAGGTTACCTCTTACACAATTGTACCCATCACGCAGCTGCCTAATGACAAGACCAGAACAGCTCACGTGATGCGCACCCTACTGGAAGGTTACGGAGCTGGTAGATTAATCTACTCAACTTTGATCCCCCCCTCCAATAGACGCCAAACCACCAGATTTTCGTGCTAACTCACATACGTGCGTTACATATATAAACTAATGAATTGGATTTTTTTATATTAGATTCATAACCACCAATAAAATGTTTCGCATCGCCAGCATAATCGAACATATATGTTTAAATTTAACAACCAGCCAATATAGAATCTACATATGCATAAGATTAGTATACACAACGAATTACTAGACCAATATTTCCTATGTTCTTCGACTTGCGCTGCCGACACCTATGTTAGGCTCTCTCTTTATGTGTCTTTTGTCTGGCTGTAAATAGAATAAGCAGGCAGTAAGTGGACCACAATTAAACCTTCCATTTAATTTATAACCCGCGCATAAATTACAACAAGTCTTTACAATTTTAAAGTCCTAAACCATTCCATTCGTAAATTTGTGCCATTTGTGGTTCATAACTACATTAATACGAAATTCATTTTGCAGTTCGTACATATATAACAATCAAAATGATATTAAGAAATTTTACTGCTTTTCAAACAGCCGCATATGTTACCCAAAAATAAAAAAAATAAATTCTAAATCCGAAAGACAAATATCCTTTTTCAAAAAAAAACAAAACTAAATATTGAATTTCTATTTTAAATTTAAATTAAAAATGGAGATATTAATTTGATTTTCCTATACTACTTTTTTACTACAGTATATGTGTTTGTGTGTGTATGCTAGTAACAAAATCATCATTCTGGAAAATGTATATTTTTCCAGACAGACATATTTTTCAATTTTTGGCCAAAATTAAACGGAAAATAAAAAATAAAAAAATGGAACCGAAAATGTTGAAAAGAAAATATGTTTGTTCCTTTTGTTTTATTTTACGCATATTAAATTTTCAATCATCAAAAATATGTCTTTCCAACATATATATGTACATACTATATACACACACATCCAACATATTGCACATGGATGTTGTGTTTATCTTTTTGTTTTGGATATAAATTTCGAAAGCAACAGAAAAACGAGTAGTATATGTCGCCTTATGTTGAATTTGGATTTCAAATTTGAGTGAAAACTGAAAAAAATATCAAAAAGCTTTAATAGAGATGAATCGAATTCTTAAAGCCGTATGATGGAAAAATTATATC
Organism: Tipula vernalis; assembly: GCA_958295665.1. Lineage (NCBI taxonomy): Eukaryota > Metazoa > Arthropoda > Insecta > Diptera > Tipulidae > Tipula > Tipula vernalis. Next base: position 297,978,221 of record OY282559.1, on the reverse strand, counting down.
TGTTAAAGCATACACAGAACCTAGCTCCTTTTTCTTGATCAATGAATTTTTGAATCATAAACACAAAAAAAAAAAAAAAATTTTACAATTTTCCTCATCATTTCATCTCAAAAGAATATTTTTCTTTTCTTGAATTGTGTCGTCACATCTGTTGATGATATGCCATTTGAGAGAGTTTTTCATTTTAAATATATGTATATTTGTATGGACGTCTGTTTAGATATAGAAAGGTTAAATAGAAGCATGTTCATGCCTCAGTTAAGATAAGTGAATGGAAATTACTGGAAAATGGATGATAAATTGATTGAGGTCAATATTTTTTATGGAGTTTTTATTCAAACCAATTTTAATATAAAAATCAAATAAATTTGAAAATTATGTCTTAATCACAACTATGAAAACCCTTTTAGATTCTTGGGTAAACGTTAGCATTCCTGTAGAAAAACGCAAAATGACCTGCCTTTTCTTAGATAATCGTACGTACAATGTAACCTTGTGGTACAGTTTGGCTGTGAATTAATGTGCAGTATTACACTGTGCGACTGCACGAATGAAAACATTTTGTCAAATTTTCAAATTGTAATCACGAGAACGAACTGTTTGTTTAAGGATTAGTGCGCCTACTGTTGGTCGGAACTAGTCCATGTAATTCTATACAAATAATTAGTGAGTGACAAGTGGGATTAATCTTAACTTCTGTTTTATTATTCAAAGATTTACATTTTATATAATATTTCAACATGATATAGCGTCTCTTTAAGGCATTATAAGAGTAGAAAAACTTTTACATAGACGGCCCTGGGGGAAGCAGTAAAACACCTTGCTGCAAAGAAACTAAAGACGTTAAAATTAGCTTGGACGGATATTACTGGAAATTTATAGGATGTTGGTATGAAATGCCATTCTGCTTTTAATTTTTCGTTGGATATATCAAGAGTGCAAACAGCCCGGTTTTCTGCTACCAAAAAGGAATTTTTAAAACCATTTGATCTTTTAATTTGGGATGAAGCTCCAATGGCGCCTGGAACTGCATTAGGATCCATGATATTTTATTTGGCGGCAAGGTCGTCGTCCTCGTTCGAGGTTTTCGACGAGCTGAACTGTTTATAAATTAAGGTTCACGTGGAAAAATTATCGCGTCTACAATAAAGAGAAGTATAATATGGATCAGTTTTAAAATATTTCAGTTAAAATGGAGTATGAGAGCTTCAACTGACCCCGATTTTTGCCAATTCATTCTAAAAATGGGAGACGGTGGACTTCCAGTAGCAAACAGTTTTAAAAGCAGCAATCCCATTAAAATTCCGGAGGAATATTTAACAAACAACCTGATTTGAGATATATTTGGACAAAGTTTTACAGTTGATGACGTAGTAAATTTGAGTAAGCGTGCCATACTTACACCGAAAAATGAAAATGTTCGTTTAGTAAATGAACTAGTTCTTGAAAGGCTCAGTGGAGAAACAACTGTTTACAAGGCGATCGATTGCGCTAAAATTGATAAGAGCGAGGAAGATCCTGATTAGCAAATTAATTTTCCAGTAGAATTTTTTAAATAGTTTAAACCCAGCTGGCCTTCCTCCATTCGAACTAAAGCTTAAACGAGGATCGATTGTTGTGCTTTTGAGGAATTTATTAATAATCAAAGGGCTTTGCAATCAAAGTAGAAGTAATAACAGGCTCACAAACAGGAACTATTCATTGCATTCCAAAAGTAACCCTCAATACATCTAATGACCCCACTTTGCCTTTTAATTTTTGTCCACACCAACGCCATCACAATAAATAAGGCACAAGGTCCAATTTTTGAAAAAGTTTGAGTTTTTCGGGCGGAACCGTGTTTTAGCTATGGTCAGCTTTACACGGCATGTTCAAGAGTAATCCAGGGCGTCTGTGTGCATTCAAGCAAGATAAGACGGCATCAAACAAAACAATTACCGATAACATTGTATATCGTGAATGGCCACAATTGACGGACAATTTTCTTTTCCATATTCTGTACGAAATTTGCTTACAACTTCTACATAACTTTCACCCAAGTTTATCTCCATTTTTAATAACCGAAATATTTCTACTTGTTATCTGTCAAATAACATACGGTATTGGCTATATTCTCACTTCGGCGTGGCATATCATGACTTAGTTTTAAGTTAGAAACGATTTACTTGATCGGTTCCTGAAGTTGGTGTGGAGTTAAGATCAACGGATCGATTGTGCCTTATAGCATAGTGTGTATAAAACAAGGTCGGTAAATTCTTCATGGAACGAGATGCTGAACAGTTGTTTCCTCATGGGTCCGTTTCATTATGTTGATAGTTGACTCTAATATGGACATCTAGCTTAATATAATTGCTTGTGTTGCTGCTGGTTTGCATTTAATTTTTCTATGCTTTCTTTCTAAGTTTTTCTTTCTCCTTGAATGGCAATTAAACACCTAAAATCGACCATTCTTTTGCAGTTGATTTTGTCTCCACTTAAAGCGACGTGGAGTGATTTTATTTACGAAGGAATGACCTCGCGGTACTTCGATTTATCCGCGTATACTGTTGTTGTAAGCGATCTATTCGAACGTAAACTGTCTAGTTGCCGAGCAGTATTCCCAAAGTGATTAAAATCTGCACAGTAGGAGGTGAGATGGTAGTAGAGGTTTTAATCGTCCATTCTCCGTTGAATAGACTACCTTGGCAAATTTTATTAAAGTAGATCCCAGTAGTCTATGTTGTTTTGAGATATCGCTGCCTCCCGCTGTGTCTGTTTGGGTTTCCTCTGGCATGTGTATCGTCTCGCAATGTCTACTGTCCTCCGTTACTATTTTTTACTATTACTTTTCCAATAAACCCACCGTTATCACTATATACTTCATGAATTCCAAAAATGAGTGCTAGCTCTCTTTTTGCTAGATTTGGTTCCCTTTTATTCCATTTAGCTAGTATCGTATGCAGTCGTGATGTTTTGATGTTACCATTATGCTTCTATCTGGCACACTATTATTGTTGTTCTCTCTTCAAATGTTACATGTTGCTCTCCGATTATTCTACTTCGATGATACTTGGCGGTTTTAACAGTCGCTTCCTATAGCCAACCCATACGTGATGCTATTTGTAGTATATAATGACACTAGGTTTTATTCGGTAATAAGTCATATAATGACATTTTGCTAATGTCTTCCCAATCATTCCAGAGTAATAGATTCTGTTCCTCTGGTTACATAAATAATTACCGCGTTGTCCATTTGAGTTTTTTGTCCAATCAGAGTTTTATTGCTCGATTTATTTTGAAAATTTGTCAACTGCCTTAAATTATCGATCTATAGATTGGATTCCCCAACAACTAACTATCCCAGAGAACAGCTGGCTAATAGCAAGGGCTTTAGTTTTTCGGTGCCATTCCGAACGGCTTTTGCAATATACATATTAAATCAAATCGAAGTAATCAAACAGCGAAATATGGTCGATTGAGAGGAATGCATAAAAAGTGTAAATTTAAGATGCTTATCTTGGTTTTTATAACATTAAAAACATTTCTCTATTACCAATAACTTAGTATATATTGTATATTGGATTAAAGCCGTTTATAATTATGATGTTGTTTTATCAGTATAGCATAATACTTTTAAACATTCTTATTAGGGTGAACTATTTGTAGAGTAGCAACAAAACAAAGATAAAACTGCAGTTAATGTTAAGATCTTATGCCACATATGCTATTTTCTTCATTGTTGTACATTCAAAACGATTTTGATTTTCCTTAAATTCCACTTGGAAATTGTTTCAGATATATAACTAAAAATTGTTGTCTACAAATCCAAAAGCATAAAAATAAATTTATCTTCAATAACGATAAAACTATAAAACAAATTCTTTTTTAAATCCCCATTAAGGAGCTTTCAACTATTGTAAAAATCTCCGGTACAAGTTTATTAATCTTATCAGCTATAAGCGGCGCGATGATTTGATATACACGTACGTAATATAGTGGAAGAATATGTTTTACTCGAATATGTGAAGATAACTGTGTGTATGTGGGGTTGGATATAGCTGTAGCTCCCTATCAGCAATTAAAAATAACCAAAATGCCACAATTTTGCCTTTTATAGTTTTCTTACTCAGAATGAACACAGAATCTCATAATTTATTTCCCCAGAAACCCGAAACATATAAAGAACATAAATTTAACTGTCGACATTTCACAAAACAATACAAGATACAAAAACAAAAAACTTTTGAGATGTCACTTTTCGTTTTCTTCTTTCTTTTTCACAACAAAAAGAAAATAAATTGACTTTTCTTTTAATAATATATAAAAAATAAAAAAATAAAAATAAAACAAAAGAAAAAATGGTAATAGCAATAATAGTAGTAATAATAATAATAATAATAATGAGAAAATAGAAAATTTAAGATAAAACAATCAAAACAATAAAAATAATGATACAAAAATATAAGATTTTTATTTTTCTAAGACTACACAGCAAGGATGAAGAAGAAGCTGTATAAAACGAGAAAATCCATTTAGATAAGCATCCATGTATTTTCTATTTTCATTTCGTTTTGTCACACTAGCTATATATCTATATACGATTCACAGAAAGCTTTCTTCTTTTTTGCTCTTTAAGCTGCTATGGTGCGCTGGTACAGAAGAAGAAATACTTTTGTTTTAATAATATCTTGATAAAATAACCATTTTAGATTATAATACTCGGTACTTATAATTTTCTTATTATTTTACTTCTTTTTTTATATATATATATTTATATAAGTATGTATGTATGTATGTATAATAATACTACTGTGCAAAGATGAAGCTTCAAACGAATTTAAAAATAACAACAACAACAACAAAATGCAATGCAATTGCTTATCCAATTTTCACTGAAGAAGAATGAAAACGATGAATTTTGTATACAGAGAAGCTTTTTATCGGTTTTCGTTTTTTGGACGACTCTCTTTCTCTTGTTCCAAAGTAATATGTGTTTATCCAAGAAAATCCCGATCCAGTAAGCTTATAGAAAGCAGTATTATTGTGGTGTTGTTGTTTTTTTTTTCAAGTAAAAGACGAAAAATAATAATTTAGTTTAAGTTGGGGAAAATAAAATGAATTTAGAATTTAATTTCGGGAATAATATTTTATTGTAATCGGTTCACAAATTCCCCTTTGAGGTTTTCGTTATCGTAAAGTGAAGATTGGTTGGTATTATTAATTAATTTATTTATTATAGCAATAACGGTAATAGTAGTTTAAATTTGGTATTATTAATTCAGAACTGGAATATATAATTTTTGTGAATTTTCTCACAAGTTGATTACTTTAACTTTTTTCTCACAAGTTGATTGCATCAACAAAAAAAGAAAATTTAAAGTGGACCAGAAAGAAAGAAATTATTTTTTGGTATAATTAATATAATTTTTTATTTTTTCAAGATACTTTAATCACAAACTTTGCAAAAATTAGCCAAAACAATTTTTTTTTATATGAATTTGTCTGATAAGACATAAAGTAATCAATATTATTCGATATGAGAGATTATTAATGTAAAAGTATCCCTTTTAGAATAAATATCGCCAAATGTCGAATATTGGAGCATAACTATTTGTAGCGATTTACAACCAAATTACTTTCACGTTAAAGCGCTTAAGTCATAAAATAATGCTATTTGAGCTTAGAAATGCACATTAGCTAAGATAAGAGGACATGTAGATTTAAATTTACAGTATAACTTCCACTGCGACCCAATAAAATAATCTAAATTGATTACATACAACAAATTGCATTAGACACGAATCACAAAAATGATAAATTCAAAAAAGCAGTAATTTGAGTATAAAAAAAACCAATTTGGTAATGGCAATTAATTTGTTTTATGCAGGAAGAGAATATATAAATTTCAATTTACTCTATAACTTTTGCTGTGACCCAATAAAAATGGTCCAAATACATTAGAAACAATAAATGGAATTAAGCACGGCACGAAATAAACACAAATTCAGAAAATAATGCTATTTGAGCTTAGAAATGCACATTTGCTAATACAAGGGGACAAATAAATTAAAATGTATTGTATACCTTCCACTGCGACCCAATAAAAATTATCTAAACTGATTAGCTACAACAAATGGCATTGGACACGACTCACAAGAATGATAAATTCATAAAAGCAGTTTTTTGAGCATAAAAATACATATTTGGTAACGACAATTAATTTGTTATATGCAGGAAGATAATGTATCAATTTTAATTTACTTTAAAACTTCCGCTGTGACCTAATAAAAATGGTCCAAATTAATAAGAAAGAGTAAACAATATTAAGCACAAATTAATATAACAATAAATTCAGAAAATAATGATATTTGAGCTTAGAAATGTACATTTGCTAAGATAAGAGGACATATAAATTTAAATTTACAATACAATTTCCACTGCGACCCAATAAAAATTATCTAAACTAATTAGAAACAAGAAATGGCATTAGACACGACTCACGAGACTGATAAATTCATAAAAGCAGTTAGTTGAGCCTATAAATACACATTTAGTAGCGACAATTTATTTGTTACATGCAGGAAGAGAATATATAAATTCCAATTTACTCTATAACATTTGATGCGACCCAATAAAACTGGTCCAAATTAATTAGAATCAATAAATGGCATTAAGCACGACCCGAAATACCCACAAAATCAGAAAATAATGCTATTTAAGCTTAAAAATGGACATTTGCTAAGATAAGGGGACATATAAATTTAAATTTATAGTATAACTTCCACTGCGACCCAATAAAAGTTATCTTAACTGATTAGCTACAACAAATGGCATTAGACACGACTCACAAGAACGGTAAATCCATAAAAACAGTTATTTGAGCCTAAAAAAACATATTTGGTAGCGAAAATTAATTTGTTATATGCAGGAAGAGAATATATAAATCTCAATTTACTTCAGAATAACCGCTGTGACCCAATAAAAATAGTCTAAATTAATTAGAAACAGTAAAGGGCATTAAGCACGACCCGATATAACGATAAATTCATAAAATAATGTTATTTGACCTTAGAAATGGATATTTGCTAAGATAAGAGGCCATATTAATTTAGATTTACAGTATAACTTCCACTGCGACCCAATAAAAATTATCTAAACTGATTATATGCAATAAATGGTATAGTACACGAATCACAAAAAATGATAAATTCATACCAGCAGTTATTTGGGCCTAAAAATACATATTTGGTGACGACAATTAATTTGTTATATGCAGGAAGAGAATATACAATTCTCAATTTACTTACTAAAATGGTCCAAATGAATTAGAAACAGTAAATGGCATTAAGCACCACTCGATATAACGATAAATTCATAAAATAATGCTAATTGACCTTAGAAATGGAGATTTGCTAAGATAAGAGGAGATATTAAATTAGATTTACAGTATAACTTCCACTCCGACCCAATAAAAATTATCTAAACTGATTATATGCAATAAATGGTATTGGACACGACTCACGAGAATGATAAATTCATAAAAGCAGATATTTAGGCCTTAAAATACATATTTGGTAACGACAATTAATTTGTTACATGCAGGAAGAGAAAATATAAATTTCAATTAACTCTATAACTTTTGCTGCGACCCAATAAAAATTGTCCAAATATATTAGCAAAAATAAATGGAATTAAACACGACTCGAAATAACCACAAATTCTGAAAATAATGCTATTTCAGCTAAGAAAAGAACATTTGCTAAGATAAGAGGACATTTAAATTTAAACTTATAGTCTAACTTCCACAGCGACCCAATAAAAATTTTCTAAATTGATTAGCTACAATAAATTGCATTGGACACGACACACAAGAATGATAAATTCATAAAAGCAGTTATTGGAGCTTAAAAATACTTATTTGGTAACGACAATTAATTTGTTTTATGCAGGAAGGGAATATATAAATTTCGATTTACTTCAGAACTTCTGCTGTGACCCAATAAAAATGGTCCAAATTAATTAGAAACAGTAAATAGCATAAAGCACGACTCGATATAACCACAAATTCATAAAATAATGCTACTTAACCTTAGAAATGGACATTTGCGAAGATAAGAGGACATATTAATTTAGATTTACAGTATAACTTCCACTGCGACCCAATAAAAATTATCTTAACTGATTATATGAAATAAATGGTATAGTACACGAATCACGAGAATGATAAATTCATAAAAGCAGTTATTTGGGCCTTAAAATACATATTTGGTAAAGACAATTAATTTGTTACATGCAGGAAGAGAATATATAAATTTAAATTTACTTTATAACTTTTGCTGCGACACAATCAAAATGGTCCAAATACATTAGAAACAATAAATGGCATTAAGCACGACTCGAAATAACCACAATTTCATAAAATAATGCTAATGGACATTTGCTCAGATAAGAGGACATTTAAATTGAAATTTATAATATAACTTCAACTGCAACCCAATAAAAATTATCTAAACTAATTAGCTACAACAAATTGCATTGGACGCGACTCACAAAAATGATAAATTCATAAAAGCAGTAATTTGAGCATAAAAAACATATTTGGTAAGGGCAATTAAATTGCTACATGCAGGAAGAGTATATATAAATCTTAATTTACTTTATAACTTTTGCTGCAACCCAATAAAAATGGTCAAATTACATTAGAAACAGTAAATGGCATTAAGCACGACTCGATATAACGTTAAATTCAGAAAATAATGCTATTTGAGCTAAGAAAGGGACATTTGCTAAGATAAAAATTATCTACCTGATAAAAATTATCTAAACTGATTAGCTACAACAAATTGCATTGGACACGACTCACAAGATCAGTAAATCCATAAAAGCAGTTATTTGAGCCTAAAAATACATATTTGGTAAATACAATTAATTTGTTACATGCAGGAAGAGAATATATAAATAACAATTTACTCTAGAACTTCCACTGTGACCCAATGAAAATGGTCCAAATTAATTAGAAACAGTAAATGGCATTAAAAGTATCACTTTTGCTGTAACCCAATAAAAATGGTCCAAATACATTAGAAACAGTAAATGGCATTAAGCACAACTCGAAATAACCACAAATTCAGAAAATAATGCTAATGGACATTTTCTCATATAAGACGACATTTAAATTTAAATTTATAGTATAACTTCCACTGCGACTCAATAAAAATTATCTAAACTGATTAGCTACAATAAATTGCATTGGACGCGACTCTCAAGAATGATAAATTCATAAAAGCAGTAATTGGAGCATAAAAAACATAATTGGTAACGACAATTATTTTGTTTAATGCAGGAAGAGAATATATAAATTATAATTTACTCTATAACTTTTGCTGCAACCCAATAAATATGGTTCAAATACATTAGAAACAAAAAATTGCATTAAGCACAACTCGAAATAACCACAAATTCAGAAAATAATGCTTTTTAAGCTAAGAAATGGTTATTTGCTAAGATAAGAGGACATTTAAATTTAAATTTACAGTATAACTTCCACAGCGACCCAATAAAAATTGTCTAAACTGATTAGCTACAACAAATTGCATTACTCACGACTTACAAGAATGATTAATTCATAAAAGCAGTGATTTTAGCCTTAAAATACATATTTGGTATTTACAATTAATTTGTTACATGCAGAAAGAAAATATAAAATTTTAATTTACTCTATAACTTTTGCTGCGACTCAATCAAAATGGTCCAAATACATTAGAAACAATAAATGGCATTAAGCACGACTCGAAATAACAACAAATTCAGAAAATATTGGTATTTGAGCTTAGAAATGCACATTTGCTAACATAAGAGGACATATAAATTTAAATTTACAGTATAACTTCCACAGCGACCTGATAAAAATTATCTAAACTGATTAGCTACAACAAATTGCGTTGGACATGACTCACAAGAATGATAAATTTATAACAGCAGCTATTTGAGCCTAAAAATACATATTTGGTAAAGACAATTAATTTGTTACATGCAGGAAGAGTATATTTAAATTTTAATTTACTCCATAACTTTTGCTGCGACACAATAAAAATGTCCAAATACATTAGAAAAAATAAATGGAATTAAGGTCGACTCGAAATAACCACAAATTCTGAAAATATTGCTATTTGAACTTAGAAATGCACATTTGTTAAGATAATAGGACATATAAACTTAAATTTACAGTATAACTTCCACTGCGACCCAATAAAAATTATCTAAACTGATTAGCTACAACAAATTGCATTGGACATGACTCACAAGAATGATAAATTCATAACAGCAGCTATTTGAGCCTAAAAATACATATTTGGTAACGACAATTAATTTGTTATATGCAGAAAGAGAATATACAAATCTCAATTTACTTCATATTCTCTGTTGTGACCAAACAAAAATGGTCCAAATGAATTAGAAACAGTAAATGGCATTAAGCACAACCCGATATAACGATAAATTCATAAAATAATACTGTTTGAACTTAGAAATGTACATTTGCCAAGATAAGAGGACATATTAATTAAGATTTACAGTATAACTTCCACTGCGACCCAATAAAAATTATCTAAACTGATTATATGCAATAAATGGTATAGTACACGACTCACAAGAATGATAAATTCATACCAGCAGTTATTTGTTCCTTAAAATACATATTTGGTAACGACAATTAATTTGTTATATGCAGGAAGAGAATATATAAATTTTAATATACTCTATAACTTTTGCTGCGACACAATAAAAATGGTCCAAATACAGTACAAACAATAAATGGCATTAGACACGGCACGAAATAACCACAGATTTAGAAAATAATGCTATTTAAGCTAAGAAATGGACATTTTCTAAGATAAGAGAACATATTAATTTAAATTTACAGTATAACTTCCACAGCGACCCAATAAAAATTATCTAAACTGATTAGCTACAACAAATTGCATTGGACACGACTCACAAGATCGGTAAATCCATAAAAGCAGTTATTTGAGCCTAAAAATACACATTTGGTAAATACAATTAATTTGTTACATGCAGGAAGAGAATATATAAATAACAATTTACTCTAGAACTTCCACTGTGACCCAATAAAAATGGTCCAAATTAATTAGAAACAGTAAATGGCATTAAGCACAACTCGATATAACGATAAATTCATAAAATAATGCTGTTTGACCTTAGAAATATACATTTGCTCAGATAAGAGGACATATAAATTTAGATTTACGGTATAACTTACACTGCGACCCAATAAAAATTATCTAAACTGATTAGCTACAACAAATTGCATTGGACAAGAATGATAAATTCATAACAGCAGCTATTTAAGCCTAAAAATACATATTTGGTAACGACAATTAATTTGTTATATGCAGGAAGAGAATATACAAATCTCAATTTACTTCATATTCATTGCTGGGACCAAATAAAAATGGTCCAAGTTATTTAGAAACAGTAAAGGGCATTAACCACGACACGATATAACGATAAATTCATAAAATAATTTACCTTAGAAATGGACATTTGTTAAGATAAGAGAACATATTAATTTAGAATTACAGTACAAGTTCCACTGCGACCCAATAAAAATTATCTAAACTGATTATATGCAATAAATGGTATTGTACACGAATTACGAGAATGATAAAATTATAACAGCAGTTATTTGGGCCTTAAAATACATATTTGGTAACGACAATTAATTTGTTACTTGCAGGAAGAGAATATATAAATTTTAATTTACTCTAAAACTTTTGCTGCGCCACACAATAAAAATGGTCCAAATACAGTACAAAAAATAAATGGCATTAAGCACGACTCGAAATAACCTCAAATTCAGAAAATAATGGTATTTGAGCTTAGAAATGCACATTTGCTCAGATAAGAGGACAAATAAATTTAAATTTACAGAATAACTTCCACAGCGACCCAATAAAAATTATCTAAACTGATTAGCTACAACAATAAATTCATAAAATCAGATATTTGAGCCTAAAAATACAGTTTTGGTAACGACAATTAATTTATTATATGCAGGAAGAAAAAATATAAATTTTAATTTAGTAAATAACTTTTGCTGTGACCCAATAAAAATAGTCCAAATAAATTAGAAACACTAAATAGCAATAACTATGACTAGAAGTAACGATAAATATATAAAATAATAGTATTTGAGTTTAGAGAATCACGTTTGCTAAAATAAGAGTATATATAAATTTATATTTACAGTATAATTTTCACTGCGACCCAATAAAAATTATCTAAACTAATTAAAAACAACAAATGGCATTGGACACGACTCACGAGAATAATGAATTCATGAAAGCAGTTATTTGAGCCTAGAAATACACATTTGGTAACGACAATGAATTTGTTATATGCCGGAAGAGCATATATATAAATCTCAATTTACTTCATAACTTCCGCTGTGACCCAATAAAGATGGTCCAAATTAATTAGAAATAGTAAATGGCATTAAACACGACTCGATATAACGAAAAATTAATAAAATAATGCTGTTTGACCTTAGAAATAGATATTTGCTAAGATAAGAGGAGATATAAAATTAGATTTACAGTATTACTTCCACTCCGACCCAATAAAAATTATCTAAACTACTATTATATGCAACAAATGGCTCTGGACGCGACTCACCAGAATGATAAATTCATAGAAGCAGTTGTTTGAGCTAGAAATACACATTTGGTAAATACAATTCATTTGTTACATGCAGGAAGAGAATATATAAATTTCTCTTTACTTTATAACTTCTGCTGCGACCCAATAAAAATTGTCCAAATTAATTAGAAACATTAAATGGCATTAAGCACGACTCGATATAACGATAAATTCATAAAATAATGCTGCTTGACCTTAGAAATGGACATTTGCTCAGATTAGAGGACATATCAATTTAAATTTACAGAATAACTTCCACTGCGACCCAATAACTTATCCAAACTGATTAGAAACAACAAATGACATTGAACACGACTCACGAGAATGCTAAGTTTTTGGATTATTTTCTGAGAAGGTGAATAGATTCGAACTGTGTGTTTGTGCCAACCGACCCAAAATATTTACGAAAATAAACCACCGGATCCCTAGACATTTTGTTCTTGTGCGATCTGACCGTTAATGGTTAAAATACAACGATCCCTTTCGTGGTAAAATATTGGTTTTTGAAGAGGATTCTGGTTGCTTACGAGATTTTTTTTTTAGAAAGAAAAAATTTAATTTTTGTGTGAAATATGCTCGAAGGTACATGAATTTAGAAACTTAAAAATAAAGTAAATTGCAAACCAAATTGAATAGGACGATCAATAAGGTGTGATTAATCATACAATTTATAATTATTTTATGATTTTGTTTTTTTTTTCGGTACTGAAATCTAAAAATAAAACGGTGAAGTTTTTTTTCCTATTTGGTTTCGAAATTGATACATATAAACCACTGAGAATGGAAAAACTCTAATTAAAAGTAATCTTATAATGATTTATACTTAAGTAATTATTTATCCTATAATTTATGTAATCTCTTCGTTATTTTGAAACTGTAACGGCTGATGATCTCTATGTGAGTGTTTTTCTTAAGTTTATGAAAGAGAAATAGTGAAGGTAAACTGAACTATCTTGTGGTAACAATAATTTTTGCTTTTGTTTTTAAACCTAAAAACTAATTAAGTACTTAATGAATAATAATCTATCCAAAAATCTAAGAACTCTAGACAACAATGAACTAAAATAAACTTACAAAAAAATGAAGAAAATTTGAAATAGTGTTCGAAACTGTAAAGTGCAAAACGGTACTAAATTACTGAAAGTATATGAAATCCACAAAAAAACTGCCCAGTTACTACATTTTTGTAAAAAAGCGTCTTATTTATCGAATATGGCACAAGTGTGGTAAAAATAAAATTTACTTAATAATAAATAACATCGTGTAGTGATTAAACATATCGGTTTTAATCGATTAAAAATCGTAGTTATTACCTTACCAATGTACAATACCGGCATGTCTAAACGTTTAGTTTGTGTAAAATACTTCTTCTTCAACATACATCTTCTTATCAACATACATCTGTCATGCAACATGACTTTCATCACGCAAGACAGCTAAGTGGGAAAATTTTAAACAACATTTCTTTTCTTTGTAACTTTTTTTCGTATCTTTTTTCCATTAGTGTGGAAATAATAGCTTTAAATGTCGTGAATTTAATTGTGTATACCACATTTCTCAACGGCGGGCAGGAATACCAAATTTTAATTTTCTTGTTACTTTATATCGATTCCGATCGTTTTATTTATTATTCAAACAGGGAATGTCCCAAGATGCCATTAATGAGGAATAATAGCCTTAAGTATCTCGAATCAAATGGTGTATACCGCGTTTTACAGCAATGGCATTGGAGCTTACTCTTGCTTTGTTTTGTTTTACGCGGATCTTACGCTCTTTCTTTATTACTACTACATCGAATTTAATTTAATTTATTTTCCACGAGAGTATAGAGCCAAAAAGGAATTTTTGTTTCTTCTTTTGTTTCAATACTAATTGTGACTTCGGGGCGTGCTGTACGTTACGTATCGCTGGCTAACTTTTGTGTTATTGATTCGTGTCCCTTGTATTTAAAAAGTTTTTTTCAAAACTCGACCTTGTTCAGAAATGTGGTATAAATAATTTGATTCAGGGCACCAAAGGTAACAATTCCCCACCAATGGCATCTTGCGAGAATCCCTTTGATATTCGTGTTATTAGTTTGAACAATATATAACTAAAACGAGCAGAATCAATATGACGTAACAAAAAAACTAAAATTTGGGATTTCTGCCCACCGTTGAGAAACAGCACGTACACCATATAATTTACGTCATCTTAAACTATTAAGTACTGCCAGTCGTTCTCGAAAATATATTATCCCTGTCAAAAAAATGCTAAATCCGATTTTGTGTAATTTTTTGTTATAAACTTCACACTTTAATATTTCACTTAAAATTCTTATTGGAATTTTATTAGCAGTTTACTTTCTAATGCATGCTTATATTTTGTTATTTGTTATAAACTTCATACCCATTAAAATCGTTCCAAAAATTACCACCTGGGGAAATTTGAAATTCAAAAATTGTAGTTGTTTTCCTACAAATTCACGAAATATTAAGAACGTGTGACAATTTTGTTTTTAAATATTGGTTTTCGTATTTTGCTCTAAACACCTTAGACATTTTAAGTACACTAGTAAAACTAAAGATAAATTTAGCAAGTGGCATTTTAATTTGTCAGAGCCAACTTTGATATATTTTTCAAAATGAAAGTTCGAAAAATATATTTAATTGATATTTATTTAATACCAATTTAGCTTTCTTGTATATTGTTGTTAGAGATATGTAGAAAACTTTTATATAGACGTTTGATAATATTTGTGCTTTTTTCATTGAAAAACTTGAACCTAAAAACATCGCTCTTACTACGGATTCCTATGAAAATCAGTGAAAAGTTATAGCTCTAAAAAAGCTTCCAAAAAATACGTCATGAAGCCTGATCTCTAGAAGCCTCTGATACTATAAGTCGCTATTCAATCTAGCGTTAGAAAAAGATGATGACATTTGGGCGTAATTATTGTTAGATATATTTGGGCGAATTTAAATATAAAAATATTTTGAAAAATTCAAAACACAATCGGTACCGCCATCTAACACATAATCGATAAACTTCACATTACATGATAGCCCGGTAATATTAGTATTTGCCGAGCTCCAACAACAGGGCCATTTATCCGATTTTGAATTCTTTGCACATGACCTCAATTAAAAACTAAATGCTTTATTCAAAAAACATATCAATTTAAATTTTACGCCTTTATCATAAATTAAGTCACCACCAAAAAAAACAGTACGCTAAAATTATTTAATATCAATTCTCTCAAAACCATAACATTGGTGAACAACAACGACCAAAAAAAAATGGGTTACCAAAAACAAAATTCCAATTATTCCAGATAGAGTAGGTATAATATAGAATATACATATGTATAACGTAATTGTTACCCGGTTTCAAATATGTATAATACCAAAATATTTAATTCGTTTTATTTATTTTTACTGTTGTTTCTATGAAATTCTGAAATCCATGTTTGCAGTAAAAATTATATCCAAAAACAGAAATATAAATAAAAATTAAATAAAATAAATTAACAATGTAATGATTACTTTGAAGTTTAAACAGAAACTACCAAACTATAACGCGGAAAAAAAATTTTAGACCATAATATGCAAATATAAATGGAAATACATAAAAGTTGACCAATTTTTTTTTATTTGTTTGTTAATGTACATATGCACAGATACGTTTTTGATTTCAAATTTTTATTTTTATTTTTTTATTAAAATATTAAAAGCCAAACCCCAAAATATTAAACATTCCGGACTAACAAAAAAAAAAAAAAATTGTGTTTGACTTTAATTAACACCATGCCAACCCCCCAACCATTCTGATCACAAATGCGTACTTTATACAATTTGCTTGGGTGAGTATTTTTACAAATAGAGTATTTTTGGTACATTGGGATGGTGCCAAATTTGATTGATGTATTATGATTGCTGGTGAACTTAAGAAATGCATCATACGAAAATTGGGTGCAACATAAATACGATGTTTGTATATTTAATCCGTACTGCAACATATAATATCAAATAAATATTCTGTGACATTAATGCTTGTTTGACTTTTGTGTGTGCACATAGTACACATATTGATATATGGACGCGAAATATCGTTACCCATACCAAATATGTAAATAAATTCCTCGTTATATGAGTATGTTTATGTTTTATAGCCATATGCGTTTAATTTTCATATTCCATATAATAATGGAGATATGTAGAGATAAATAATATGCAAACGGAAAAACATGGGATCGTCACTATATGCGAAATTATTTTGTACATATTATATGTTTATGTTTGAAAAATGTGTACCCCTTTCCCTACCAAAAAAAAATATTTTTCTGTATAACATAACTTCAACACGCACAAACGTGTGGGCAAATAGCCCTATCGTTTAAATGCATTAACTAGCTAAAATTTCGTCACATCTCAAGCCCAACCCACACAATCGTGTAATTACTCGAATGTCAATAATGAAATATTTTTTAAATAGCAATCATAAACCGCCTGACACAAATGTGTAGGTACGAAAGACATTTTTTTAATCGACTCGTTATTTGTTCGTATAAATAATTTTTAGTGAATCTTGGTTCCATCTATTAGCAAAATAAATGATTTTATCTAAAATGTCAAAAATATTTTGTAAAAAAAAAAATTCAACAGTCGTATTATAACCTTAAAAAGCGATTGTTTTACAATGAGCAACCCGTATCAAAGTAAGTAAAATTAAGTACATTAAAAATATATATTTAAATAATTTTATTATTTCATATTAAAGATTAAATATTATATTTTTTATAAATCAAACTACAATATTATTTTATTGATTAAAAGTTATTAAACAATTAATTAGAATTCTTACATACACAATTGTGTATGTTGAACGTTAAGTGCATAAAAAAAAATTGGCGGGCTTTTACAATTTTTTATATTTTTTTTGTAGTTTTGTACAAAAACGGCGAATGGCAAATCGACCAGGACCAGTTACGAGATATGTTAGATGCATCGGGATCTGATTCAGGCGACGACGTAATTTTAGAAGCAAACGTAATTCATTTTGATGACAATAATGGGGAAGAAGATTCAGATAGCCCCGCAGACAATACTGATATGCATGTTGCGGCAGTAAATACATGGTATTCGGACCATTTTGAAAAACATGAGTTAATAACTGAAAATGTACCATCCCAATCAAGTAGTTGCAAATCTCCATTAGAATATTTTACTTCGTATTTTAATGCAAATCACTTTATTGATGCCGCCAAACACACCAATGTTTATTATTTGAAAACTCGCGGTACGTAGCTTAAAACTTCTCCAGAAGAAATTAAAAAATTATACGGGATATGTCTAATGATGGGTTGCGTATCACACCCACGCATCGATATGTATTGGCGAAAGTGGTTTCGATTCGAAGCCATTTCAAATACCATGTCAAGAAATCGATTTAGGAATCTGAGAAACTCGCTTCATTTTGTCGATATCAATGAAACATCGACCGACCCTACAAATTTATTTTGGAAGATACAACCGATTATAACAGCAGTAAGAGACAGAAGTAGATCATTGCCAAAATCAGTGGGTCATTACTCAATTGATGAGCAGATGATACCCTACACCGGCCGTTGTCCCGCTGGGCAATATGTGAAAAATAAACCCCGACCAGTTGGACTAAAAAATTTTGTTATTACGACGTCTGCTGGACTCGTGGTAGACTTCCAAATATACCAAGGGGATAAAACAGACCTGGGCGATAGAACTTTGGGCTTAGGTCCTGCCGTAGTTCTTCACTTAGTGAAACATATACCAAAAGGAAGTTTCGTGTACTTCGATCGGTATTTTACAACGGTGCCTCTACTACACGCATTACTCGATTTGGGAATCAGAGCTACAGGTAAATTAATACGTTGTATCATATTTCCAATTTTTATGGTGTTGTTTGTATTTTAGGGACGATCATGACAAATCGGTTGAAAAATCTAAACTTTAAGAACGATAGGCATATGGAGCGGGGCGAGAGCCAAGAATTTATGCATAATAACGGGACTCACAAAATCTGCGTAGTGAAGTGGAAAGATACGAAGTGCGTAACCGCACTATCCTCAATTGCCGGAGCCAATCCGACGTCTATCGTTAATCGTTGGAATAAAAAAACAAAAAGTTACCAAAACGTTGTCTGTCCTCTTGTTATTTCTCAATACAATAAGAATATGGGTGGCGTGGATTTAGTAGACCAAATGATGGAATACTATAGAAGTTTTATCAAAACCAAAAAATTGACATTAAAAGCTGCTACACACTTCATTGACTTGGCAGTGGTAAACTCCTGGATGGAGTATCGGATTGACTGCAAAGCTAGCGGTATACCTAAGAAGCAAATAAAAGATCTACTTGATTTTAAAATGGAAATAGCAAGCGCTCTAATCGCAACGGTGAATAAAAGGAGATATGCTAGCAGTGACGATGAAGAAGGTTACGAACCCTGTTCTAAGAATTTAGCATCACCGCTTCCTTGCATCGGCAAGCGCTACGATGGGTACGAACATTGGCCAAACCTGGATTCGCTCTCAACAGCTAGGTTTTGTCGTTTAGAAACCTGCAAATCTCGCACTAGAATTCGTTGCGAGAAGTGCAATATATACCTATGCCTTTCTGCCAAAAAGAATTGTTTCAAGCAGTTCCATTTAAAAATCTGTTGAGAGTTTTGATAATTTATTATTTAAGTTTACTTTTTTTTTCATTATATTTTGGAAGATTTAATTGTGCTTTCTGGCCAAAAACAAATTGTTCTTAGCAATTTATTTTAAAATGATTTTGTGATTTTTTATATTATTTAAGATATTGAAGTCTGAATTAAAACATGTGATGTAAAGTTTTGTAAAAAACTACTGAAATAAAAGTACAAAATAACGATTTTTTTATTCTAATTTGGTTTTCTGATTCGTTTTAAAAAAATGGAAAATAGATTAGCAAAGGACCAACCCACACAAATGTGTGGGTTCCTTTTTACCATTAAAAACATTTTAATTTTATAAAATTTATTGATTTTATCTATATGTAGTGCATTCTCATAAACATACTAAAATTTTATGAAAATTAATTATCATTTAATCATCGTTGAATTAACGACATCTTAAAGTCAAGCTACACAATTGTGTCGGTTGGATTTTAATTATGACGACCTTTTTATCAGAATGAGGTTTTTGAATTACATACACAAACGTGTGGAATGGTTTTGAAATTCGTCCGTATACAAGTTTTCATGTAACTCATACTCTATACCTACACGTTTGTGTATACAGGGCACAAAAGGGGTACACGCAGTATGATCGGGATGTGACTTACTATAAGGAAGAAGCTGTACGCGTGAACGAGGTTTTAGAAGGTTGAAAAAGAACTTAAAATTTAAGAATTAACAAAATATAGTGGCATTTCTTTATTTTCGCCCAGCGAAAAATTAACGTCCTTAAGGAAATTTAATGAAGCTTCATTAAATTAAATCTGTCACTTAAGAAAAATTAAGAATTCGAAATTTTGCGTCCAAACTTAAGAAATAAATGCCAAATCTAAATAAATTGTTGATGTAGTTTTTTATTTATATTTATTCATATGTGCTATCAGAAACCGATCTGCTAAAGTATTATTAAAAATCATTGCTACACGGAAAAAAAAGTACGGACATATGAATCAATATCATGTACATCAGAAAGAAAATTTACCAATTCCTAATAAAAACCAAAAGACCCATTCTTAAATTTTACTCACACCCAATAATAAAATGTATAGCCATGTTTGTTATTTTTATGGCATATACTATACAATTTAATAATAAGTCTCTTGAATAAAGATGGTTTATCATTTTAGAGAAATTATCATATAATTTAATATTTTTATCTGATCCAGTTTGTTACGGCTGTCTTATAACTACACAATCCAATAAGAAGATCGTTATGGATAAACGATAAACAAAACGCAGCAACAATTTCAACAATCCGATTCTATCATATATATAGTACATTGATGAGTAAATAGATTGTTTATGATTGCATTGTCGGTCATTGACCCAATTTTGAATTTTTATTTTTTTTATGTGATTGTTTGTTGATTATATAGGTTAAACGGAATTCTTGTTTTTAATTTTATGGTCAAGTACATTTATACAAGGCATGGGTGAGTCATCGTCAACCTGAATTGTATCGTATGATAGACCTGTGTAATCGTTGATGCGATACGAGAAGATGTGGGATCAGTCAAGATACGACCCACGGCGCTTTAGCGATGTGTTTAGGCGACACCAGCCAGCAATTAATGAAATCACTAATAGTTTTCGGAAACTTAATATGAACGCTAATTTGAGAACGAGTGAAAACTCATCACCAATTGTGTCCGAAGAAAAAACGCCGAGAAATAGTGATTTAGAAGCATTGCAGAGAACGTTTTACAATTCCAGAAACTCAAAAGAATACAAATCCCAATATTTAATTTGTTGGAAGTGCCAAGACATAGGGCATCGGATTCAGGATTGTCCTAAACTCAAGTTTTGTTTAAACTGTCAGGCGCAGGAAGCGGAAAATTGCGAGCGTGAATTATTCGAGGATACCACGCTCGGAGGAGAAAGTTCGTTATCAAGTAACACCTTCCAAGCCGTCCTCGAATCAAGATTAAATCAAAAATATTCACGTTTACCTAAATCGTCTAAAACATCAAATAACCAAATTTTTAACAAAAAACATAAAAATAAAATCTCAAGATCTGTTAGGTATTTTAGATCCCGGCGAGCTTTCCTGAAAATGTGTGTGCATTCAATAACTACAAAAACGATCCGCGTCTTTTCGCTGAGGTTAAAATTGTGTAGAGAGGTATACATGGCTTGTTAGACAGCGGAACTTCTGTGAGCGTCTTAGATAATGGGGCGATAGAGTTGTTGCAGGATTTGGGTAAAACTTACACTAGGATGAATTGTTACATTAAAACTGCCGACGGTACTCGTAATAAGATAGAAGGTATTGTTTACTTGCCGGTCTCTTTCTGCAATCAAACCAAATGGATCCGATTTTGCATTGTACCCAGTCTGCAATCTCCGCTTTACTTCGGAATAGATTTCTGGGAGAAATTTCAGTTACTGCCCATGTTATACATGAACGAAATTACTAACTCAAACTACCCAGATAAAACCAACTCTCATAAACTAGGGGAGAAAGAAGCGCGAAATCTACAGCAAGTTATTGAACTTTTTCCTTCATTCGAGAAAGATGGCTTGGGTAAAACCAAACTTCATGAACACAAGATTGAGATCGTTAAAGGATGTAAGCCAATCAAACAGCGCTACTACCTTGTCTCACCGGCGAAACAACTAGAAATATATAAGGAAATCGATCGGATGGCCGGCTTAGATGTAATAGAAGTTAGTAAGAGCGCTTGCAGTTCTCCTGTGACGATTATACGGAAAGCTAATGGAAAGACACGACTCTGTTTAGACGCACGTAAGTTAAACTCGATTACGGAAAAGGACGCCTACCCATTACCTATAATTGACGAACTTCTTGGCAGATTATCAGGGACCAAATTTATTACGGGACTAGACTTAAAAGATGCCTACTGGCAAGTTCCACTGGCTGAACATTCACGTGACAAGATTTCATTTAAAGCACCAGGGCGCCCACTTTATCAGTTTAAGGTGATGCCGTTTGGGCTGTGTAATTCAGCCCAGTCGGTGTGCCGGTTGATGCACAAGGTCATACCGCACGAACTCCACGATCGGATATTTGTCTATCTGGATGATTTGTTGATCGTCACCGGCACATTTGAGGGTCACCTTAAACTGTTAAAAGTGGTCGCATACTTATTACGGACGGCGGGACTTACCACCAACATAACAAAAAGTAATTTTGCAATGAGATAAATTCGGTATTTGGTATACTTGGTCGGAGAGAAGGGCCTTAGAACAACTGATGCTCAAAAAGCAGAGGCAATATTAAATATACCATCGCCTACTAATATCAGGCAAGCCCGACGATTTCTCGGGATGGCAGGGTGGTACCGCAGATTTATTGATAACTATGCCGTTATTACTTCTCCGATAACGGATTGTCTTAAAAAGGCGCAATTTAAGTGGACAACAGGGGCGCAGGCGGCGGTTGAGGAATTAAAACGTTTGTTGACAACAGCTCCGGTATTGGTCAACGTATGTTATGATCGCCCGTTCTTCATTCGATGTGATGCGAGCACTGAGGGCGTAGGGGCGGTTCTTTTTCAAATCGACGAGGAGGAGAACGAACGTCCTATCGCTTTTATGTCACAAAAATTAAATGGAGCACAGAAAAATTATACCGTTACCGAACTCGAATGCTTAGCGGCGATTTTGGCAGTCAAGAAATTCCGAGCATATGTAGAAGGACACGATTTTACACTAATTACGGACCACGCTAGTCTAAAATGGCTGATAAGTCAGAGAGACCTAAACGGAAGACTAGCTAGATGGAGTTTGAAACTCCAAGGATATTCTTGTAACATTCGATACGTCAACAAAGGCCCACAAAATGTGGTACCAGATACACTGTCGCGAATTCACTGCGATACGTTATGAGAATTTGAGGTAAGCAACTCAAAACTTACCGCCGCGTTAGAATTAGATTTAACTAGCTTCAAAGATGAACAATACCAAGAGCTTCGTAATAAAATTCAACTAGACCCGAATAGATTCTCTATATTGAAAATTACGGATGAACGAATTTTTATTCGTCTTGAGCCAAATAAGAAGGACGAATTGACGGACTTACCAATTTGGAAGCTATCGGTACCAATGGGATTAAGAAGCGAACTGGTTCAGCAGGAACACAATGATCCTCTGACATCACACTGTTGAATTTCAAAAACATTAGAGAGGCTACGCCGATTTTATTTCTGGCCGAAAATGGCTAAAGAGGCACGCGACTTCATCGCAACATGTGAGACATGTAAAATTTCGAAATCTTCGAATAAAATCACGAGACCGCCACTGGGAAAAATGTTTCATGTAGAAAAACCCTGGCAACGAATATACGTGGATCTTCTAGGGCTATACCCGCATTCTACGCAAGATAAAACCGTGATACTAATAGTTCTCGATCACCTCACTAAATTTGTCTTTATTTTTTACTTTTTTATTCATTTTTTGTTGAATGTTAATTATTTCATGTAATTTCTAATATGCTACCGGTGGTTAGACCATTTTAATTTGGTTTCGATTAACACGAGAAGTATATTAGTATTTACGAACAGTAATTCAACGAAACCGACTAATAGACATAATTCTATTTATTTAATTAATTAAATGATTTTTTTTTTTTTTAATATGTTTCGAAGATTGTAAGAGAATTCAATCCAGTTTCGAACTGATGAGCTTATGATTATGAAAAAATCAATCTTCTCATCAGGCCGCGGCGACTGGACTGATTATACCACAATTTACATTCTATATATACAGAATGTGCTGTGATTTAAGTACTAGCGAATCGTACTAATACAGATGAAATCTCTTACAATTTTCGAATATCGTGAAGAAGAAAAAAAAATTTGAATATCGTGAAAAAGAAAAAATTGTAAGAGATTTTATCTGTATTAGTACGATTCGCTAGTACTTAAATCACAGCACATTCTGTATATATAGAATGTAAATTGTGGTATAATCAGTCCAGTCGCCGCGGCCTGATGAGAAGATTGATTTTTTCATAATCATAAGCTCATCAGTTCGAAACTGGATTGAATTCTCTTACAATCTTCGAAACATATTAAAAAAAAATCATTTAATTAAATTTGTCTTATTAAAACCCTTGAGTAGGGGCACGGCACAAGAGATTATTGATTTTTTTGAAAAATGAAATTTTTTACATATATGGAGTTCCTGAAAAGATTCACTCAGACAATGGGTCACAATTTAAAAGTCACGAGTACAAGTCATTATTGGAAAATTTTGGAGGTATTTATTCTAAAACCGCTGTTTACTCTCCACAGTCTAACTCTTTAGAAAGAGTAAACAGATCAGTTTTATCAGCTATACGCTCTTACGTGAAAGGAAAGCACACGACATGGGACAAAACTTTACCAGAAATCACCTCAACCCTTCGTAATAATATACATGACACGGTTAAGCATTCACCACATTTCCTTCTGTTCGGATACAATAAGATTAATCACGCCGATATAAATAAACTTTTAAGGATGATAGACAGTATTTCGGAGGGAAGCATAGTTATGCCACTACCAGATAGGATGTTTTTGTTACATGCACAGGTTCAGATTGACATAGCTAATGCTTATGAAAAAAGTTCTAAGAGCTATAATATGAGAAGTCGGCCTATCGAGTTTAGTATAGGGCAAAATGTATTCGTAAGAATACATCCGCAAAGTGATGCATTAAGCAAATTTTGTTCAAAGTTCGCTCCACAATTTATGAAAGGCGTTATTAAAAAAAATAGGCACGGTAAATTATGAAGTCATGGATTAGACTGGCAAACTGTTAGGCATATTCCATGCAAAGGACATTAAATCGTAATGGTCATTTCAGCCTTTACAGAATCGTTTTTTTATATTTTGTTTGTCATCTCTCAGCCGCTAATTTTTTTTTCAGCTTCAGCTTACCATGCCGCACAGTCAGGTATGCTGAACCTGTCCTGTTACGGCTGTCTTATAACTACACAATCCAATAAGAAGATCGTTATGGATAAATGATAAACAAAACGCAGCAACAATTACAACAATCCGATTCTATATACATTGATGAGTAAATAGATTGTTTATGATTGCATTGTCGGTCATTGACCCAATTTTGAATTTTTATTTTTTTTATGTGATTGTTTGTTGATTACATAGGTTAAACGGAATTCTTGTTTTTAATTTTATAATCAAGTACATTTTTACAAGGCATGGGTGAGTCATCGTCAACCTGAATTGTATCGTACGATAGCCCTGTGTAATCGTTGTTCTGTAGGTAAATAAGATAAATAGGGGGAGCTTATTGATCAAATGAATTCTAAGGGAATAAGTTGTTTTGTCGCTCAGTTTAGAAGATAGTGTCAATTTAAACATGTCAAATTTCCGAACTAAATTACTTCAAAATCTCTAAAAGCTACATTTTTTAGAAACGAAAGATTTGTTGGTAAAACTTATAACAATATCAGGGCAAGAAAAGCAGATAAACTCAAACCTGGCAAAAATTACGTGACTTTACTGTAGGGCCATGTGAGCGTTTAAGCCATCTCGCACTGTGACCTAAACGTTATTTTAAGAAAATACTCTTTTTCTGGTTTGGTTAAATATTTAGATTAAGACCTCCCAAATATAAAAATGATTGTGGGTGCTTTCAAAAATTTAGTCGTTTGCGCAGAATTTGGAGCGTTAAGTTCAAATATTATTTCTGCAATATGGTATGTACATGCAATTTGATGTTTAAAAATCAAATTTACGAGTGTAGCCAAAGAGCATGTTTTGCAGTCTTTTTATAACGCCTGCATTAATGCAATATCAATTGTGGCGGCAGAATTCTTTAAAATATCCTGTGCAATACCAATTATGCAGTCATTTAACCTTTCCAGACAAGAAAAATGTAAGGAATTCTGCAATACGCTTTAAAATCAATATTCTCAAATATTTTGTTTTGCTAAAAGTTACATAAAAATCATGCTGCATACTATAGCCAAAGAAAAAATTCACCGTATCCAGCTCGTCTGCAAAAATTAAATGATTCCAGAAATTGTCTTTCAGTATTATTTTTATATTGAGGAGGTCTGAATATAAAGTAAGAATTAGTGGTGCAACCATAAATGTCAGTCCGAAAGTTTTTTGTTGGGGCGCTAAAAATGCTTCTTATATTTAAAATTAAGAAGCAAAGCTTTTACTTTAATATAAAAATTTTCTTTATGTTGTTTTTTAAATAAAGACTTATTTATTTCTATTATCTAGCCTCGCATTGGGGAGTGGGATTTTAGAAATAGCACAAACAAATTGAAAAGCTCTATTGAAGCAGCCAAAGGAACACTAATCCATTATAGTAGACTATAGATTTCTACAGACAAAGACGAAAGAAGAAATTCTGTGTTTTTTTTTTTTTTTTTTTTGGAAAACAAGTCAACAGCATTTTTGTCGGTTTTGAGTTATTAATGAAAATAACTTGACCATTGTCTAAAGTTTCAGAAATAACTTTCAGTTTTCTAATATTTTCCGCCATTTCTCCGGAAGTAAAAAATGCTATACATTTCATACGATTCTGATTAATTTTATTCCACCTTTTCGTTGGTATAAGATTAATGCCCACTCTTAGTTACAGTGTTTACCACCAGAGTAGCTATTTTGAATATTTTAATTCTTAGCGGTTGCCGCCATAGAAGAACATTGAAAATATCATTTGTCAAAAATAATTGGATTTCTCTTTGAACTAATAGTCAGTAACTAAATAACCGTTCAAAATAACTTTAGATCTGTTTGCTACTCGAAACAGACCTTGAAATGTTAACTTCTAGACTTTTGATTTATTTTATTTTTCACTATATTTGCAACTGAGTTTTAAATCAGCTAATATTCTCTATGCCGGCGCGTACACAATACAGAAAGATTATACATTGCCACTACAGTACCCCATTCTGTCAATCCAATTTTTCAGAACATTTTCGATTGTATGGGCTCCTATCATATCAATGGCAACTTGGATTTGATCTTTCAAGTTTTGGATATTCTCTCAGTTTATTAGTCTCTGTTTATCCAATAAAAATCTAGTTTCACGAACTCTCTTCACAGGCATTTCATTTCTACTTAATTTTCCACGATAATTTCTTACAGTTTGGAAAGAAGACTCACCACTTTGAAAATAAGTTTTCAATATTTCCTAATTTTGTTCAAACGTAAAGCGACCCATTTCATAAATGTCAAACATTAAACTAATTTCCGGTCATAAAACAAATGACACAAATTATATCTAAAATATATTTCTGATGAATTAAAATCATACTTGCTAAATTTTTCTTTAATTTGCTAGTGTACGTACTTGAAATTTCGCTAGGTGGTAATTTTTGGTTAGATTTGACCAAATTTGTACTGACATCACTGCCATCTATGTAATGCCTATTGACCAGAATAATTTGTTAAGAAAATTTTATAAATTTTGGCTTAAATAAATTAATTATTATAAAAAAATGAAAATGATTTCCTTAAACGATGGTCATATATGTATGTTGAATTCAAACATTTATGAAAATATCTCAGAAATGATAATTAAAATTTTGTACCGTTTGCATTGAAAAATTTGTCTTCGGAAAAAAGTGATTTCCCATATGTTTTATGTGTTTTAGTATAGAAAGTTTGGTTTCTTCCTCGTTTCTAATTCCCTTACAAAAGTTTCGTTTTTTTAGACTGTGGCTTTGTATAATCTAGGTTACTTTGAAATTAGGCGCAGGACTGCGATTTTGTTGTATACATGAGAATATGGGAGTAAATAATCGGAACGTAATAGTATTTTCAAATGTTGATGTGTTAGTGAACGTTCTGTTTTTCTGTCTATTCTATTATCTTTCTGTTTATTAGATTTTTAAAATTTAAATGGGGCAAAAATTAGTAGCCGCCAGAAGCTAAACTTCAGCCAAATTATTTAAAAATTCTATACTATATTACTCAGCCGGATTAATTATAAATACTCCACTATATTGTAGGCACTATATATCGTTGCCTTAGGATTATTCTTGTCTGTGTCCATTTTGTCTATATAGGAGAAAACGGAATTTGATGTTCAACCAATGAATTAAAGGCGTTTCTGAGTGATTTCTCTATTTATTTTGAGTTTCCATATAGATAATGTTACTCCAGAGCTTAATCGCAAAGTTTCGCACTTAAACTCAAGTAGTATTTTAATTATTTATGATTTAAATTTATCACTTTTATCTATGTCCAATTTTGGTATGCAGTTTTTTGAACGAATTGTCTATGTCAACAATAATTTATCTATATCCACGTAATTCGAAAAAAAATAAATAATAATTTAGTATTTTGACCATCGACCAATATTAAAGTAGAAACAACAAAATATAAAACAAAATTATAAACTTCGTTAATTAAAACATAAAAAAATAATAAAATCCATTAATTAAATAAAATTCATTAGATTGAAATAATATATCGAAATTGAAATGCAATACTTTTCATGTGATCGTAGGAATGGGATCAAACAATATTATCGGCGTTATTTTACTTTACGTATATAGTATATACATCGGGAAAATCAGGTAAGGAGTATATATTTTGAAAATTTTTGAATGTAGTATTGTGCATCTGTAGTTTTTAAGAGAAGAAAGCCAAATTTTTCCGGAAAATTAACTCATTTTCCGGAAAAATGTACACTTTTTTATTTTTTCAAAATAAGGTAAGATGTAAATTTTTTGACTTTATAGGATTGTGAATCTATAAATTTTAGAAGGTACAAACCAAATTTTAGGAGAAAATGTATCTCATTTTCCACGAGAATTTTTATTAATTTTAATTGCTTCGTCAACCTTGCAGACACAAATCAAAAAGTGTACCACAAATGTTAAAAAAAGCCACTTTTGTAAATATAACAATTTTTTTAATGTAATTTTAATTCGTTGTATACTTCCTGTTTCAAATTTTATTTACAATTTGAAACTAGAAAAAATTCAGAATTTTACTGGAAAATTATTTGCACTGTCGAAAAATTGTTAAGATACAATCCTAATATCAAAATTTCTATAAAAATTGCACATTTTTACGTATTTTGAATAAAATAATACACAAATTTTTCAACTAGAAAGTGAAAATTTTACCGGAAAATGAGGTAATTTTCGGGTTAAATTTGGCTTACGACAAAAAATATATTGTGTACTCGTCCCTCTTTTGACCACATAAAACTAAACTTTCCGCTATATTTACCCGAGACGAATGTAGAATGATATAGCATGGATATAGATAAAATGATATTAAAAAGAATCACAATTTTTACACAGGTTTTCTATGGAGATAGACAAACAAGCCGGATTTCAAGGATATAGCTAGACAAAACAAATTATAACAAATGAAAAAATTATAGGATATAGATAAATTTAAAAAAAAAAATCTGCGAAACGGTTGCAGATAGCCAAATTTCATTGGGAAATTTGAATTATTCGTGATCATTTTATCCTAGCTGCATATATAACTCAATTTGACCAAAAATTGGACATATACAAGAATAATCCTAAGACGACGATATATTACACACTTTCATTACTTACCATATTATATGTATACTAATTTAATTTATTGTTCTCAATCTAAAACAAAATTTCATTATAAATTGACAAACAAAATTGTAAACCTAAAACATACAATTCAAAATGTCTTCACATATTCCCACAAATCTAAAAAGCATGGGAAAAAATATTGCCATAGGAAGATAAGCACCAAAAAATTTGAACCGATTTCACCCGATTGAATAATTTTTGATGCTTACTGGTACAAATACCACACGAATACAAATAAAATAAATGACAAAACACACATTAACAATGTTTTATACTATACATGGTGTACGTATACAAAACTCCCTGTGAGTAAGCTCCCATGTTCACAACAAAATCGCACTACAGGTTTCATTGACCAGTAAGAGAAAATGAATATTAGAATTCATTATCAATTTGACATTTATTATATACTAATATTGGAGGGTAGCAAATGATATTCTCATTTCTGACAACAGGTGCATCTGTTTTAACATCAACATTAAAAGACCACCTCTTAAACCGTATCGTATAATCACAAATTAACCAATTGGGATCTATTCTCTTTCGAACTTATTTCCTTAAACCATCCTGCTATACGGATATTCGCTCGGTTAAGGACGTTAAGTTACAAGCTTCCAAGCTGACAAATGCGTTCTCTACGGCTTTTAAAAATTCGTATCCACTTATTACTAAATAAAAGATTGGGAATAAACCTTTTTGGTGCTTTACTCTTAAAAAACAAAGGAAACATACTAGGAAACTGAAGAATAAAGCAAAAAATACTAATCTTAAATGTGATTGGGATTGTTTCCTAATAGCTCAAAAGGAGAATAAAAATAGCTGAAGAACCGCTCACATAGAACAAACTTCTGGAGCATGGACAAACTTCTGTGAGGAAATGAATAGTCTCTATGCAGTCGCTAAACTTAATAGAGCGTTGGATGAAAATGATACCTGTGAGTATACCATCGTTAACTCTGATTCTGCTCACTTTCTAAACAATAAGAATTGCAATAAAGCTCTCCACTGGGAATTAGCGGATCGGTTAATTACGTTCGAATTTCTGCGTTGGAGTATTTTCTCCTTTAAACTGTACAAATCAGGTGGTCCTGATAGGATTTTTCCGGCTGAAGTTCAGCATGGTTTTCCTATTATTAAGCACCACCTGCCCCACTTTTTCAAAGCGTGAGTTCCTTTTAGCATTGTTCCTCATGTTTGGTGCAAGAGCAACCTTGTTTTTTTTACTTTTCGGCCCATCAGTCTATCCTCAACATTTCTTTAAGGGTTAGAGGGATTGTCGAAAGATTTATTAGAGATTGATTGATTGATTGATTGATTTCGAATGTACGGCCAAGCATTAAGCAGGAGATCCCGGAAAGCGCCGGGCCCACCGTACACCCATTTTTACATTTACTTGGAAGGATAAGGAAGGATATTAGTAATTGTTTGAGATCGACCAGGTTACAAACACCGTTACAGTCAATAGTTAGTAAATTTTGTGTGGTAGGATGGGAAAGGTATGTTAGTAATGACAGAATTGGTCCGGTTTCCCGGTGGCCAGTTTCAAACTACTGTTAGTATTCGACAATCACAATTGGTTACTTTATTAGTTGATCATTTCTCTGGAATCCGGGGGCTGGAACTCAGGACTCCCTAAATTTTTTATCAGGACTTAAAAATTATTAATGTTATAATTCCCAGGCGACTCTGAAAGTTCAATCCAATTAATAAAACACCATAATACCAAATTTTATTACTTAAATGAATAATTTATGTAACCGTATCTTTAGCATCCCCATGCACACATCATACACCCATTTTCACATACCAACCAAAACCGATATAGGTTATTGATTTATTACCCTAAACCTTAATTAAAAATTATTAATGTTGCCATTTCCCTCAGTCCGCCTTTCATTAATTTACCTGATAAAGTATTTAAGAAATTTAAAATTACTAAGCTAAGATTATAATTAATCCTTATAACAATAAATATAAAATTAAAATAAAATAAAATAAAATTGAAATTAAACTTTAAAATTAATATGCAATTCCCAGGCGATTCTGAAAACTAAATTTAATTAATAAACAGCTTAATAGCAAATTTTTATTTCTTAAATGAATAATTAATATAACAGAATCTTTTGTATTAGTTGGGACAGACTCGACCCGTTTACAGACCGCAATGCGCTCGATAGTTAGTAAATTTTTAGTGGAATATATAATAAAGTTAATACAAGACAGCACAATCTAGCTACTTTATTTGTGATCATTTCTCTGGAATCCAAGCCGGATACTCAGGACTCTCCACATCTAAATCAGGGCTTAAAGTTTATTAATGTTGTAGTTTTACCCCTGTCCACCTTTCACTAGTTTACCTGATAAAAACTTACTAAAATATTTAATTTTAAATGAACAGCCCCTATTTCATAGTTTATGGCCCTGGAAAATGGAGGACGTGTTTTTGAGACGCACCAATTTTCCAGGAAGTTTTTATTAAATTAAAACATATTGCGCAAACCGGCTTGCGTTCTAAGTGTGAATCTCGCAAAGAGAAGACGGGCAAGTGTAGAAATAATGGATATCTTATAGATTCATGGAAAAAGTATGTAGATATATTATAGATATTTTTAGGCTTGGAGATTAAACAAGTTTGGGACTGGTGGTGGAGAACGTACCGTTTTCCTATCGGCTGTATAGGACCGGGTTGTGCAACTCACTAGCATAGGCCTGGACGCCGGCCATGAGCCTGAAGTACAGGTAATATTTGAGCGGGACACGCCACATCAAGTAGAAGAACCGGTACAAAAAACGGTACAAGAAACGATACAAGGAACGGTGCCAACTTTGTCTACACCAACACCACAAACCACAAGCACAATAAACAGAAGGCAACAGCGACGTGTCACTACAACTAGCAGATTATTTGAAGAAATCAGGATCCAAGGCAAAAATAAGGCAGCGCAAGCCAAGAAACAGGAGTTCCAGATTGAGTTGATAAATTTAAGAAACAAATGTAATAAACAGTAAACTACTGACGGTTGAGGACAGGCGATTAGCAGTAGAGAAGAGGAATGAGTTTAATTTCACACAAAACACAAAACATTTTTAAATGGTGTTTTCATTCAAAAGCAATTTAACAGTCTGTTACGCATTGCATCTGCACTCTCACTTTATCCTAAGTCGTCATATTCAAATTCTGACTCGTTTATAGGAGCATTCTCTTCCGAAGGCCTTGGTAAATTGACTATTTTAATAACTTTGATAGGTTCATACCTGAGCACCCTTTCTCCTAAGAGACAGCGAAAATTGTTCTTCATTACACCTATACACCTCTCTTTGGGATTTCGGGCTTTTGCATGCAATGAATTATATTGAATTTGTCATTAGGATTGTGATATGGGGTCATCAAATAATGTTCTAATAGGAACCCTGAATCGCCAAGCAACCATGTGTTACGTTCCCCATTTTCAAAAGCCGCTTGCAGTTTGCGCCAATCTTTTGAAACCTGCCACATTGCCGAATCGTGGATTGATCCCGGAAATCGAGCACAAACCGAGAGGATTAACAGGTCATAATTACATATCAATTGCACATTCATCGAATGGTTTCCCCGCCGATCCATAAAAATGTGTTCGTTTTTCACCGGGTGCGATAATACTTGTGCAATCAAAGCAGCCAATTACACCGCGATGGCTGGTCTTCTCAAAAAAACCTTTGTTTGTAGGTGCATTTTGCCCGTTCGTCTGGGAACTTTATATATGTTTCGCAGATCGTTTCTGATCTCCGTTGGAAACAACCAATTGGTCTGTGCTGTGTAACGATACATCAGCATGGCTGCTAACCTCGTCTCTAAGGCTGTATTTCACTCTTCCGTTCTACACCGACGTTTTATTTCATTAATCCAATATTTAAAAATATCTTTGGATACACGAAATGATTCTAGAAATCTAAAATCGAGGTTACAATCATCAAATAAGGGGCATTTTTATTAAAACATGAGTAACCAACTTTTGATTTGATAGATCCATAAGGTTATATCGATCCCTTAAAAATGTTCTTTCGAGGTAATAATCAACGTTGTCCGTCTCGTCATCCGCAGGCCCGTTATCGACTATACACAAATAATTAAAGCCACAGCAATATCCATCATAAATTGCATTTTTTAAAATAAAATCTTAAACAATTAATATTTATTTAAAGCTTGTATAACAACGAAATGTCAAATTAAAATTGTTGTTGTTAATTCAGCTTCGAAAAATGGTGGCCATATTGATCACTTTGGAGTCGAAAATTTTACAATATGCCAACTATCACTTTTTTGAATCGACTTCTAAAGTCGATTCAAATGAAAGTGATGGTACAACATCCCAGCCCAGGTTCGACAACTTGCTTATGAATTTAGGAAGAAGTTAGAATGTCGCTTTTGCCCATCTTGGGATTTAACAAAATGTGTAGGTGTGATGTTCGTAAAAGAAATAAAAACATCAGTTTGAGGAAACCAGAAAATACTAGTGCTGCCAGATAATTTTCTTTCAATAAGACTGCTGTTTCAGAATTTTACGGAAATCTTGAAGATTTTTTGAAAAGGTACAACTTTACCGCTGATTGGATAGTAAATTTTGATGAGACAGATATTACAACAGTCCTCAACACGCCTAAGGTTATGGCGGAAAAAACCAGCGCCAGGTCGGCCAGATTGCGTCAGTCGAAAGAGGTGAACTCGTAACATTTGGGGCTTTATAACAGCGATTGGAAATACAATTCCGGCCGTATTAATTTTTCCGAGAGTCCATTATAAGAACCAGATATTTATAATCACGACCTTTCGCAAGATGGTGCAGCAGATGCAAATCCTCAAGCTATAGCTTCCAGTTTATATCGTAGCGAGCCAGAATCGGATGAACTATCAGTGCCAACTCACATGCATCCAACACCAGCTCGAATGAATCTTGAAGACACCATCATTGAGCATCTTAAACCGACACCTTCAACATCGAAATCCATTGCTATAACACCTGAATCTGTTAGGCTATTTCCAAAAATCGTAAATTCAGTTGTAAAGAGAAAGAGGAAAGAAAGAGGGAAGTGAAGAATCTAAACCGACACACCAGAAAAATCAAGACTCAAAGCTTTGTCAGATTTAAAGGAAGAAAAACGGCTTATCAGAGACAACGCGCAAAAGAACTCAAATCAGCTAGAAAGTTGTTAAATTTGCATCCAAAAACTGCTGGACGAGCGAAGCAAAGAAAAAAAAAACCAAAATATTCTGAAATAGAAAGTGACTATACAAGTGGATCTAGCGATTTTGAAACTAAGGATTCATCATCAGACTTAAACTTTAGTTTATCCGACGATGATACTTCTGATCATGAGCTGACGATTCCTATTCAGCCGAATCAAGACAATTTAAAAGAAGGAGATTTTGTCATTATTAAATTCGGAAAAAACGACTAACGTTAAACACTATGTTGGTAAAATTCTTTTCAAATATGATGGCGCTGAATATCAAGTTTCCTGTTTAAGGAAGAAACCATCTGGAATCTTTATATTTCCGGATGTAAAATATGAGACGTCGGTGAACATATCAGACATTATACTACGGTTGCCGATGCCAACTCTTTCTTTTTATAACTTATTGATAAGTTACAAAAATAACTTATTTGCGATTAATTTTAATTTATCTACTTAAAGTTAAAACTATTTTAAATGTGATTTTTTTAGTTTCTAAAGATTAATTTTACAACTTAAAGTATTTTATCCCTCAGTTATTGTATGCTACAGGATTTAGGAAACATAAATATGTTATTACAATTATTGAAATAAATTTTATATAAAACAACAAACACTGGTTTCATAAAAGTAATCGTCCAACTATATGTATCAAAGTGCCCCATGCATTTTTATCACATGCATCAAAATGACCCGTACCTGGGGTAAATTGATTCGAACCTTACTTTGTAAACCAATTATGTAAAGCTTTTGATTTTATTAATCTACACCAAATATTAAATCAAAAATGAAAATAGAACAATAACCCCTTCATTGTAACGTATAAATTTTATGGTTTGTTTATTTTTAAGTTATTTTGTCAAAGCTAAAAAAAATAATTAATCAATGTGCCCCTACTATAGTTAAAACTTTCAAAATCTGAAACAATCTGTAGGTTAATAGCTTAACAAATTTAATTCAGATCTACTCCCAATCTAACCTCTCAGTAAGCCAAAAGCGCAAGAATCTTCCGGTAACCCATCTAGAAATGTTAAAATTTATTATAATTCATATCTCTGAAAATTGAAATGAAATTAATCAGTAGTTTCCAAGCAACATCCAATAAACCGAACTAGTAGTTATTTAAATTTAAATTTAGACTCTGAAACAAAGTATAAATTAACAGTTCCTACTTCTGGAAATCTATTGCTGATTCAGCACTCAACATGTTAAATAATAAAGTCATAATCCAATTCACCAATTCACCTAAAGTTATATCACAATTTCCAGTAAAAATATAAAAACTGTTACAGAAAACGTCCGGTTCGAAAACTAAACGAGCATAATTGCAAAACCAAAACACTTTAAATGTATTTGATTTAAAATCGATTTACGAATCACAAATAAAATCACTTTTAATTTAATTATTATATTATTAAAATAAAATATGTGATTTTTTCATAAAAATTTACAATTTATGTACATTTTTACAAAACAAAATATTGATACATTTTATATTACTATCACGACACTGTCATGGCAGAAATAATGATGTTAGATCATCACTTTCCATTTTGATTTTCTTATTCTTCATTCTATAACCAAATTCCAATAGGAATTGCGTAAAAGAGACAGTCGATAGTTTACTCAATACAAAATGAACTTTTCATTTTGGTTTATATACGCACATCCATTTTGTATATAAAAATCATAAAAAACAAATGGCATGTTTGATGTTTACGTTCTTACTATTAAAAGAAAGACCAACCATATATCCTGCATATATCCCTCCTGCATTCTTTGATTGGCATGGCACATACATAATGCACCCGTTTATACACAAACAAATACAAATACCTTCGAGAAAGAGATGTCTTATGTAGGCAAACAACAAGCACTACACTCACGAGCATTATTTAATCCAAAAGCATTAAATTTAAAGAAAATTTGATAAAAACCTGGCAAATGTTCCGGATAGACACATTTTATGCTTCACTCGGCTATTTTTTAAGCAATTTTCCAATTATACCCCACACTATTTTCACAAATTAAAAAGAAATTAAAAAAAAAAATTAAAAAAAAATTAAAAAATGATTTGTCTCGACTGTGTTTTTTTTATACGCCATTTTTAACAAAGTTATTTTTTTGTATACAGGAAGATTTTTTAATTTAAAATATTCACTATGAACCCTTTTTATTATCAAACAAGATCACGTTGTATTTATTTGTTTATTTCAACACACACACACACACACACAAGGCAACAACTAACAAACACTTTTTTTCTGAATTTACATCGAAAATAAAAATACAATTTAATTTACGCAGGAAGACAAAAAAACACGTCCTCTGCGTTCGAGATTTCATCGCGCACCTGTCGAAAGATTTATTAGAGATAATTATTTATCTAACTCTCCACTCAGTAACATGCAACATGGTTATAGAGTAGGTAAGTCCTGTGAAACGGCTCTACATGAACTAAATAGTTTCTTGTGGGTACTTTCCTGGACATTGCAGGAGCCTTTGATAGTACATCGTTTTCGTTGATTACTAACGCCTGCTCTAATTTCGATATTGATCCCACCATTGTAAGATGAATTGATTCTATGCTCAAATCTCGAAAATGTTGGGGTCAAAGTTACCAAAGATTGTCCTCAGGGAGTTGTGCTCCCACCCATTTCATAGCTTTTGTTGATTGACGATCTACTTGTGAAACTTCAGCAGTCAGGCTTTGTTGCTCAAACCTACGCTGACGATCTTGTTATTACTGTCGCTGGAAATCACCTGTTATCCGACTTAACGCAGAATGCCTTATGTATTCTGGAGTCGTGGTGCTGTGGAAAGGATTTACACGTCAATCCTTCTAAAACTGGTTTGGTTATATTTACCAGGCATCGAAATATTAATGGCCTAATTGTGCCCTTTCTTTTCGGGAGGTCGATTAACACATCCGAACACGTTAATCATTTAGGTGTCTTCTTCGATACTCAACTTTCCTGGAATTTTCACCTTGAGTATAAACTTCAAAAATCAACTGCCATCTTTTGGCAGTGTAGGCGAGCCTTTGGGAAAACCTGGGTTTAACTCCAAAAATGCGGTATTTCATCTATAGATCGTTGGTTCTACTAATGTTATCTTATGCTTTAATTATTGTTTGTAGGGCCATTACAGGAGCTATGGCATCAACTCCCCTTCTAGCCATGGAATCAATTCTATTCTTTCCACAGGTACATTCTTTTATTCTTTGCTCAGCTTGTACTGCTGAATTAATTAAAATCATATAAATTAAAAATTTAAATAAATAGAATTGTGTCTATTAGCCGATTTCGTTGAATGATTGTTCGTAAATACTAATATACATCTACATGTTATGTAAAAACACATTTAAAATGGTCTAACCACCGGTTGCATATTAGAAATTACATGAATTAATTAACTAACATTCAAATATAAAAAAATTAAAAAATAAAAACTTTGTTTGCTGTACAGACAGCTTTCTTGTGCTGAATTCGCTGAAGAATCCCTTGACGGTGTCAAAATTTCTTCAGGACTGTAAATACTTTATGCATCTTCTCTGTGCAAGTAGTAGAGTGACGAGAGCAATTGGCTTACTGGTCACGGTCATTTTAAAGTACATTTTCAGCGCAAGAAGCTTACTCATGATGCTCTATGCGAGGATTGCCTTGAAGACGATGATGACTGCATTCACTTCGTTTGCAGTTGTCCTGCTTTCAACGGAGTTAGGTTGCAATTATTTGACTCTAAACTGCTTCAGTTTACTGAGGCTGTAGTACGCTGTCGCGATTAACGATAGAATCACTGGTTTGCACCATGGGCCCTTCGTGGCATTGAGTGCGGAACCTCGGGTGGTTCCAACCAATACTATACTAATCAGCACGTTTTCACTTC
The DNA here is from genome assembly GCA_958295665.1 of Tipula vernalis. Taxonomy (NCBI): domain Eukaryota; kingdom Metazoa; phylum Arthropoda; class Insecta; order Diptera; family Tipulidae; genus Tipula; species Tipula vernalis. Next base: position 297,939,187 of record OY282559.1, on the reverse strand, counting down.
AAATCCAATTATGATAAAGCAAAAAAATTCTGATATTCCAATAAGTTTTCAATCTTAGATGTTTAAACGTTTACATTGTTTCTGAGTTATTTACAGTATACTTGCTAGGGAGATAATGCTGAACGATTTAAACTAAGTAATTGGAAGTAAACAAAATTGTATTTTAACGAAATAATATTAGCCCACACACTCTTATTCAGAAAACAAATTCGAATACAAAATATTTGCAAAATTCAGGCCAAGCTCAAATGTTATCCAAAAACACAAAACCTTAATAAATATTTTTTCAAGATTATCGAAATAGCACCAATGTTGCTTATGGAACATAAATAAACAAAATCGAACCTAGCAAAACACATTTAACAATTTATTCCATCCTGATCCATATTTTATAATTTTCGACACATATACATAAATTTCGTAACGAAATATAACCTACCCCGACCAACAAAATGCTTACTTATGTATGTACATTGTGGTTATGGAGAAATGTTTACCTCAAAATATTTTTTTTTCAATATAAAATTTTTATGTTACGCACATACCAAACTCAAAATATTTTCCATCAATTTTCATTTTGGTTGCTATGTGTATGTACCTAGGTATGTATGTACATATATATCTCGTAATTTTTGGCTGGGTGGCTTTTAGGTGATTCATATATCTATCAAACATAATATTTACCGCATAGGAATCCATTTCCTTATTTAAATAATTTAAGATTTATGTTATCATTTCAACGATGTTACATTTTTTTTTTAGATCATATGCCTCGTCGTAAAATTTTAAAGGTGTGTTGGTTGGTGTTGTACTTAACGGTAAGAAATTTGTAGGTACATCGAAGTCAATTTTTTTTTCTTATGCCTTCTTATTCGTAAATAAAAATAACATAAATTTTATGCCCGTTTTTTTTGGATCCTGATATCAACAAAAAAGTTAAAATGTATAAATTGTGTTGTACCTTTTTTGCGGGTGTAAGTTTCAGATACTAATGGTTTGATATATAATTGAAGATAAATAACCTTTTGGAATGTATAATAAGTAACTTCGATTTAAAAAACGGAACCAATATAATACAACTTAGAGAATATGTTGCAAGTAAATTTTGTTGCGATGGACATCTCTTAAATTATAAGACGTAACATTTTAACATCATGTTTATTGAATTTACTAAATTTAGCTTGATTTGAAATGTTAGAAGGTTAATTAAAATACTACCATCTTAAATAATCACCTAGATCAAGAAAAGTGACAGTTTCAGATCAGCTGCCGTTTCTTCGATTAGACCAAGCATTCAAACATTCCGTACGATGTTGAAAGGCCGAATATCGAAAGGCCGAACGCCGAAAGGCCTAATGTCGAAAGGCCGAATATTGCATAACCGAATGTGGCTGTAACGAAATATTGTCATCCCATATATTTTAAAAGTTCATCGTGGAAATGGTACGGGGTGTAAGGGAGGAAAGAACAGCAAGAAATCTAGGTGAATCTAAGAGGCATGGAATCATTAGTGTATTAAGTTAATGTTTTAATACTTCGTGCACTGTAATGTAACAGCCCCAGTATTTAATTTTCTGCAATTTGAAAAGTATTAGTGAGGAAATTTATTGTTTATGGTCTAAAGAAGCCGAACATTTTTTTTTTTTGGGGAGTAACCTTTGGAGGGTGAAGGAAAGTGGACATAAAAAAAGATAAAAATAAGAATAGTAAAGCTGAATAATTTTAAAAATTAAGTTAAAAAAAAACTATCAATCAGCATAGTATGAAGTGCATAAAATTTTCAATATTAATACTAATTATAAACTAAATATTAAATTGTGATCATTGGAATCACCTAAATAATATCCAAGTGTAGTGTGTAGTACGAAAACAATTTTTTTTGGTTGGACAGAATTCAATTCGAACATTCCATAGAATTCTGCTCCGTTATCGAAACCAAGAAAATTTTAAAAAATTCCTAAGTTTATTGAATCGTAATGTTACAGTATATATTGTAACAAATGCATGTTACTGGCACTACAGAACAAATCTACAGTAGGTTAAATTAGGGAACGGTTCAGGAAAAGTTCTGATGCACAAAGGGGGAAAAAAAAGTAAACTTAAGTAGTTCCGGTTGAAAAATTTTTAATCAGAGCAATATTGAAAATTTTTTGGAAAAAATGATTGTTTTAGAAAAGAAAGAAAAAAAGGGAGTTTGGGAAAAAAATTCTGTGAGGCAAGAACGAAAAAAAAACATTATTATTGGGAGTTATACAATAAAAAAAGGAAAAAAAAGTTTTTTAATCATAACTTGTGCATACCGTGAAAGTCGGGTATATAGTGATTTGTGGTAATTGAATATCTAAAAGTAAACCAATTACTCGTAATCCATTTGGGACTGTGAATAGTTTGCCCGTGTATAGGCTATAGATTAAATATTGTAAAATAACTATACCCATTAATTAGTGTAAATAGTATATATGTCTATACTAAAGATATTATGAGGAAGTGAATTTGGTTACAACGAGTTTGCTGAGTGGCGGATATCAATCAGGATATTCCCATAAGTTTGCAGTGCTGGTGGATCGCATTGTACTGTGTCCTGGGTGTGCAGAATTAACATTAAATAACAGATGAGGAAGTGAATTTGGTTACAAGGAGTTTGCTGAGTGGAGGATATCAATCATGATATTCCCATAAGTTTGCAGTGCTGGTGGATCGCATCGTGGTGTGTCCTGGGTGTGCAGAATTATCATTTAATAACAGGTATTCCTGTAAACCACATTTTTTTGCTTTATATAATTTTTTAGTATCTGGCGGCTATACGCTTTCCTATTTCGACTAATCGGTATGTACACAGCATGATCGGTTAAAAGGGGTAATATCAAGTCGTTGTGAAGTATGAGGGAATGTGCGTGATTCTCCAGAAATATAATGTTGGCTTACCGAGAGAAAATGACCCACGACCGAATAAAAAAAAATATGACCTCACCGAACAGAGATAGCAGGTGACGTGTCTCTCCGAAGTGGTAAGGTAACATTATGGCGCCCAATTTTGGCTTTGTTTATTTATATGAAGATTTTGTGTGGTTGTGATTTCGTGTGAGGTGTGAAACATCTGCTGGTTTGGGAAATACTTTCAATTCTCCTAGGTTGTGGATTGACTTTTAGTATTCTAAAGCCAGGATGGTTGATACTTCCTGGGATTTCAAATCAAACCAGAAAATATTTTACGATGTGAATTTTCATATTTCAAATTTTTCCAAATTTCTTTTTGCTTTTTTCATTGTTTCATTGGGACACTAGGTTCTGAAATAGATTCTTTTGCTTACTCCGATTTGGATTGATTTTGCACTTAAAGTTTATTCATTGATACTGGTGTACTGTTAATGAGCAGGTGAGAAAAACAGAATTTCAAGTTTTGTTCGAAGTTAAATATAGTGTTGAGACAACTTTTGCTTTGGGTGATTTACCAAATGGAACCATTAAGATTTGTTCTCTTATTCTATTTGATTTTAACAATATTTTGCGTACACTAAATAAAATAGATACCGATTCAAACCACTTATATTTTCCATTTTAGTTTCTGATTTTTTTTATTTTTGGGGAGTTGCGGTCATCCTACTTCTTCACAACGACTTCTATACATCGCGTGTCAAATAATCAAGCTAAACACATTTTTTTCCACGGACTAATTTTTTTTCTCGATTAGTAACTAATCATTTTAGTTTCTTTTACTCTAGTAAAATAAAGTATAGTAATCATGAAAATTTTGGACCTTGAGATTTTTAGAGATTTATTTGTTTTGAAGTCCCCTGAGTCCGAAAAAGTTGGTTTCGAAATGGTGTCTGTCTGTCAGTCTGTCAGTCTGTCAGTCTGTCAGTCTGTCAGTCTGTCAGTCTGTCAGTCTGTCACTCTGTCAGTCTGTCAGTCTGTCAGTCTGTCAGTCTGTCAGTCTGTCAGTCTGTCAGTCTGTCAGTCTGTCAGTCTGTCAGTCTGTCAGTCTGTCAGTCTGTCAGTCTGTCAGTCTGTCAGTCTGTCAGTCTGTCAGTCTGTCAGTCTGTCAGACTGTCAGTCTGTCAGTCTGTCAGTCTAGTCTGTCAGTCTGTCAGTCTGTCAGTCTGTCAGTCTGTCAGTCTGTCAGTCTGTCAGTCTGTCAGTCTGTCAGTCTGTCAGTCTGTCAGTCTGTCAGTCTGTCAGTCTGTCAGTCTGTCAGTCTGTCAGTCTGTCAGTCTGTCAGTCTGTCAGTCTGTCAGTCTGTCAGTCTGTCAGTCTGTCAGTCTGTCAGTCTGTCAGTCTGTCAGTCTGTCAGTCTGTCAGTCTGTCAGTCTGTCAGTCTGTCAGTCTGTCAGTCTGTCAGTCTGTCAGTCTGTCAGTCTGTCAGTCTGTCAGTCTGTCAGTCTGTCAGTGTCCTCTCTACAGCCCAGATGGTTTAACCAATAGAACTGAAACTTCAGATTTAAGCTTTTTTGATAAATTGGGAGGTCCCAGTGAATTTTACTCCAAATCGGCCAACCGGAAGTGGCCACTCCCTTGGTCCAGAAAATGTATTTTGCAAATATCTTAAAAAGTATAAGGTTTACAAAAAATTACTAAAAACAAAATGTTTCCAAAAATTAAAAACAAATAAAAATAAAAAAAAAATTAAAAAAAAAAATTGAAAAATTTAAAAATTAAAAAAAAAATTAAAAAAAAAATTAAGAAAAAAATAAAATCTTCTCAAAATTCTCTGTTCGTAAAAGAAAGTCGTGTGTTGGCCACACCTCCAATTTTTTTGTTCGGTTTCAGCGAGTGTGGTTTTTTTGATTTTTTTTTTGCATCAGAATTTTTGCTGGTAGCGAGTACAGCTTTTAAGTTTGAGGCAAGCTGTGAGATTTGTTTTAAGTAACTATAATATTGTAGTAAAATAATACGTTATCAGTTATTTAGGTATTTACCTGGGTAATATTTATTGTGGCATCGTGTCACCTGTATATAATTTCTGTTTATATTTTTTGTGTATATTAACTTGTGAATAACATTTTTTTATCGTGTTGTAAATAAAAATGGAGGGTTTTAATATTAGTTATTTAAAACCAGATGAATTTTTAGTCGAATGTAACGTAAGAAATATTGATGGTAGTCCAGGTGAGAGATTAGCAAGGCTAAAGGTATTAGTTGATGAAGAATTTAATGATTCTATTCTTCAGCCTTGCAAACCCCATAAACAAGCTTCGAAAAATCCAGATCGCGAGATTCGAAAATGCGTTGGGAAATTACAGGAACATCGAGCTTGGGTGGTGAGTCTAAAGAATGAAGAAGTTAGTCCGAAATATTTTCATGGGGTGTTGACTAGAATTTGGCATGTGATACAAAGATTAGAGCGATTAGTATTAGTTTCAAGGCGCTACAAAAATAATTGTATGGATGCTTTAAAAGAAGGCCAAATTTTAGAAAAACACATCCAGAAATCTGTGACAGATAATATGTCATTAAACGAAACGATTAGGATACTTGAAGAAAGCAGAAAAAATTTAATAGAGGAATTATCTTCTTCGGAGGATGAACTTTCGGATTGTGAATCAACGGGTTCGAAAAATTCAACAAATACAGTAAGCTTTGTCGAAAATGAACCTGCTGTAACCAATGAGCAAATATCACAGAATACGAGTATAATGCAGCAGATAATTTCAGGTATGCAAAATTTAAATTTGACCACTAGGGCATTGGCAAATGCTCAACAAAATCCGATTCCACAATATTTTTCAGTTCCACCATCTGGCTATAATAACACATTACATTTTTCGTGTCCAAATTCCAATATTCAAACTCAACCTTTCGGACAACCACAACCAATGCCTATCTTTACTACTCAACCAACTTCTGTGTTCGGGCCGTATGATCGGAAACATCAATTGTCGAATTGGAAAATTGATTTCGATGGTTCTACGGATGGCGTACCAGTAGAGAGATTTCTCTTTAAAGTAGAACACTTAGCTCGTACATACCAAGTCACTGAATACATAATAAGGGACCAATTTAGTGCATTGTTGAAGGGATCTGCCTCTAATTGGTATTGGTGCTACATTGAGCGTAATCCGAATTCGTCTTGGGGTGAACTTAAAGCTGCAATTATTGAGCGTATTCAAGATCGACGTACAGATGACGATATTCGTAGGCTAATTGATTCTCGCAGACAAAGAACAGGAGAATCTTTCATCGAATTTTACAACGAAATTCTTTCCCTGACTCTTCGATTCCGAATTCCGATTCCGGATTCGGATATTTTAAGAATGCTTCGCTACAACTTGAACGTTGGTCTTCAGAATCATCTTGCTGACCAAGATATTGCCTCCATTAGTGCTTTGGTAAGAAGATGTGTCGCTCTCGAAGATATGTGGAAACGGCACAATTATGTACCCGACAAGTTTTGTAGACCACAATATCACGTGAGTGAAATTGTAAACCCTGTAGTAGATCAAACTGGTGTGACCACTGATAATATTAATCAAAACTTTGTCTCGGACAAGAATCAAAAGTGTTCGTTTTCAAACTTTGGTCCACAAAATTATAATTCATCAGTAAATCCTAATCTCGGACAATTCCAAAATTTTAACCAAAATCCGAACCAAATTGATGCGTTTCAGCAAAATTACAATCCGTCAGTAAAGCCTAATATACCGAATAATTTTATTTGCTGGAATTGTTTTGATATAGGACACACTTTTGCTAAATGTTCAAAACCACTGTGGTTATTTTGCCGCGGATGTGGAAAAGACAGGTGCACAAGAAGTAACTGTTCAAAGTGTTATTCTTCGGGAAACGTAGAGACGAGGACTCAAGGGGCTGCCATGAACCACCCTCGAAACACACGGCAGCCATACCAACCATATGTGACAAAAATTTTGACCAACAACTCCCACCAAAATCAACATTAAAATATTCGGCCGAACCCAATTTTGTTATTCCAAATTCTAAATTGCAATTTTTTCCTGAAAATAGTACCTCGGTAATCTCAAATCAATCTAAAAGAAAACGGTCGGATAAAGCTAAATCTCGTGTTTGTAAATATTGGGACAAACGCAAAACACTAAATTTTTAAATTTCGGAAACATTCATTACCGAGCATTTAGATGATACACCATACGCCAACGTTGGAATTAATTGGGTACCGTATAAAGGTCTAATGGATAGTCGTGCCTCTATTACTGCGTTGGGACAGGGTTGTGAAAAGTATCTTTTAAATCCTAATATAAAAATTCATAGCATATCCTCGGAAGTCAAAACAGCAGGTGGGCAAAAGCAGCGTGTTATAGGATATTTTGGGGCTACTGTCTACTACAACGGTAAACAGAAAGTAATGAATATTTATCTAATTCCAAGCCTAAAACAAGCTCTCTATTTAGGCATAGATTTTTGGAAATTATTTAAAATAATTCCAAAATGTATCTCAGAGTTGGATAAAGATGATTCTGACTTCCACGTTCTTTCCCATGATCAAAAATGTCGCCTTGATGCAGTCGTTAAACAATTTCCATCGTTTAACAAAAACGGTCTTGGCAAAACATCCATAATTTTGCACAATATTGACGTACAAGGTGCTACGCCCATCAAACAACGATACTATCCCATATCTCCTGTGGTACAAGCTGATTTGTTTGCTGAGATAGATCGGATGGTATCTTTGGGAGTAATTGAAGAATCCAGAATTGCATGGAGTTCACCCGTGACATTAGTTCGGAAACCAAATGGCAAGGTCCGTCTTTGTTTGGATGCAAGACGAGTGAACGAAGTGACGAAAAAGAATGCGTATCCGCTGCCTATAATCGACGGACTCATCAGCCGATTGGAGGAAACAAGATTTATCTCAAGTATCGACCTGAAAGATGCATTTTGGCAAATCCCGTTGGATGAGGAGTCCCGAGATAAGACGGCGTTTACGGTCCCTGGTCGCCCTTTGTATCAATTTAAAGTTATGCCATTTGGTCTCTGTAATGCGCCTCAGAGTATGAGCCGGATAATGGACCGTGTGATTCCTAATGAATTTCACGATCGCGTCTTTGTTTATCTGGATGACCTTCTAATTGCTTCTAGGACATTTGAAGATCATCTCGAATTGCTTTCAATTGTAGCTAAGATATTGTTTGATGCTGGTTTAACAGTAAACCTTGAAAAAAGCTACTTCCTCCTCAAACGCATCAACTATCTAGGTTATGTGGTTGGCGACGGAACCCTTTCAACAAACCCGGATAAGGTAAAAGCCATACACGATTATCCAATACCAACTACTCCTAAAAAACTTCGTCGTTTCTTAGGAATGGCGGGATGGTATCGGCGCTTTATTCCCTCCTTTGCTTCTCTTGTTGCGCCTCTAACAGATCTCACCAAAAAGAACTCAAAATGTGTTTGGTCCTCGAAAGCCCAGCAAGCGTTTGTGTCAAATTGGCGCTTTCAAATGCTCCAGTGTTGGTACACGCAAATTTTTCCAAACCGTTAAGTGGTAAGGTAACAATATTATGTTGTACCTCCAAAGTGGTAAGGTAACAATATTATGTTTTTTTTAATTAACAAGCATAATGATAATAAATACCGTTCAAACGGAATGGGTACGAAAGGCTAAATTTGAAAGGGCCGAATGTCGAACTCCCGAATGTCGAAGGGCTAAATGTCGAAGGGCCTATTGGGTGGAAGGGTCGAATGTGTCGAAGGGCCGAATGTCGAAGGGCCGAATGGGTCGAAGGGCCGAATTCTTTTCGAATTAATAATTTTACAACAGCAAATGGTGTAATAAATGTTCCTATTATAGTAGTCCTTCTTTTTTTAGCTTTTCTCCCACTCCGACTGCGTAGTATCCTAAAACATTGTGCACTGCATTTGTGATCGTTCTATTTCTATGTATTGTTTTACTCAATGTCAGAAACTGGGAAGATTGCCAATAAGATATAGGTAGTACGGCGCAAAGGATAGTGGAATGTTGATTTGCACTATGATATTGGTTTCTACTAACTGAAAGGTGTATGTAGTTGGTATGTGTCTTGTAATTTATTCCATGTATTGTTCTAATTGAGCTAGGACAAGTAATGAAGAATGTAATAAGTTCTGTGATGAATAAATATCGTTTCGTCTGCTGAGTTTAATATCGAGCTAATTCGTGCAAATTTGTTAATTAATTTTAATGGTTTTGAAATGAAACAAAACAAGCATGCGTACATTTGGGATTAAAACGATATTTATTTTAACAGTTCCCTGCCTGTGTACCACCGGTAAAACACTCCCAGTTACCAGTGCACCACCGGTATACCACACTAAATATTACAACAAGCGGCCGATGACCATCGGTATACCACGCAGAATAATTCACCTAGTGGCCAGTCACTACCGGTATACCACTCCTTATAATACTACTAACGGCCAGTGACCACGGGTGTACCACGCAAAATTATTTGAATTGAGGTCAGTGGTTACCAGTATACCACCATGAAAATTAGTCCCATTGGCCAATGTACTCCCAGTATACCATTTTCAAATCTAATCAAAGCAGCCAATGTACAATCGGTATACCACGATAAATATTGTTTTTAACGGCCGGTATACCACCGATAAACCACGGCATTAAGAAATTTGAAAAAAAAAAAAAATAAACTAAAATTTTTTTTGGTTTAGAAATTATAAGAAAATTATTTATTTCGGAAAATAATAGTTATGTCAAATTGGGGCAGTAAATATAATAAAAAAAATTATTTCGCTTTATTCGTTTTTTCCAATAAAAGCTTTATGAATTATGAAAGAAGGTTTTATGCACAGGTATGCGCTATTAGGACACTGCTTGCAACACGTGTTACTCTTTTAGCTTTATTTCGAGACTGTGTTGGCCCACTATTCCGGGAAATTTCTTGGTAACAGACCGTGCATCGCTTTCTGTTTAATCTCCCATCCTTGGATTTGTGCACTATTTCTATAAGACGATGTGTAGAGCTCAGAAGTTCTTTATTCAGTTCAGATATTTAGCCATTGTTAACCGTTTTCGTAATGGGTTTTATATTTTAAATATAATAAATGAGTTCACCACACTGATATTTAAAAGTAGCTCTAGGGCGCTTTAGTTGATCTGACATATCAACCCCTTGTTTGCTATTGTTGTAGTATTCAATTACATTGTTTTTTTTGTTGTTTTTGTCTTTCACAAAATAACATCAACTAGCGTGCCATCGTGTTTTGTTGAGAGAAAATGAACATCCTTCTTATATCTCCATTTTCCTACAACAATTCCATAACGTTCTTTGCAAATAGTTTCATCTATAACATTACAAAAATATGTATTTATGATTACTATTTTTTATTACTATTTTCAATTTAGGAAATTGTGGTATGCCTTTTCGATTTTTTCGAAGAGTTCCTTGAACATGAGTTTCTCTTTCCAGACAAAAAGTTGCCGGCTCCAACGAAGTGTAGAAATTATCTATGGTCAAAGTTCTACCTGCGTGGAAATATTCCCCGATTAAGTCAATGCAAATTTGCGTTGACATAGAATGTTCCGAATATCGCGTTTTTTTTTCTTTCCCAGCGTAAATTTTCAAATCGAACGTGTACCGCTTCTTATTAGTAATTTTGAACAGTCCATATTTTCATATTTACTGGCTTTGCCTGGATTATACTGTTTAAAGCTTAATCGGCCTTGGAAGTCAATGATTCGCTGTCTGCACTTAAATACTTCTTATATAAGGATACACAAATATCTCTTAATTTGTCAATTTTAGGTGTTTTTCTGATTACAATTTGAAATCTGTTGCGGCTCATAATTTTTGTTGCAAATGGTTGTCGTAGAACAGTATCCTTACTCCAGTAGTCACTTAGTTCTGGTAATGGTACTACATCCATAAATCTAATTAGCCGTAACAGATTTTTTATTTCAATTTTATCCGTATCATACCATTGACTTAATCTGATACTTTGGTGATTTGCTAATCTAATTAATTGTTTAGAGATTTTATTTCTGCGTCGTTTCTCTGGTCATTCAATTTCTCGTAATTGATTTCCGCCGGATATCGGTGGCTATTTGTCCGATGTAATCGAGTTGCCTCGCTTGACGATCATTCACTGTTGGGGGTTTCTGTGCGAAGGTAAATGTAAGCGGCTTATGATCGGTGTATATGTGACAAATTCTTTCTTACAGCATGAATTTGAAATGTTTAACAGCCAATTACATTACTGTGAGCTCACGATCATGCGTGCTGTATCGAAGTTGCGTTTTGTCGAAATTTTTGAGATAAAAGCTAACGGTTGAAGTCCGTTGTCAACGACTTGATAAAGTACTGAGTAAAGCGACGTTGGACAAATCGTGTTTGCACTTATCAAATATATTCCTCGCTTCGTCCATCCACTTTAACATCGTTCAATCGTTCTTCTAATTTCCAGGAATCATTTCCAGTAATTTAACTTGAGTTTCCATGGCGTTTAGTAAAAACTTGCGATAGTATTTGACTGTCGCCAAAAATTTTTTTAGTTGATTTACCAATGTGATTTGATGGCTTCGATTTTGACGGGCAGCGGCAAAAGTCCTTCGGTTGAAACGCGATGTCCAGATTCGTATTTGGCAACATTTATTAATAAATTGCATTGTTTCATGCGCCCAAAAACGATTCGCAGGTGTTCCTGGTGCTCTTCGGGCGTTGTCGAGGCGATGCACAAATCGTCGATGTACGCAAACACAAAATCGAGATCGCGGCAAACTTCGTGAATTAATCGCTGGAAAATTTGTGCAGCGAACGGCGTCGTAAAAGATGTTTTTTCAATGTCCTCTTCAGCGACTGGAACCTGATGGAAGGCTTTTTCCAAGTCGATATTTGAAAAAATGGTCTTTCCTTGCAAATTGTGAACGAAATCGTTCACATACGGAATTAGGTAGCGATCCGGAACTGTGATAACGTTTAAAGCGCAATAATCACCGCAGGGGCGCTATGATCCATCGGGCTTCTTCACCATGTGAAGCAGCCATGTCCAACTACTGCTTTCATAAATAATTTGCAAGTTTCTCGGGCTCCAATGTTCGAGGTCGATATACAGGATGTCCTGTCGTGATAATTCGATGTAGGTACTCTAACGATAGAAATTTCTTTTCCTGGCATTAGAAAGCATCATAATTTGCTTGACCTCTTCTAGCGTAATTCAAATCCAATTGATACGTTTTGTATTCGATCGTCTCGTCTACAGTAATGCGCACACAATTTGAATTCAGGCCAGTGAGCGGGTCGATTATTTTTTTCCATTCAATTCGATAATCAATCCGTAGTTTGTAATGAAATCTGCACCGTTGATTGAGGTTGCTACGTCTGCAATAAAAAATGTCCATATGAAGTCACGACGTATTCTAAGGTATACCTTCATTGTTGTAGTACCAAACGTTTTGATTTCGGTGCCGTTTGCTAAGAACAGTTTAATTTCCAATAGTTTACAATAGCCTGCTGACCGACTGCGTGGCATGACTGATACGTCGACACCTGTATCAATCAAAAATCCGATGTTCGTAGTATTGCCGTAAATTTTCAGTCGGTTAATGAATTTGGATTTAGGCTGTTCGTTACCTAAATCCGACGCAGGTTGTTGTCTTTATTTACTATTTGACTGGGTGGCATTCGTGACGTCAAAATTGAACGGGTTGCGGCAACGGTTTGGTTTAACGCAAACATCCAATGAAACCAACAATTTTGATGCTCTGAACACTTCAATGGACAGCTTTTGTAGCACACTGATTTCGGAAGATGCTGAAAGAGTAAATTCCGAATTACATGATGATATGGGTTGCTTCGATCGCCGATTGTACGTAAACGAATTGATTCAACCAATGCGTCGGCTGCTATGAGTCGATCCTTGATTTGTGAACCTTTCATATGAATAACTGCAGCGTGCGCTATTTCGGGTAGTCGCGCGGCCCAGAGATCGATGAGTGCAGTTTCCATTAGCGAATCGGATGCCAAATGTTTTAATTTTTGATATAACTGGGTCGGTTTTGCATCATCAAGTTGTACATCGTACAACTTTTTTGCTGCAAGTTCGAGTAAAATACCACTATCACTGAGTTTATGTGCTCATACGTACCCTTTTCTGGGAATTGACCGATTTCGGTTTGGATAGCTGCCAGACCGCTGAGCAGAATTTGTGGTATTACTGCCCGATACATTTTATTATTCGTGGTTACGTTGCTGGATTGGAACCAGAACCTCAGGCTTACAAAATATAGTTGCGTGTTGTTTAGACTGTTGATCAGTCTCGGCATTGGCAAACGTGGAATCGTAGCATTTGCCTGTATGTAGACGGTTGACGCCTCTTTGTTATCTTCGTCATCGACACCGATTTGAGTTTTTCACATATTTTTCACGTTCGCGTGTTTTAATCATGTCGGGGTCACCACTTGGGATTAAAACAATATTTATGTTAATTATTTTTATTTTATTTTTACCTCCAAAAAATTTTTACAGCCCGTTTTTATCTCATCCATCTCTTCTGCTAATTTCGATCTGACTGATTTTTTCTTTTTTTAACATGGCGTCGCTTGTTTAACAACGTTGATATTTTTATTGTAGGTTGCACAATTTTTCGATAATTTGAAATTGTAACTATACTAACGTATATTGGCTACATACATATCTTTGTTCGACCAGTCTCACTGTAAGAATTGCATCGTCGCTTGGGTCATATTAATGTGGCCACAATCCAGAAGAAAATAGTAGAATTGACGATAGTATATAGAAAAATTTCTTTTGTGAGAAATTCCAATATGGAATAATGAAGAGAACGTCACATTCAGCACACAATATTCGTAATGCGGAGAAGGAAATGTACATTCATGTTTTGATGTGTTTGGAAAGATGAACGATGTTGAATTACGGTGAATTATGCTACTTGATGATGAACTTTGGTCCATTCTGTTACTTGAAGCCACGAGAAGTACATACGATGCGAAAACAGAAAGAAATTTAGCAACGCGGATGTAAAGAAAGTATTATCGAATAAAAGTATAATTTGTGAATGCATTACACCGTACACGCCTGAACAGAATGGTTCCATCGAATGAGACACGTTTCAAGAATTGGCGAGTACACTGTTGGTCGCCAGCGGCCTCGATAAAATGTTGTGGCCAGAAGCGGTACGAATGGTGGCCTCCATATGAATTTTGGATTGGGGAATAACCGCAGTTGATTCACGTGCAGGTTTTTGGTGTAGTTGGATTTGAAGTGCTGCCGAACCAAACTGGTCAAAAGAAACGAAATGGAATGCGAAGGTACGAAAGTTTCGCCGCAGCTTATTAATAATTCAATAATTTCTAATTATGCTTTCCGTCCGACAATCAATCCTCCTAGACGGTAGGCAGATGAATTTTGTAACTCGTCAGTGACAACCTTCGATTAATTGAGGGTAATGACATATGGTGCATCGACATGTCAAATGATCGTAGTACGGTTGGTTGTAAATAGGTCTTCAAGTTAAAAAATATGGGCGAGACAAGGCGATATTGACGCAAAAGAGTATTCAAAGCACGCTGGCACCGATTATGTTGAAACGTTTTTGCCAGTGGCCCGATATCATTCAGTGGTTACACTTTTGGCAATTGCTTCATCTGAAAATTGTAATAGATTGGGTGTGACCCCGTCCTATTATAGATGCCCATAAACCTGCAGCTCAAGCCGGCAAAGGTAAAATTTTTAGTCGTGGGTTTAATGGGAGGTTTTATGGACCTTGTTATACCGCAGGGGGTTAGAAAAGAGGGTGATCATGAAAAGATCACAAAGGACACATATTCAGAATAAAAGAAACTTGGAACCTGCCTATATTGACTGGCTGAAACGGGATCAGCATTCCAACATGGATGGTTATCCTCATCTGATAATACCATATTTCTTTGAGATATACTCGTGTTATATCTGAAGCAGATTTTAGCATTTAATCTTGGAATATGGTTTGTAACGGCTGCATTACGCAAATTTCATTGAAAAGAGTAAAGTGACTCATCAGTTTTATTACAATGATAAAATCTGGCATAATACGAATTTGTTTTTTTTTTTTTTTGGTTTATATTTGTTTTGGTCATTGACCTTTATTTACTTTGATTTTTTTTATATAGATATATATTTAGTAGGTAATATTAATTAATAAGTACATAATATAAAAAAAAAAACAGTACTTAGTGGGCAATCGAAGATTTTCATGGTTTTTTTTTTTTTGGATGTAGAGGTATACGACCGTTTTATGGTGAAACTGTGGTAGAATAGATATAGGGGAATTGTACAGGTTCTTGTTATTATTTTTATTTTGGTTTCTTGATTGAGTTGGTCTATTCGTCTGGAGAGGTCAAGCTGACCACATTTAGCAGCTTAAGCGACATATAAATTTATTCTGGGAATTTACAATTAAATAATTTATTTTTGGGTGAGTTTTTTTTTGGTTATTTAGCATTAAGCTATTAAACCATTTATTTAATTGGAAATTTTTGATTACCTTTGAGTTTACCTCATTGTTATTGACGGGATTTTTTTTTGTTTTTTTTAAATATTAGCTACATTTTTTTTTGTTGGATGTTGCCCCGCATTTATGGGGAGTGAGGCCTCTCCATTTTTTTTACCACAAAAAAAAAAATAGCTACCAAGATTGTACTCTGGGATACATTGTTTTGGAGTAAAGAAGTCATTTACCACATTTTGATTAAATTGAAGAAAGGAGAAAAGGAGTTTTGTAAAGGCCCGCCGGAGGAATTAGGTGGATGGATCTTCTTTAATAGTTTTTTTGTGAACAAAAAAAAAAAAACCTGTCAAGGTTGAAAAAAAAAAAAGTAACATATTGTGCGGTGCGATATATGCATATTGGTTACTATCTATTGGTGTGTTTGTGTTTGTTCAATATTCAAATGTTCGGACATTTGAACATTTAAAGTAAAAAGAAAAAAAATATATTAAGTTAATTTTTTTTTTGTTTCCTTATTTAAATTTGAAATTATTGGCAAAAGAAAAAAAATCAAGGAATTTAAATAACTAAGTGAAAGAAATAGTTTTGGTGCACGGGTAATAATTTTTCCTTTACAGCCACACGGACAAGCATACCTAAAGAGTGCTCTTTGGATTAGTTGCCGGGTGAGTTTTTTTAAATCCGCATAATTTTTATTTTGGTTTTATTTCTTGTGCCTAAGCAGTGTTGTTTTTCTTGGTTTTTTTTTTTATTTTTTTATTACATATTGATTATTTCTTTGTATTATTTGTATATTATCAAAACATTTTTAAGTTAATAATTATGTGAATTATTCAAGGAAATGAATTGATTTTTTTTTTATTGGGGATATGGGGATGATCAGAGAAGGAAGGTCATGTGAATGTGTGTTAGATCTACATACGTGTAAGATTTGTCGTACCAACAAAAAAAAAAAAAAAATAAAAAATCTAGTAACAAGAACCATCCCAAGCCGATGAATCTATCCAATAAAAAAAATATAAAGACACGTATGGTTCCTAGAATGGTACGTAACAGGTTGGGATGGGATGGTTTGTATACATCTGTTTGTCATCAAATGGCATCTTTGATTCGAAACTTATGTATTTATTTACTAGGTGTGTCCCGCCCGCAGGATGTAAACTAGTTATAACCTTATTCGAAGTACCCATTAATTGTACTCAAAATGCGTTTGCTTCAGCTGAATTGGAAATAACAGCTTTCGTCTTGTTCTTGTGTGTCCCTACCTTTACATCGATGTTTGCCTGTCGTATTTCTTCGGACATCATGATTCGAGGTTGGTTATATAGTTTGATGACAGCTAATTCGGCGTGATTAGTTCGTGATCTTTTCATTGTTTGGAACCTGAAGTACTGCTGTTGTCTCTGCTCTTGTTACGTCCAGGCCAGGTTGGTTGTCATCTCAGCAGGTACACATGAAGTGATTTGGTTTGTATTTCTTCAATCTGCGGATACCCATCTACCAAACAACGCCACAAAGAGATTATCCCTACTTGATTTTCAAAACAAAACAATGGTGGACCAATCCTAGTTATTAAAACCTAATTTATTAATGCCTAACTTATTATTTACATTAGTATCCCTACCCTATTTCCTATGTTATGTTATTATTTTTTTTACTCCCTCTCTAAACTTAACTAATTCCTAAAACTAACAAACTCTTAACACTAAGTACTGGTGTTTCTTGGTTTATGGCGAAAAACCAGAAACATACCAGCCTTCATTTTACCTTTACATCACCTCATACTAGTAGGTAGGTATTGTAAAAGTAAAATGGTAACCACGAAAAATTTATATTTTTGCTGAAACCAGTCGCCGATTCGACCTGGCCAGCACCTCATCCTCTAATCGCAAATCCAGAGCACCTAATAGGTGATTTGCTGGTATTTGTAATGACATCACTAGCCATTCAATCAACGCGTGGGTCTCAGCCTTCGTGCGAGCGCAGCTTAGTCTCCTTAACCAGCCCCGCGCCCTTGCTCTGCGCCGCAGCCAAGATTTGTACACGCGCTTATTGGCCTCTGTTCTCTACCAATGGTCTTAGTAGCCACCTTACACAACGCAAAGTGCTTCTGGTTTACAGCAAAGCATGCGCCACGTGATAGCTCGGGTACCGAATGATCCGCTTGCAACACATTATTTACGTTGGTACTCTGTGATGTACTTGTGTCAATGGAATTGACCACTAGCTCCGCTTGTGCATGATCTTCCTCTTACACTTCTTCTGCCTTCTTGAACTCTATTTCTTTCAAAAGTTCAACTTCGCCAATTTCCGCTACATTTGATTCTATCTTTTCATCTCCCTGATCTTCTTTCTGTTCTGCTGGGTTTTCACATATTATTACCACCCTGGATAGTTTGGCAGCTACATCGCTCGGTGAACTCACGTCTTTAAATAAATCAATATTCATATGACGCAGCATGCGCACCATTATATATACGCGCTGTAACCGTGCTCTTAACATTGGGCGTGTTACATTGCGATAGCGGTACCACGTCCCATGGATGTCCATCAATCTGGCTCTGATATCAGAATATATATCTTCCCCTGAAGCACCTGTCCTGATCTGTTTTAATCAGAACTGCTGCATCAGCCATAACTCCTGTTGACAGGTTGCAATCGGCCTGAGGTACCATTCCTCATGCTCTTCCTCCAGCTTTTCGACCAATGCCTCTTTCAGCGTCTCAGTCACTTCTTTGCTGGATTTATCGGATAACTCACGCACTTCAAACTCAATGAGGAGTTCATCGTTATCCAATAATTGAACTTCGAAAACCATTTTACTTCTATAACTCTAAAAATTAACCTAAACTAAAATTTCTGATTTAAATAACCTAACCTTTCAAATTCTATTTGTGATCCATTCATGCTGGAAATGTGACACCGGAATAGTAAATTCACTAAGACAGGTCAAAAAGTAAAGGAAAAAAAGGGTTATACTTTCTGATTAATAGAATTGTTGACCACATTCCCAATTATGCAATGGCATTCCAATTCTACACGAGTGATTCTCACTGCTATGGCAAATGCAGGCATTTCAACTCTATTGGGTGTTTTTCCCGCGTGTTCCACCAACCACAAACCTTCACTTCCTTCCCGGAATCTGCATCCATTCCCTTCAGAACGAGCTAGACCGCGTGTGTAGATATGTAACTTGGCGGAATTGTCCCGACCATATTTCCCATGCCTCTGTCAGAAATATTTTGGTCAGTTTCACACGGAACAACAGCTCGCCCGCTGCTGTGTTCCGTTTCATGTCATTACAATGAATCCGCTGACTACCCGTAACTACCACACCTGAATTCCACACCTGTCCATGGCAGATCAAAGGCGTGATAAGTGGGCAGAGAAACATCCTGGACGATAATCTAATGCTAATTGTGTACTGACGACCCCATCCCGAAGGATGAACAATTAATAATTGATACCGAAGTAAAAATGACGCGAACCTAACTATAATACCTACATGAAACGGGCTTTTTAATTTTGAATCTGATAATTCATCAGACGGTTTTGGTTATTGATGGGGATAAAAAAATTTACTGGATTTATTTAAGGCATAACTTCACTGGGATTTATTTAGGGGAATATCTTTGGTAACCACTCGTAATGTGGTGCCGAAACTAATGATTAATTTCAAAAAAAATATGGAGCAGTTCAGTGTCTCATTAACCAAGCTGTGAGTTGTGTAAATCGCTTACAACATGTCACCCTCACCTGGGTATGCAACAAAGACTGAAGAAGATACCGGACGAAAACGATACCTCTATGGGAAAGGGTAAATTGTTAATAAAAATAAGGGAGGTGAATTTTGGCCTCAAGATTTGGGCGCCACTGTAATAGACGGAGTGTTACCCCGACCTATTATAGAAAGTTGTCCATAAAACCTCCCAATAAACCCACGACTAAAAATTTTACCTTTGCCGGCTTGAGCTGCAGATAAATGCCGTGATGGGGCCAGGTTTATGGACAACTTTCTATAATAGGTCGGGGTAGCACTCCGTCTATTACAAAATATGAAAATGATGCAGTTTGACTTCAAGACGGATTTTCTCAAACGTAATCTCGAAGAAGCAATATACATGGGGAGTCGAGAGGGCGGCATAGATGATGCCAGCCATGGAAATGTTTGTTGTCTCATGAAAAGTTTGCATATGGCCTTAAACAGACATCTAGAGACTAATGCAACCCGAAGCTGTCAATTGTTTATTTCAAGAATTCATCAGTAACGATAAGTAAGGTATTCTTCTACGTCAACGTGTGACGATGGTATGTGTTTATCCAACAACAAAGAAGCGCTGGATGAAACGAGATCATGAGGCAAACATGATCAGTATTGGGCAATCAGCATACCTAAGCAAGATCATCGAGAAATTTGACATGACTAACGAAAAACCAATATCAACATCTGCCAATACGGGTGTCACGTTAAAAAAGTACGAAAAATCAGTTGTTTTGTTGCGGTTGTGACGCGAATCATTCGTTATTTGAAGAGGACAACGGCAAAGTGGTTAGGAGCAAACGGCGCAGTGGTTAAAGCTGCGGCGTTTGGATCAGGAGGTACCGGGTTCGAATCCCGATAGGGGCGGGGTGCAAAAGGGATTTTTCATCATCTGATTACGATCGGTGATGACGATGAACACATCTATGACCCCCTGTTGAGAGTGCAGAATCCATGGGCCGACCCACCTTTCATGTCAGCACTATAGGTTGGCATGAAGAAATGCAATGTGCAGGTGGTTTATACAAAGCGGGTCTATAGCCGTATGTCCTCGATTTGGCTACTACTGCGTAAAGTAGGACCGGTAAAATTAACTGCGAAAGAGTTGGGAGTGCCTTGAGCCCCAGAAAAGATTGCATAGATTAAAAAAAAAAAAAAAAAAAAAAAGCATCAATTCCTAATAATACTATAACCTGAAACAAATTACATTGAGGCATGACATAAAATGCTTGTGACTTCTACTACTCTAAACTATGAGTGAAAGCCCTTCAGCAGGTATGTACAATTTTTAAATGCAAAAATGGTGTTAGGTACGGAAACAGGGAATAGAAATATATAACTAATCCATATTTTGGTGGACAAACTGGGTGGATTTTTTAAGCAAGTCTGGGCAACTTAGACTGCTGCGGGGCATTTCCTTCCTGTTTTAAACTTTTAAACAAACGGAGTCATTCTTTAGAAACGATCGACTCAAATAAATTGTTACAACAAGCAAAGAATCATGTTAAAGCTTTCATTCCACTCCAACAGAACATTGGTGTCACATGTTCCAAAGGCCATTATCTCAGTAAATGTGATCAGTTTCTGTCTTTGAATGTACACGAAAGGCGAAGATTATTGTTGCGCAGAAAATTAAGTTTAACTGTTTGTCTCCAACCCATCAGTCAGTTGGTTGCTGGTTAAAATAAATATGCGATTAAACCCCTAAGATGTGCAGCAAACCGAAGCGAACGCCATTTTACTGAACTTTCACTCTTTATTCCCAAAGCGAAGGTGCAAGTTTCCGACCGATTTGGAAACTGGCTAAAGTGCAGGGTGTTGCTCGACTACGGATTACTGGCGTCATCCATAACAGAGGCATGTATTCAGTAATTAAAACTGCTTCGATCAAAAGCAATCATTCCGATATCTGGGTAGACAGCCGGAAAGATAACTTCCAGCGAAGCATCTTTAATTAATTTGCAACCGCTGTACTCTCCAGAAGCCGATATTTTGTTTTATTCTCTAGATTTCAGATTTTTAAATGATTTCAAGCTAGCTGATCCAGAGTCCAACAAGGTTGAGCCACCTCAGAGGACAGTTGCGCTTGACAATTGGAACAAACATTGTATCTGGTACCTAAATATTGAGTCGTGAGAAAACTGCTAACCCACAAGCGAACCGAAAATATTCCATTTAAAAAAAAACAACAGGTCAGCTTGGTAATTCACAAATTGACCTTTTTTTATCATCCTAGTGAAAATAGTATTCCAAAAATGTGTGGCTAATGATGCTGGGCTGGGATGATGAAGTACCAGGCGACATCTCAAGTAATGCACAAAAATCAGAGATGAGTAAAGGCTGTTAGAAAACACAAAAGTTAAACGCGTTTTTCTTAGAGTATGCAGAGCAATTATTGAGAATGACATTGTAAGCGTGAATTTAGTGCTGGCGCTCAATCAGATTTTTCTCCCTATAGAATACAGTTATGCGTTGGGCATCGAGCGGAGTACTTCCATCAAAATTTGGTAAATTTAGCATGGTCCAGAATGAAATGAAGATGCAACGAATTTCAGCACACAACAAGATGATTAGATTTTTAGCATCCGTTTTGTGATTTTTGGAAAATGTGTAATTAGAAAAGTGTATGTCTCGAATTACATCCCGAAGCAACATATCTTTAAAATATATAGCTGCCAGCACAAGAAGATTAACGATGTGATCGTAAACGGACCGGAGAATATTGGTGTTCCATCCACATTTTATGATGATGATGATTTTAGCTGCTACAGGATATGTACTGGATCCATACTTGGCTAGCTGAATTAACGTTCTTACGGCTAGGTAGTTAGCCGCCGTAGTTCCGCACGTTATAGTCCTTAGTCTATATGCCTTCATGGGCTCAGTTGGCATCTTTCTCTATAGTATACGGTGGTAGTCTTGATCTTCTATGTTAAGCCAAGCTTGACGAAACATTTTTTCTATATCGGCTGTAGTGACGATCTTGTATTTTCTCCGTCGTAGTAGTATGTCGGCTAAATCTTCTTGCAATTTAAGGCCATTCATCCTAATGTCGTTTAGTGAGACTCCAGTAGTTGTTTTTGCTGATATATCAAACACCACTCGAAGCTTAGTTGTTGCGCTGCCTAGTGTGATAACACCATGGTGTGGTATGTAGTACATTTTTCGGCAGTTTCATCTTCTGGTTTTTCTTGTGTTAGCTCCATGTGGTTTAGATCGATGTATTGTTGCATGAATGCTTGATATGATTGCTTATATGACGTGTCTTTTGTAAATGTTTTCGCGATTTGCAGAGGTCTGGCTGAGGCTCTTCTCCGGGATTCTCCAAGTTTGATGTGATTGTCCTTAAATGGAATTTTTACTGTATATCGTCCATCAATCAGCATGCCGTTTCAATGTTGTTTGGAATGTCTTTTCAACCTGATTTTCTTCTTCCGTGCGGCTTCTTCTCTCAGGAATATTGTCAATTTTTACAAATAACTTCAGTTGGTCCTCGATTGATTTGGTTGTCACCATTGTTGTTCTTGCTTGGTTGTCCATCATACTCAGGCTGCCGATTATGATCCATCCGAACTCTGTGTTTTGGACCATTGGTTCTCGATGGTTTTCCTTGATAATGCTGTTAGCTATTATCAATGGTCTAATGGATGGTCATCTGCTTTAAGTATAACATCAATAAGTTAAGATTGATAAGTTGAAGAAGTATGGATCCGCTAATTTTATGTTGTTAAGATGGGTCCATGCTCTAGTGTAATATCAGTTTCAGGTAGTTGTTGAGTTAGCCTGTTGAATATTAAAGCTTCGATGTCTAAGCTAAAGACTCCATCGAATCTTGGCACTAGCTTTATGTTAATTGTGTGTCTACAGATTCCTGCCTCATTTCCACCTATGGCTGAAATGTTTACATGTGTTTTTTATGATGTTCTGTGTATTGGCGTATTTCGAGGATATTAGTGTTGCTTGTTCCCTCATTGTGATGAGTTGTCCAGTGCCTGTAGCCACTCCTACTACTGCTGTTGGTAGTAGCACTTGATCTTGTTGGTTAACTAAGAAGGTTTTTGCTTGCCCTTTGTTGGTTGAAGCCATATTGTTACTATGCAGAAGAGTGTGATGATAACCTTGACATACAATACATCGTATCGTAGATGAGCATCAGTTGATTTTTGATGTACTGTCTTTTGGATGTTGTGTTAAACAACGTACACAAGTAGTTGTTCCGCTAATCAGTTTGATTCTTTCTAATGTTGACATCAGTTTGAATTGATTGCAGTCCTGCAATTAATGCCTTTCTTGACATCCTTTTATTAGACACTGGCTGTTTAAGGTTGCGGTATGTATCCGTTTTAATGGTGTCATCTGTTGTGGTGCTGTATTTGTCACTTTGGCCTCTAGTGATTAAAATCTCCGTTCTAGAAAGTCAAACAGTTGGTTTTCCTAACGTTGTTTCGTATAGCCTAGTGGATTCAGCGTCTACTTTTTTGCCTAGAATGAACATTACTAGTGCTTCAAAGGGGGACTTCAATTCTAGCTTATTAATGTTGTGTAACATTTTGGTTGCAGTATCATGCAATGATCGAATTGCTCCCGCTGATGCTGTATGTATTTTTGGTAGAGACAACAATGAGTTGAAGTATTTATTTGCCAGTAACCAGGCGTTGTTGTACCTGGCTTGCAGTATTTCCCAGGCTCTCGTATAATTGTCACCAGTTGTTGAGAGATGACTGATTACCTAGGCTGCTCCTTTTTGTACACTGGACTTGGAGTATGTTATTTTTATTGTGTTGGATATCTGGTTGTTGTTTTGTACGAGTTCTGGGAATATGTCGTTGAACGAACTCCACTGCTCATAATCGCCATTAAACGTTAGTATTTGTGTTTTGGGTAGGTTTACCCTGGCTTCTCCAGAAGGTATCGTTGCTTCTTCCACTCTATCCTTGAGAGTCTCATAGTAGTTATTTTGGAAGTACGGAGCTGTTTGCCCTTCTTCTTCTATTTCTACTAGGATCTCTATCTATAATGTATCAATTATCCTTGTTTGCGCAACGATCGTTAGTAATACTAAAATTGACCCCAGTTAGATTGCATATAAAATAAAACCACAAGTTCCAATTTATTCTCTGTATATATATTATTGAACAACAACTGATGACGAACAGAGAAGAATCACAGTAATAATGATCGATAACCAAAACAAAAAACATGTCTGTCAAAAAAATTTTATAAAAAAAATAAAGGGGTGACTACAAAATTTAATTACAATTATACCACCTAGCGGCAGATTAAATGCTATATTTATAATAAGCCGAATTAAAGGTTGACTTACACTAACATGCGTAGGTGCTATAAAATCAACATGTACAATTATTTGGATAATTGACATGTAAATTAAATTAATTTAGTTTAATCGATTAATTCAATTTTTTTTAAAAAAGAGTTTCTGCTTTTGCATAAACAATCCTTATACTCGTATCTTGTGATAATTACTCTATTTTTAGCTTGATATATTCCATTGATTTGTTGTTGTTGCACAGAAAGAAATATAATTGGTAGAATTAAAAAAATGCATTTCTTATTCCAAGATTTAACTAAAATTCAAATAAAAGTCAGTTTTTGCTTTCCACAATACGAAAAATTATTAATTTAAACGTCATTCTCTTTGAAATTCAATTTCATTGAAATTATAGAGTCAAAAATTAGATGTTTAAATGAAGCAACACCAAACCTTACTAATGTAATAACGACTATAGCTCAACACAAGAAAACGATTTTATCCATAGATTGCTAATTTGAAGCAATCTATTGCTAACGCAGTTTTTATAGAAAATTCTTTTTATTGAGAGGCATTTTAAATTTAAGCAAAATATGTAATTAAATAAAGCAAGCGGCTATCTTTACATTAATCAAATTCATAAACAACTCGCTTGGTTCAAAGAAGCTATTTGATCCACAGCCCACTCGTTATACGATAACGGCAATTCTAGAATAAATATTTCAATGATTTAATATTTTATAGTGAAATTTGGTTTAAATAAATAATAATAAATATTATCGGCTCTAGAAATACATATAAATTTATCGTTTAAAACTTCTTTCACAGGTAATTTGCCCAGTGGGAGTTGCATTTTCTAATATTACGAATGACATGAGTTGATATGTCTTATAAATTCAATACATGCCGTCTTACTTTGGAAACTGGAATAGTAATTGGTATGAAAATAAAAATGCAAATTATGCTCAAAATGAAAATAAAAAATTATTTTCTTTTTACTTTTGTTAATTGAAATTAAAAATTAAATAATAAAACAATACATTTTTTCAAAAATATTGCTAGAATAATTCTATACCAACAAAACTTGGTTTGAAACTGTTCCAAACGGACTGAAAATATACTGCAATGTTGTTAATTCCCAAAATAAGATACAATAGACGTAGATATTTCGTCACGCAGAGAATACAACTGAATTCAATTTTCCCATACACAATTTTATGGCAACGTGATTATTGTAGCAACCCTCTAAACAAAGCGATTCGTTTACGATACGAAAATGATGTTTGCTGTTCATACAAAACATCGTTTACGAAACGTTTTTGCGATTCGAAATCGATAAGCGATATATTTACAGATCGTATTTTTCACCGTTGCGATATATTTATTATGGATTTGCAAAACTAAAAACGGTTTTATATCTTTTAAAGAATGAGTAAATTTTGTAAATTTATTTAAAGTATGAAATTAAAATTATTACAATATAAATACAAATTGGTTGTTCACATTTGTTTCCATTTCTTTTGGTTTAATTGTAGCGGGCTCCATATTCCTCCGTTCCTTTAATTACATCAGTAAATTGCTAGTCACTTATCTTCAAAAGTATAAAATATAAGTATTAAATTAATAATCATATTGGAAAAGAAATATGTATACCTACTTGACTAAGTATCGGTATCACAGACTTGTGAAACTCAGAGCACAAAATATTTCTAATTGACACATTGTTTTTACATAAATATTGCCGCCCGCTGTCGTTTCAAGTTAAACTTGAAATGAAATGACGAGACAGAGAATGCATTACATTCGATTTATATTTTAGTTGTTTCTACCGCAGTAGGAAAGTAAATGTACATATGTTTGTGTGTCATATAAAAAATATGTATCGTTTACATATCGAAATCGCATCGTTCTTTACGAATCGTTTTTTTTGTTTAGAGGGAATATATTGATTGCTAAACAAAATACTTACAACATCAGATTATGACAGCATTATAATATGTATCATATATATTCCACGTAAATGTATAGTCATGGCAATTAGGAAATACCGAAGAAAAACTAAGCAAACTTCTCAATCAAACAAACTTACAAGAGTGTCTATAAGCGTATTGCTTTCAACCAAAATGAGTTAGGTATTTTTTGTGGTTAACGACTGGTCAAAGCAACAGCAAAAATTAACCAAATTTAGGACTAATTTTTTTTCGTGTATTTTCTTGTCGTTCGACTCTTGTGGCAGGTATTAAAACTAAAAATTTGGTTAAGATTTGTTTAACCACGAATTTTTTTTCGGTTAGCTAAACTATTTTTTGGTCTATCTAGTACGATTGTTGTTGTAATTTTTGTTTGTTTGGTGAAAGCAATACAACTTATATCAAGAAATGAAATGAATGCATTTAAGGTTAATTTTTTTGACAATTTACAATAGTATTGAATTCCATTTTGGTATTCTTTAAATTCCTACTAAGCTGAAAGTATTGTAAATCATCGCCGGCGTTGCAAATATTTTGTGACGCTTGACCGTCAGATTGCTTGTCATAATAAAATAAATCGAACAAAAATAATTCATATTTTAACTACATATATTTAAAATAATATAATATGGTAAATACATTGCTTTTTTAATGGATATTGGGTTGTATTGGGTAGAGTACACTAATTAAGATTAAGCAATGAAATTCGGTTTGTTACAAACATTTTGTTTCTGGACCCACTAATGGCGTGAAAATTATATTTAAAACTTGAATAAAATCTTTTTTTCAATAAATGTAAAGAATTTACAAACTAATACAATTCATATGTAGATATTTAATACTATTATTTTCCTTTTCTGTTGAAATTTTGTCAAAATAAGAAATATAAACTTGAAAATACTACCAACTTTTACCAACAAAGGGCTTTATTCAGATTCAATAGCCGCTCGACTAAAAGTTGGTTTCTGTTACTAAATATAGTACGTCATAATTAACAATAGATTATTTCCTAGTTAGAACCGACGCACATCTTACAACTCACATGCTATACGCGCTCAGTTTTAAGCAAACTCAAGCTCGCTTCATGGATTTTACACCAAAATCGTAAATTTATATAAAATACAAATTGAACATAACTTTTTTCAGCCCATTTTCATTTAAACAGTATTCAAATATTTCGTAGTTTCGTACTACATATACATACATACTTATGTTTACGAATGACATTCAGAAAACGCATTTTATAGGTGTACTATTTATTGCGTAAACAAATTAAATTTACAAAAAATGATTTAATGGTATTTTAATTTTAAATAAATACAATGGAATAAATTACAATAAAACAACATAAAAATTACAAATTTTACAATCTTAATTACTATAAATCGTCTGATTATGTATGTATGATAATTTCGTTACCAGGGTTTGCGTTCAACGCAATCTACCTAAGTAGCTATATCAGAATAATTTTAGTTTTTCAATTTGTGTACATGTACCACTTTTGTTTGTTAGATTGTTGTGGTTGAAAATGAAATTCTTTCTTATTCATCTCATGGGTAATAACAATATTCTTCTCTTGTTTTATGTCTACGTTTCATTATATATATTTCGTATTAAATTAAGCGAGGCCTTGCTTACTTTGTGCATGTGTGTAACATTGTTTTACAGAAAGGATTTGCGTTCACGCGCACGGCTTACTTTAATTTAGTTTTTAGTCATTTTTTGATTTTACTAGAAGCTGTTTTTGTGACTGCACAGTAAAAAAAATATAATAATTAAATATAAATATTTTTGTGTTAAAATTAATTAGTTTTTTCTATAATTAAAAACTGCAAACAGGTGAAAATTTAATTATTGTAATTAAAATTTGTGGTTTATTGCCTACAAAATAAATTTATATAAAATTTGGTTGTAATGTTCATTGCCATACCACGTGAAAAATGGCGACCATATTGGACTATTTGTTTTTGCAACAATAATTTGAAATTAGTAACTGATGCTATTATTTTGTGATTGTGATGATATAGATTGTGTTTTGTAGTAATATGAATATTAGCAAGTAAAGTAAATGGCAAAGATAATCTTTCTTAAAGGAAACGTTACATTAATTTTAGTTATTCAATTTGTGTTTTACGCGTGGTACTTTTGTTTGTTAGATTGTAGTGGTTTGAAAATGAAATTCTTTCTTATTCATCTCTCATGGGCAATACAAATATCCTTCTCTCGTTCTACGGCTAGGTTTTATTATATTTCGTATTCAATTAAGCGAGGCCTTGCTTGCGTTTTTGATTTTAATCGAAGCTGATTTTGTAATTTCACAGTAAAAAAAAATAATAAAACATAAATATTTTTGGCGTTAAAATTAATTAATTTTTGCTATAAGTAATGACTGTAGTGTAAACAGATCAAAATTTAATTATTTTAATTAAAATTTGAGGTTTATTGTCTACAAAATAGTTATTTATAGAATTCTGTAATATTAATTTTCATAACGCAAGCAAAATGGCGACAATATTGGAATATTTTTTGTTGCAGCGCATGATTTGGAATGGATAATTGATGTTATCAGTTTGTTATTGTGATTGATATAGATTATTTTGTGAAGTAAAATTAATATCTACATAGCTAGTAAAATAAACAGGAAACATGATTTTCTTAAAGGAAACGTTATCTTAATTTTAGTTTTCCAATTTGTGATTTTGCTCGATTGTATTGGTTGAAAATGATGAATTTCTTTCTTATTCATCACTCATGCGCAATGATTATATTCTTCTTTCATTTTATGTCGACGTTTCATTATATTTCATATTAAATTAAGCGGTTGAAGCTTATTTTGCACATGTGTGTGTAAATGGTGTAACAGAAAGGATACGCGTGCACGCGTAGCTTACTTTAATTTAGTTGTTTTTGATTTTAATAGAAGCTGATTTTGTAATTACACAGTAAAAAAAAAATAGTTAAACATAAATATTTTTGTGCATTAAAATTAATTAATTTTTGCCATAAGTAATGAATGTAAACAGGTGAAAATTCATTAATTTTAATTAAAATTTGAGGTTTATTGCCTACAAAATAGTTGTTTATAGATTTCTGTAATGTTAATTATCATAACGCATGCAAAATGGCGACCATATTGAAATATTTTTAGTTGCAACAATAATTTGAAATTAGTAATTGATGCTATTATTTTGTGATTCTGATATAGATTATATTGTATAGTAAAATTAATATCTAGCGAGTAAAGTAAACGGTAAACATAATCTTCTTAAAGGAAACGTTATCTTAATTTTAGTTTTTCAATTTGTGTTTAATGCGTGATTTACACGTTCCAACAATGTTTTTCCAACTTTTTTTTGTTGAGACTTAGAGCAATAGAAAAAATTTTCTTGCGATAAAAAGAGAAAAGTATAAAACAAAAATGTCGGGCATGCTCTAATTTTTTGGTGGTATAAAATCCACGATGCAATATTTTTGATGAATAGGGCGATGATTCTAATTTATTTATCAAAATTACGACTTTTTTTTGGCTAAAATGAAAACTTTTCAAACGTAAAATTCAATTTTTAAACAAAATTTTTAAAAAAATAAACTAAAAATGTCGGACATGCTATAATTTTAAAATTTTTAAAAAATACAAATAAAACGCTATAAACATTTCACAAATCGCTATTTTGATTGTTTTTGTTTCCATAAAATATACTCGGGACTTTTGCTTTATTTTTCTAGATTGATTTATAGTTGTTATAACAACAACAGGTAATAATAGTTAAAAGTAATCGCTTCATTAGGTAACACTTGAAATGTCTAACCAAGAGGGCACAAACGATTTATTTGTAAATAACATTTTACGGTTTAATTCTTCAAAATGTTATGATCAAAATGAACCTTACGTAAATAACGGTAATGAATTAACATAGTTTTATAGACAATTTTGGTTATAATCATCTTTCTAATTTTAATAATTTAACTATCATTTTTTATCCTCAATTCTCTAAAACAGAGGCCGGTGCGCCAAATACATATCATGAGCTTGATAATAGTTTAGCTAATGAGATACCCAACGCACTGCAAAATTTATTAGTTGAATGGGGACTGGAGCAAACTTGGAATATTTTTCAAAGTATTTATATTTAATATAGTAATATTTTTAATAGCATTTATTAAACTTTTATTAATGGCCTTAGAATCAAAGCTTGATGACATAATGGATCTTAAAATTTTGACCGAATCAGATTTAGACGTAATGTTTCCTAACCGAAGTGATCTGAGCATGAAATGTAGGCTGCGCTCTAAAATTGTGGAATGGCGCCATAAACATGTAGGAACAATATTAATTAGTTTGACAAAATTAGTTTTGTACATATCATGTTTTATTATTTATTAGGGTTTTCCTGTACATTCCTGTACATTGAGTACAACGGCTATTTCAATTGAAACGGATATGTCGATGAGCTCCTTGATAACCACTACTTCAAGCGCATCGTTGCCCTCAAATCAAGACGGAACACAGGCAGAATTTCAATTTGTATACCGTACTAAACCCTACTTTTTAATAAAAATTCTAATTATTTTTAAATTAAACGTCTATAGGAATTAAAAGAATTTCTAAATTCTGAACGGGGTAAAAGGTTTATTAATATACACAACAAAAATGGTTCTTTGGACGACGAAACAAGAAAATTGTTAACTGAGAGCATCGTGCAGGAGTTCGTGATCCGAGAGAAGAATATGAGCGCTCTACTGCTAGAAAAAATTAGTTCAGAAATAGCTACCTATTTCACTGGTGAAGATAAGGCAAATATTTCATCATATTAAATAGTTAATATACATTTTATGTAGATGAGAATATATAAATAAATTAATATTTTTTCGTTATTAAAGTTACTAACTAATACCACAGATAAGATATCAGATGAATCAAGCCCGAATGATTTTGCCCGAATGAGGTTTTTTGGGTTCCAAAATGAATTGCCGACAATTTGTTCGGCTTGAATCATCTGATATTCTTATATGTGCTAATACATTAAAAATTATACAATTTACAAATTTTTAGGTAATTTTTCTTTACAACATTGCTGCTCTATATATTTTATCATGTAACACATATTTTCCTTGAAAATTCTCATATTTTAAAAAATTAAACAATTTACATTTTCCAGAAATATTCAATTTTTCCATTTAAATTATATAAAAACATGTGTTTCATTTTACTCTTATTGTTTTTAATAAAAACTGATTATAAATACTATATTTATGTAGGTAAACATTTCTAAATAAATACATAAATAATTTTATCGGAAAATATGGGTTGCACTTTCTGAAAACTATTTATATTCATAGTCAATTTCACCCTTTCTTGATTCATTATTTAGGAACTCTATTATAAGGGAGGAAAAAAACCATCGGGGAAGCTGTACAACAAATTCCGCAATAGCTCGTACAAATTGAAAAAAGTTGGTCTCTATAAAAATCAGCCTGCATCGTGTTTCTCAAACGAAACAACACCAGAAATAAACGATCAAAATTGAAACGATTTGAAACGATTTATTGAAATTCATAAAATAGTAAGCAATATTGTTTATTTAACTTTTTATCATTTAAAAACAATTTTATCAGAAGAAGAAGTCGATTTCGAGGAAAATAAGAAATGGTTATCGTACATGCAAGCGCCGTGGGAGACCGTTGAGTTAAAATGGAAGGAAACTGCTAACGGGCGCCAGAGCGAGTTAAAAACAAGTAAAACCTTAACGGCAACGACTATCCTTAATAGCTGGCCGCTTTTAAAATCAGCCACAGCCTTTAGATTGGTAAATTTATTTATTTGGTATATACAGTACCGGACATAGAAATCTGGACACCTAAAAAATCTCAGTTTCATTGTTTGATTTTTGTACCCCTCCGAAACATACGGAAAAATTGCATTTCTATTTGCTGTCCGGGTTTCAATATCCGCCACTGTATTTATTTTGTATAAATTCATTTTCAGATCGAACTTGATTTTGACATCATTTATCCGGACAAATCTTTTAAATTATATGATAAATGGGATAAGTTTATCAGGAAGATCCCTGGTATTTTAAGCAGCAAAATTAAAAACAAAGCCGTTCTGGCAGAAATAAAAAATCTACCAAAAGACGAAGGTAATTTAATATTTCATATTATATTTAGCTAAGTTTCAATGTTAATAACTTTTAATATTATATTAATATTAACTTTTCAATTTTATTTACAGACTACAAAAACTACAAATTGTTCCAGTACATACACTACATTTTAAAACCTTCAACAAGACTCACAAGTAAATTGAAAACAACCGTGTGGAAACCATCAATTCAAAATTCTATAAAATCATTCGCGGTAGAAGTTGGCTCTATGATCGAACTACAGAAAATAATCGAAGAGAAAAAGCAGCATTATCTTAATTATAACATCACGCTGCAACCATTAATTGCTGTTATTTCGGATGGTAATCATTACCAATACTCAATTATTTTTGATGGTATTTATTACAAGTTTGACGATTTTGTTAAATGTCTTGATATTTGTTTTAAAATGTTTTTTGTATTTAACTTAAAATATCCCATTGAAAGTCAAAAAGTTTGGAATTTTATTCAAATTTATCTATACGATATTAGTTTAAATTCGATGGTTATCCCCGAAATTAGAAGTTTTATTTTAGATATCGATAAATTAGAATAATAATAATATGAAATAGTGAGGATTTTTTTTGCATATATGTTACTGTTAAATTTTGAAATATGTGTCGTTTAAATGACTTGTAATTGAAATTTTCAAAGAAAATTGTCAATTTGCCATAATAATACATAACAATTATAATAAATATAATTCATTTCCGTGATAAAGAATTCATTTCCTTGATAAAGACACATTTTCTCACCATGTTAAATTGTTCTCTATGTTCTCAGCAGTTTCAAACAACTGAACTGTATGTATCACATTTAAAATACATTCATTTTCTGAAAACTTCTGATGAGTTTAAATGCCAAACAAACTGTCCATCAGTTTTTCGAAATATATCAACGTTTAAGAGACATTTAATTAAAAAACACGAGAAAGAGGAAAATACTCTCCCGGTAAACAGTTTCATTCACACATTAAACACTGAAACCAAACATACTAATATACCTATACTTAATTTTTAGCCAATTTGTGAGGTTGATTCTGAACAAATTTTAAACGAACCTCAAGAAGCTTTGAATATTAACATTGTAGAGTTCAAAGAAAAAATCAACAAATCGATACTGGCTTTCGTTACTGAAATGTCAAGCCATAGTAATGTTACAAACACATTACTTGATCATTTTCTAAAAAATTTAACGGATGTACTTCACGTTATGTTTTCTGAATTACTAAAACTAATTCCTTTTATTGATTCGATT
Source organism: Tipula vernalis (assembly GCA_958295665.1). Classification (NCBI taxonomy): domain Eukaryota; kingdom Metazoa; phylum Arthropoda; class Insecta; order Diptera; family Tipulidae; genus Tipula; species Tipula vernalis. The sequence continues at coordinate 297,905,374 of OY282559.1, read as the reverse complement.
ATTCAACCCACAGTCGAAGAAATGTTAAAACTTTGTTCCGAATCCTTTCAAAAAACGAGCTCAGAATATTTAATATTAAAAAGTTTATCAGATTATAATTTTTATAAACCACCTGAAAAATTTCTTATTAATTCTGAAATAAAAGAAACAGTGCGAAAAGGTGTATCTGTTTTGGATACTAATAATATAGAAGGAGTTTTAATGCCTACCGAGCATCAAATAAAAAAAATGTTTGAACAGCCACACGTATTATATCAAACGATAGAAAATACTTCTAACCTTTTAGAAAAGAAAATAGATTTTACAAATAATCTTGGCAAAATTTCAAATTTTGTTCAAGGTGAGTTATGGCAAAAAAAAATTATATCTTTTAAAGAAAAAATCGTAATACCTTACCATTTATACTATGACGATTTCGAATCTGGAAATCCTCTTGGCTCGAAATCGGGAGCGCAGTCACTGGCAGCTTTTTATTATAATTTTCCAAGTTTACCTTCCAAATATGCTTCGGCTGAAAACATATTTGTTGCCATGTTTCTCAAATCAAGAGACCTCAAACGATTTGGAGTTCGAAAATGTTTAGCAAAATTAATTGAGACAATTAAGAAACTTGAAACAGATGGCGTTTCATTAACAATAGCTAACGAGATTATTACTGTATATTTTGTTCTAGGCCTTGTAATTGGGGATAATCTGGGATTGAATTCAATTCTAGGTTTCTCCAAATCATTTAGCCATAACAAATGTGGCCGTTTTTGCAAAGTTTCTAAAATTGATATGTCGAAGCATAGTTGCGAGTCTCCTATGCTTCTGAGAAATGAGGAAAATTATAAAGTTGACGTATATAAAAATGATTACTTAGCCACTGGAATTTTGGAAGATTCTATTTTTAATGAAATTGAAAGTTTTCATGTTGTATCTAATTTTTGCGTGGACATCATGCATGATGTATTCGAAGGAATAATAAAATATGGGTTAGCTAATTCTCTTCATTATTTTATAATTGTAAAGAACTTTTTCACTCTGGAGACATTTAATTATAGATACCAACATTTTGATTTTGGTGAAATGGAGATTAATTCACGTGGAGCGCCATTAAAAATCGATCATATTAAAAAGAAAAAATTACATGTTTCTGCTAGGGAAAGTGTGTGTTTATTAAAGTATGTTACATTATTTTTGGGAGATCTTGTTCCAAAAAATGACAGGGTGTGGAAGTACATAATAATTTTACAAGATATAACACATAATTTACTTGTAGAATCATTTACCAGTAAAGATATTGAGTGGCTTCATAAAAACATCTCCATACATAATTTACTTTATGAAACTTTGTTTCAGGATAACATCAAACCAAAACACCATCTCTTAACCCATTATCCTAATATTATCAAGAAATCAGGGCCTTTAATACATTATTGGTGCATGAGGTATGAGTCGAAGCACCGTGAAATGAAAAATTACACGAACTCTACATTTTCAAGGAGAAATCTCTCACTTTCGCTTGCCAAAAAATGTGCAATGAAATTTGCTTTACGGATACTTAAAAACGATGGGTTAGGTTCAGATGCTTCTTTCATAAAATGTGACCCTTCTGAAATGAAAACAAAACCTTTCTACGCAGAGTTGAAACAATTTCTCCAGATTGATGCCATAAAAGAATATTCGTCAGCTGTATCACTTGAATTTAAAGGAACTGTTTACAAAAACAATTTCTATATCTTTAATAAACATAAAAAGGTGTTGCAAAAAATAACTGATATTGTTTATCAAAATTCGAATGTTATACTTGTTACTCAAGAAGTACACATAACTCGATATGATGATCATTATCAAGTGTATATTACGAACGGTTCAATTATATCTGATTTATATATTTTTATTGTTCTGAACTCATCTTTTATAAAGCCAATTGTATTACATACCTTACCGGATGGTACAAAGTGTATAAAACCAGGATTTATTTAAGTATTTAGATGTTTGAAATTTCTAAAATTTTCAAAAGTAATGTTATAATTTACACATAAGTCATAAGTTCTATTATTATTTTATGCATGCGTATTTTGAAATATGTATATATATAAATAAAAAATGTTATATTTAAATTAAGCGTATAATCTGTAATAATATGTTTTTATTACAAATCAAAAGAAAAATATATATATATAGATATATATATATATATATATATATATATATATATATATATATATATATATGTATATATATATATATATATATATATATATATATATATATATATATATATATATATAATATATGTATATATGTAATACGTATCGAAAAATTAATTATTTTTGCAACAAAAAAACGTACAAAAACGAAACGATGGTACAACTGAAATCCTAAAATAACTTTAATTAATTATTTAAACAATAATAACTAATATTTAATAATAATCATTATTTATATGCTTATATTGAAATAAATATTATAAATAAAAAAATTTATATTTAAATTTAGATTATAATCTGTAATAATATGTTTTTAATAGAAATCAAAAGACAATACATATTGACAAATTAATTATTTTTGCAAAAAAAAACGTACGAAAATCGAGACGTACAACTGAAATCCTAAAATAAATTTAATTAATTATTTAAAAATAATAACTAATATTTAATAATAATCATTTACATGCATATTTTGAAATATATATAAATAAAAAATTTTATATTTAAATTAAGAGTATAATATAATCTGTAATAATTATTTTTAATAAAAATTAAAAGAAATTTTATTTTAATTATTTAAAACAACCAAATGTGTTTTTATTATTTTAATAAAGCCCTTTAATAATGATATTCGGCAATGGTAAATAATTATTGTTCCCGGTTTGAGGGTTTAAAATATTCGGATTAAAATATTCATACAAGAAGTTGTTTGTAAGGGTATGTTAGTAAGCTGCGATTTATGTGAACCTTGTCATAATGAATAATTTACTAATATCAAGCAGAAATGCTATTGAAATGAAGTAAGTATTTTCTTAAGTAAAGCAACCAATTGCAAGCGACTTTCTTTAAATAAATAAACGGTATATCAAATTATTGCTCTAATTTAATGGTTTTTGTTTTCATATATAGCAAGGATTTTGTTTAAAAAAAGCAAACAATTGCTTTATTCGAGATTAGATTTTAATGAAATTTGTGATTAAAGACAGCAAGCAGTTTTCTCGATATTAATCAATGGCGTATTAAAATTATTACTATATTTTAATAATTTTTGTTTTCATGTATACCAAGTATTTTGTTCAAATAAGCAAACAATTACTTTATTAAAGTAATTATGTATACTCGATTTTAAGCAGAGATGTATCAAATTTTAATGAAATTTGTTTAAATATAGCAAGCGGATAGCTTCACATTAATCTTTGATTTATTATAATTATTTCTATGTTTAATAAAGAAGTTTCTATTATTAATACTAGATGGACATGCTTCAATCGAAATAATATTTCTTAAACCAATAAAATCGAAATATTCTTGGATCATTCAGGCCAGTTCTTGATTTAATAAAGTGGCTTGATAGGTTGAATATCATGGTGTAAAAATTATTAATTGAAGCAAGTTTTGTTTGTTTAAAGCAATCTTTTCTTTGTGTGTGCCCAATGCTTCTTCAATGGAGTTTATTTTTCTGTACATACTCCTCATCATGACATTTTGCTTCATTAGTAGCTTCTGGTTGGTGTGTGATAGCCCTTTGCTTTAGATTTTCTAGCTGCTGCCGGTTGTCCCTACTTGATGATTGTGTCAGTGTTGTTGATGGCCCATTGTTTGGCAGCTCATTAATGGGACCGTCGACATGCTCCAGTTTGTCCATACTGGACAATGGTGTTGCTATTAACCCATTGTTTGACGGCTCTTTAATGGGAGAGTCGATGTGCTCTATGTTGTCCATACTGGATGGTGTTGTTGTTGGCATAATGTCTAAGCGATGACGCATCTCGGAAAGTAGTTTGCTGTTTGTTTCGGCAACCGGTTTTCTTGTTGCTCTATATAGATTATCCTCTTTTATTGGAGGAACCATCGTTATTATTTTGTCATCCCTAGCAAGATAGTCGGAGTATAGCTTTTTAAGCTCTTCTATTCTTCTTTCCACATAGGGTTTTGTGTTTCGATTTTCTTCGTCTTTGTTATAATTTCGCTTGTATCAGTATCTTCTCGCCTATCTCCTCTTGTTCTTGCAGCAGCTTTTCCATTTTGGTGATCCGATGAGTTACATGAGTCTCGAAATTTTCTCTTTTTATTTTTTGTATTTTAACACAATATATCATGGTAATATTGCGTTTTTTTGCTAGTTAAGTTGTTGCTAGCTCGAAGGACTATGTATAATTCCAACCACAAATTGGAATTGATTATTTTTAATAATTAGCTAGATTACCACTGGTGAGGCCAAGCTAATTAAAGTGAGAGACAATATTGTTGAATATTTAATTTGTTCTGATTTTATTATTAATGAACACGTTTTATATGTCAATTTCTTACATTAACAACAATTATACTCATTAATAAATTTTTTCTTAGTATGCAAAATAATAAAAGCAACTGACTAGCATTTTATTAATTACATTCGTTTACGCTGAAGCAGCAGTATTGTTGTACATAGTTGTTGCAGGAGGTTGGATGTCAGATATGGTTGTTGACAACATAGCTTGTTGACCTGTTGAGCTTGCCTTAACAGGTATCTAAAACAAAATCCAGAGAAAATCATCCAAATGGTATACCAGAGAAAAGGTACTCCTTCAACGTATCATTTGTTTTCCAATTTTTATTTATCGAGGTTTTTGTGCTAACCATAACAAGTATAAATCGTAGTTGTTGGCGTTACATCTTCGTGTGCGAATTTTTAGATGGTTTTAAAAATGTCAATGTATTAGTTTAGTGAATTCCTCGAAGACCTAAAAAGAGACCAAGTTACGTAAAATAATCCACGAAACGAACCCAACAATCGAATAACTAGGAAAAATGAAAAGAGCGGATTAAAACTCCCTCAAGTGGTCTTCCATTTATTACTTTCTTTGACCCTTACAACTTGACTGGTACTCAAATTTCTATCTAATAAAATTATTAATATGTATTATACAAAAATGGGACACCTTCCAGATTTATGTGGTCTCTAAATAGTAAAACTTTTATTTAATACGTTCAACTGACACAGCAAATTCTTTTGTTCGACCATAACTTAAACAACTATAATTTTCCAATTTAACCTCTATTTATACCTATAACAAGCAAGGCACAATGAAAAACTTTATTTGCCATACAATATTTTCCACAAATTTTCCGTCTAGGTACGTACAAACAGACGCTTAGTATTTTTTAAAATCACTTATTATTCTCTTTCATTTGCACTCGAAATCGAACCAAATCTAAAATTAAAATTTCAAAAATACCAAACGAAAAAAAAAAAATTTAAAAACTTTTTCCATAAATTTTCACGTGAACATAACACACAAAAAGGTACAACAGCACAAGCAAAAAAAAAAAATTCTAGAAATAAAAAAAACTAAATAAGTAAATCGAGGAAATCAGGAAAATATTTAAAGTTTTCTTCCTAGTTTTCGTTAAATTGTCGTATATGCAATATCGGTATACCTATATAGTTTCACTCCCGTCTCTCTTTGTGATGATGTTTAAAAGGTGAAAAAGTTTTTGTTGGAATTTTTGTTTGAACCCAAAGTAGAGTGAGAAAAATAATAGAAAAGTTTATTATTTTTAGTGGTGATAAAAATTATCGACAGAATTTGACAGGTTAAATTTTTTTCTTGCTTTGCTATTGTTGTACTTATGTACTAGTATGTATACCTATGTATATATTTTGCTCTGTTTGTGGCATAGCCAATATATAGCAACAACACGCAAGAAAACGATTTCAGATACTTTTTTTGTTTTTATCTGAATTATTTTATAAAATTCAAGAAAGGAAGTGAAAATGAAGGAAGAAAAAAAAAAGAAAATTTTTCATAAATGAAAAACTTTTTTTTTTTTTTGTAAGTCTGAAATTTGTTATCGTTTACTGATGGAGTATCTGAAGTTAGACCGGTTATTCGATATATTTGACTGTAAATTAATGTACGACTACGAAATAGGCATGATTTAGTGAATTGAGCACCATTAACTCGATCCACAAGTGTCACCATTATTTTTCAGACGAATGTTCGTTTATACAAACTATTTATTAAACTTTCTACATTTAAATGCTTTGAACAGTACATTCTTTCAACCTCAATGAAAACTGAATCCTACGTACGAATGTACTGAATGCAAATAATGTATCTAGGCTTTACCAGTAAGGTTACAAATTACAAATTTCTTTGTAAGTACCGGAGCAGATAGAAAAATGTCCATAAGTACTTGCATGAAAACAGTTGACACAAAGTTAACGGGTGCAAATTTCAAAGTTATTTCTCAAAAATATGAGGAAAATTTATCTCCGCCAAGTTTTCTGTTGATAGTTTTCATAGAAGCATCTTTATTCGGAGAATTTATTTTCGCTTTTAAGCAGTTCTGCGAAAATTTTTTTTGGTTTTCGTTGTAATTAACGTAAACACTTCCGTAGGAACTTAAAATCTTTAAATTGTCCGTCTTTGGTGATTTTATGGCGGCCTGACCAAATCCTTGGTTCTGAGTAAAGAATTACGTTGTAAGTAAAATGTTGGGATTACCTAGAACTGATTTTAAAAAATTTGACTAAGGAAACCCGTAAGTCCAACGTTATACTCTGATGTTTATTGGTAATAATATATAGATTTTATTTATCAAATAAGGTGATATCAAGTTATACAGCTTATTTCATTAGATTTGGACAGAAGCCAATCAATAATTAAACTTTTAATAATAATATATTAATGTATAGTTTCTAATGGTCCCGGTCGATACGGCGTATTTCATTATGGAATATGAAAAACGGCATATTTCGTACATTACATATATTTCAAAACGACATGTGGTACACTACGACATAAGGTAAACTACGGCATATTTCAAAACGGCATATTTGAAAACGTCATATTTCAAAATGGCATATGGTGCACTATGCCATATTTCAAAATGGGATGTTTCTAAACGGCACATTTTAAAACGACATGTGGTACGTAACGGCATATGTTACATTAGGGTATAAGGTAAAAAAAACAACAAAAATTAATTAAAATTAAAATCTGGATTTCCCCACCAATCTTCGTAAAAATCTAACCTAAGACCATAAAAACAATAATTTTTCTTTTTGGGGGCAGCAAACAGGTTAAACCCCATAACAAACCAAACAAGCACTTCCCGATTATATCTTTATTACCAAAATTTTTATTTCCGTTTTAAGAATAAATTTAATTGTATTAAGTGAGGGAAAATTATATTAAGCGAAAAAAAATTTCAATAGGTAAAGAGCAATTTTAGTAAGTATAGGGTAACTTTATAAGTTCATGATTAAAACCATTTTAGAATCCCATTTCTGGGTCAAGAAATGGGCGATTTTCATCCTTATTGGCCATATCTCAGAACATTATCTAAAAACCATTTAACAATCCAATTTCCATCACTCCTTCCAAATTTCATCATAATCGGCCAATAAATAGACAAATTCTATCAATATTGGACATATTCCAGAACTTCTACTAAAACTCATGTTAAGATCCCATTTCCATCATACTTGTAAAATTTTGTCATAATCGTTTAAGAAATACCCAAGGTTGATCATGATTGATCATGTTCTAAAACTTCATCTAAAATTCTGTTTAGAATCCCATTTCCATCGTAAATGTTGAATTTCATCATATTAAGTTAATTAATAGCCAAATGTCACCCTAATTGGCCGTATTACAAAACTTAGTCTAAAATCTGGTTTAGTATTGCATTTCAAATATTCCGTTTTGAAATGTGCCATGTTGAACGGAACCGAGTTTTTAAATATGTTCCTTTCTCTTATTATAAGTTTTCCCTAATTATGTGCCTCCCTGGTGTAGTTTATCTTGGTATTTTTTCCGAAACGACAATATTGAACCAGGATCTCTAATATTAATTAACAGGAAAAGAAAATATGATTTAACTCCACAAAATGATTTCCTTTACAAAAAAAATGAAGAATTCTTTAATTCTGCACGATTTTTCGATAATTTTATGATTTATTGACGAATTGATTGTAACTTTTCAACTTTATCAAAAATATGAGTATTTCAAAAGTTTGACAGTAAATGGACATACTTTAAACCTATACGAATCATATAGTGAACAATCAAATAGTAGGTTAGTCTACCGGATAATATGACCATATTTTCTTAACCAGGAGAACGTGTTGCTTTTGTAGATCAAACGTTACGACGTCTCAGCACAATAAAGTTTTAGAATGTAAGTTTTGACTAATTGAAGTCGTAGTTATAATAACTCCAGTACAATGTGTTGACAAAAAGTACAACTAAGATGCTTACTTTGTTGAAAAAACATACATTAATTGCAATTACGATAATTTTGGGAAGGTTACTTGTACAATGATTTGAGAAACATATTAATGTGCATTGGGTTTTTACTGTTGTTCATATGAAGTTTTTTTAAATAAGACCATTGGGATATCAATTGTATGTCTCGATTTACCTCCTCAATACCACCGGGCATATCATATAGGTATGGCTGTTATTTTGGAGTGCTTCCATTCTACTTGAAATTTGGAGGAAGTTATTATACTGTTAAACACATGAAGTATGAAACCACCAATACACTGTAATAGAAGCTTAATAAACTATAACTGTATTTCATCAATACCAGCAGAATATGACTAAATTGAATTGTAAGCCCCGAAAATAAAGTCAACATTTTTAAAACTGAACCCTACATCACTAAGCCCCGAAAACACGAAATCCTTAGTATTATCAGGTTCAGTGTGATGATTGGAGAAATAATTATTTAAGTCATTCACAAAAAATTCAGCATTCAAATTATGTTCCTTTTGGAAAGTCCACTCATAGATTTGAGGTTTCTCCAGAAAACTTTAGATGGTAAGTTTGCATATAAACGTTTGGCAAAATATTGAACCTTAGCCTTATTCCTGATGAATTTATATTCCTTATAAATCCTTATCTTTCGTCCATTTCCAGTGATTAAAAATAAAATTCTGTAGCTTCATGAGATTTAGAATGTCAGCATTAAGCCAGGGTGGCTCAGATGTCTTAATAGTTACTGTTTTAATCGGCACAAATTCATTAAATAAACAACGCATCCAATTGGAAAAAAAATTCGCCTTATCGTTGTGCTCTAAAATGGTATATAGTATATCCCATTGTAGGTGTCTACATTTCTCTAGGAGGCCATATAGTATGTATTTATACCTTTATAATCCTAGAAAGTAGTTGAAGCAAGTAATTGAAATGATAAGAAAATCCAACAGAGTGCTCAATATTCTGACACAATTGAAATCGCCACAGAAGACAATGTTATTATATTGTACCTTAAATTCAGCAAAAATCGCCACAATATCGTCGTAACCACTATCACTAATATATTTTAATAACCAAACGCAATTTCACTTAAATGAAGGCCAATTATGAATTAAGAGCGCATTTAGATTTAATTGTTGATCTATAGACGCAAATACCTCCACCTCTCACAATAGCATCCACCACACGATCCATTTTAAGTACTGTATATCTCGGTTTGTCTATTACTGCATCTAGCACATGGCCCTTAAGCCAAGTTTCAACAAAACAACTAATATCTAATTTACTTCAGAAATAAGCTGAATAGTCGTGATTTCGGGAATTTCTATAATTCCAAACTGAATTTTGAACCATTTTGGATTGGGCCAAATTCATAAATCATATGCATTTCTTAAAAACACGGTTTAGAAGATATTAAGAGATTACGGGATTTCGGTTTTAATTAAATATCAAGATGAAAATAATTGGCAACCGTTGAATATTCTCTTTCTAGGTCGATAGTTAAAAATTTTTAAAAAGATCCTTTATGATGGGCTAGATACGGTTTCTTGCTTATTTTGATCTTTTTAAATGTCTGTTCAAAAACCCTAAATTCTGACTACCTATCCCTCGCACAGGTTAGAAACTGCAAAAAGGGTCTAAAACCACCCCTTCAAACACACTTTTAATTCATCAAAAAATTATTCAATTTTATGTTTACAATTTTTCCAGCGTACTATGTTTACAATTTTTCCAGCGAGGACAACCGAGAGGAAAATTCCTGTAAGCCAAAGATCAGCAGAAAACGAAAAAGGCCTCCATGCATTTTTTGCATCGACCACCTGCATTCGAATAATGAGTTACTAATAGCATCTACAGATTTATCCTTATTGGTATACGGTGTTAGAGTAAAGTTAATGGTTGGCAAAATAGGACTTACGGGGATTCTCTTAAAAATTGCTTGAAAATGCCCTTTGTGCGTATCATTAAATTTGCAAAGTGTTTGAGCCCCGACTCTAAACAAAATTTTTGAAAATATTTGACACTTTGTGTGAAAAGTTGTATTTACATTTCTTGGTTTCGATGATAATACTTCTTACTAAGTTTTCAAATTCATCTGACCTTAGGTGTTCGAGGAAATACACGATCTTTTCGGGTCAAATATAAGCAACTGATATTTCAAGTTTGGAAATTGATTTAGGAAGTGAAATCGATCGACACGTAATACAACCTACACCACATCATTCAATGCAAAATTAGGCAATAGGCTGACCTTGTAGAAGCTGATCCTTTTAACTGGGTGTTGATGCTACTGCGCATCACACTATCTGAGGAAGCACGGATATCGGTCCAAGACCGAGCTGTGTGTTGATGCTACTGGGCATCACACTATCTGTGGAAGCACGGATATCGGTCCAAGACCGAGCTGGTACCTTTTACTAAGAAACAGAAAATCCCAGGAGTTATCTCTCCTACCTTAAAAGGCACAAGTCTTACTTTTACGGACAGAGTAAGAAGTCTGGGTGTTATCTTGGACAGTAAGCTTAGTTGGAGCCCTAACATTTTGGAGAAAGTAAACAAAGCTACTGTAGATATATACTCCTGCAGGAACCCCATTAGTTATAGATGGGGTCTGAAGCTGGATACTGGCTCTAGCTGGTATACTGGCTCTACACCGCCATAGTGGGGACCTGTACTCGTATGGGGTGACTAAGTTGGTGGTCAGCTCTGGACAAAGTAACTTATAAAAAAACGATTGAGAAGTAGCAAAGAACGGCCCGTCGGGTATCATGGAGGCTTTGGCTTGACGAGTGCCGTTGATTTATCACTCATCTCTTAATGAGATGGGTCCCTGGTCACTCAGACGTCATAGGGAACTGCAGGATGGGTAAACTTGCTATATACCATATGACTCTCTAGCTGCAACCAGAAAGTAGGGAGGCCTATCAAAGCGCTAAAACTGCCACTTAGGAAACAGGCGCTAGCCTCAGCAGAGGAAAGGTGGACGACTATCACCCCCACCTCTAGTGTAGCAAGACAGGTTTGGTCAAATCTTGGCTTAGTTTGCACTAGAACATTAATATTCCTACGTAGACGTGATTTAAAATCGGTCGAGTGAATCCTCACAGGACACTGCCTTTTTAAATAACATACAATAAGGCTGCGTCTGGAGGCAAATCACTTCTGTAGAAGTCTGGAGGCTAATCACTTCACTAACACTTGGGTAAGTTCACGATGGACAACCTGTCGGAGCTGGAGAACAGTAAAGTGCGGGACGTTCTACGCCACATTAGTTGCTCTAAATGGTTCCAGTATGGCTAACGGCGATATATTTTGTGGTATCACAATGGACCGTCACCGGTCTTAGTGTAATTAAGTAGCCACTCCAGCCTAATTAATTGGGGGAAAGCTGCCGCTTTAAGTAAAATGTCGTTTTTATTTTTCCTTTAAGAATTTATAGCGGTTTTTTTGGCGTATAGACGCCAATTGTATCTTTAGATATTCTTTACTAGTCCTATTGTCAAAATGTTATTTTCAGCGTATAAAATAATTTTTGTAATTGAGTGTAAAATACATTTATGACAATTAAATTTATGTTGGGGTTTTCTTAAGTTTTTCTTCATTTATTTCTGGCAAGTCGCATGCTACAATCAGACAATGAGAAACAAATGATGTTGCCTTAGATCGCAAAGTTTCCTTTATATTTCCATCTCGTTCCAACAATATAGTTACGGTTAATTAAGTGGATTGCTATTCATTGAGATATTGAGGTCATAGCTGAATCATGATTGATCACGGTATTGAGAAAGTTTAAACCCCGGGATCGCTGGATTAAGGCTTTAAAAACAAATCACAATAAAAAACGTTAAATATTTTAAATAATTCATTACAAGTCATCTTTTAAATTATTTTTGAAGTAGAATTTCACTAAACCAAGTGCATCGATTGGGTTCTCTCCTAACCCTGCTCGTAATTTAGAAATCACAATTCCCGCCTTCGAGAATGCCCTCTCTGATTCTACGCTTATTGAAGGAATTGCAAGTAAATTTTTATAAAGGCGATGCAAATATGGCCCTCGAAGTCCGCTTCAACTTCAAACTTAATTCAGTTTAGAATAAAATGTTCATCGAAATCCCCAGTTTTATACCTTATGTCATTTTGGAACGTGTCATTTCAACCGTAAAATGAATTTTTATCGAATACAGCTACCGTTTATGTAAAAGTTTCACATCAATACACCTTTTATTTTCTATAAATTTTAGAGAGGTTGGTCAACAAAAAACTTCATATAACCGAACACCTTCAACAGAGTAATGTCCAAATCAATAGGGTTCTTTCCCTTGGATTATTTGGCTAGGTGGTTAATGTAAAAATTTAGTTGATATATCGATCAGCGGCTGCGTTCGCAAAACCCATAGAAATTAACTGCAAGTTACATCAACCCAATGTCTGTGTATGCAAGTTACCACCATTCAATATTATGTCAAAATTCGATGTCACGTCAGAATTTTAATTTTTATTCCAGAAGAAGATATTTCATATCAGAATTCGTTATGTCATGTCAGGATTTGAATCTTTTGGTGGCAAATCGATATCTCATGTTAGAATTAGATACACAATATCAGAATTTGCGTTTATGATGTCAGAATTCTACATCTTATGCCAGAATTCCATATATCAAGCCAGAATTCGCCATGTCACATATTCAAAATATAATGCCAGATTCCCAGTAATGTCAGAATTTCAATTTTTGATGCTAAAATTCGAATTATCATGTCAGAATTCGATAAATTATGTCAGCATTCGATATTTTATGTCTGAATTTGTATGTCATGCCCGAATTTTAATTTATGAAATCGATACGTCATGTCAGAATTTGACGAACCTTGTCAGAATTCAATACATCATATCGATAGAGCATACCACAATTAGATAAATTATGTTAGAAAAAGACAAATCATATTAGAATTCGGTGTGTTATGTGAAACTTCGATATGTCACGTACGAATTTGAATTTTTGTTGCCAAAAATAGATACTTCATATCAGGATTCGGTAAATTATAACAGGATTCGATGTGTCCTTTCAGAATTTTAATCTTTGATGTCAAAATTCGATATATCATATCAGAATTCGACACGTCAGGCCAGAATTTGAATTTTTGATGCCAGAGTTCGAGTTATCACGTCAGAATTCCAAAGTTTATATCAAAATTATATAAGCCTTATCAGAATTTGGATTTATGATGTCAGAATTCTATATATTACGCCAGAATTCGATTATCATATAATCTTGGAATATTTACGTAACATATGGTATGTATCAATCATGGCATAGTTCAATATGTCAAGTCAGGATTTGAATTTATAAGGTCAAAAGTTCAATATATCGTGTCAGAATTTGAAATATCATGCCAAAACTTGGTAAATCATATCAGAATTCGATATGTCATGTTATGTTGAAGAATCTAGTTCGATACATAATGTCAGAATTTGACATACCAAGCCAGGTATGTCAGAATTCGAATTAATGTATGTTAAGTCAGAATTCGATATATCAAGCCAGAATTCGATTTGTCTTGTCAAAATTAGAATTAATGTTGTCTAAATTCGATATGTCCGAAGTCAGAATTTGAATTTTTGGTGTCAGAATTCTGTAATTTGTATTTATGATGTCAGAATTCAATATATTATGTAAGAATTATATACCTTACATAAGTTGCCACAGTTAGAATTTGAATTGGTGATTCCAAAAATCGATCCATTATTTCCGAATTCAATATATCATCGTTTCAGATCCGAATTTTTGTTCGGTACTTCATGTTATAATTCGATGTATCATGCCAAAATTCGATATGAAATATCAGAGTTTGAAATTGTGATGTCAGAATTCAATAAATTATGTCTGAATTTGATATGTTCTGCTAAAATTTCAATTTAATCGGAAATCGATACGTCATATCAGAATTTCACGAATCTTGTCAGAATTCAACACGTCATGTCGATAGACCATATCAGAATAAATTAGGTTATAAAACAACAAATCATATCAGAATTCGGTGTGCTATGTCAAACTTCGATATGTCACGTAAAAATTTGAATTTTTGATGCTACAAATATATACTTCATATCAGGATTCGATAAATTATAACAGAATTCGATATGTCTTATCAGAATTTTAATCGTTGATGTCAAAGTTCGATATCTCATATCACAGAGCTCGAGTTATCACGTCAGAATTCCATACTTTATGTCAGAATTAGATAGGAAATATCAGAATTTGTATTTATAATTTCAGACTTCTATATGACAGGATTTGATTTATCATAGCAGAAATCGACAGGTTACATATTCGTTACTTCATGTCAAAATTCGATACGTCATGTCAGAATTTGAATTATCAGATGTCAAAATTCGATATACCATAATATAACATCAGAATTCGATATGCCATATCAGAATTTGGATTTATGATGTCAGAATTGATATGTCAAGTCAGGATTTGAATTTATGATGTCAAAGTTCAAAATATCGTGCCAGAATTCGAAAAATCATATCAAAACTTGGTGAATCATATCAGAATTCGATTATTTTGTAGAAGCTAGTTCGGTATATAATGTCAGAATTTGACATACCAAGGCAAAACTAAATAAATAATTTTAGAATTCTAAATGGCATATCAGAATTCGAATTAATGTATGTATGTTAAGTCAGAATTCGATATATCAAGCCAAAATCCGATTTGTCCTGTCAAAATTAGAGTTAATGTTGTCTAAATTCGATATGTCTGAAGTCAGAATTTTAAATTTTGGTGTCAGAATTATATATATCAGAATTCTACATATGACGTAAAAATTCGATTTTGGCATGTCCGAATATGAATTTATAATGTCAGAATTGTATATCTCATGTCAAGCCAGAATTTGAGTTAGTTATGTCGGATCAGAATTCTACATATGACGGAAGAATCCAATAGCACATATCAAATTTTATATATTACGTTGATATTTTAACTTTTTTGTGTTCGAGATATTCGATCAAAATTCTACATCAGAATTCGAAAGGTCTTATTAGAATTTGATATATCATCTCATAACTTCAGAATTCGATATACCATCTCAAAATTCGAGATGTTATATCAGAATTGTATATAACATCCAAGAATTAAACACAATTTTTATTGAACTTTGTTACTGTATATTGAATTCTGACATCAAAGAATTCGATATCTCGTGTCAGAATTCGATAAATCTCTTCAGTGTTTAATTTTATGATGTCAGAATTTGATAATTCATGTCAGAGTTGGAGTTTTGGATGTCAAAATTCAAAATGTCATGCCGGAATTCGATAATCATACTGGTATTCGTTAAAACATATCGGAATTCGATAAGCCGTGGCAGAAATTAATTTTATTACATCAGAATTTGAGGTATTGACATCAAAATTCGGCTTATCGTATCTGAATTCGATATGTATTCCAGAATTTGAACTTTTATGTCAGAACTCTACAACAGGACAGGCCATAGCCTATAAGTCATTAGATAAATCATATCCAAATTTGAACTTACGATGTCAGAATTCTTTATTTTATATTGAAATTCCATACTACATGTCAGAATTAGATACATAATGTCAGAATTTACGTTTATGATATCAGTATTCTATATCTTATGTCAGAATTCGATATACCACGCCAGAATTTGTCATGATACATATTCGAAATATTATGCCAGATTCTCAGTCATGTCAGAATTTCCATTTTTGATGCTGGAGTTCGAATTATCACGTCAGAATCCGATAAATGATGTAAGAATTAAATTTGCAATATCAGAATTTGTATTTATGATTTTAGAATTCAATATATTAACTACGTAAGAGTTATAGACCTTATGTAAGTTACTACAGTTAGAATTTGAATTTGTGTTCCCAGAAATCGATGCATCATTTCCGAATTCGATATATGTATGTATCATCGTTTTAGATTTTGGACAAGTCATATTAGAATTTGAATTTTTGATGTCACAGTTCGATATCTGATATCTGAATTTGATATTTCATGTCCGAATTTGAGTTCAAACACGCTAACACAGGTGTTATTTGATTCTTTCATCTTGTTGTATTTAAGTTAACTTCTATATTTTTTTTAAAATTATAATTGGAGGAAAAATTTGAATTTAACAGTTGCCTAACAAAAAATTAAAAAAGATGTTAAAAAATGGTAAAATGAGATGCAAATGTTTAAAAGAAAGCTTGTTTAAGTTTCAAGATCTGTAAAATTAAAACTCTTTTTAGAACATTTGAAATTATTTGCCGAATTTTACATTTGCTATCGAATTTGAGAATTCACCAAGCTGAAGTTAATCAATATATCGAAAATTAGAAGTAAGTTTACCAAATAATGTTTTATGCTTTACAAAGATACGAAAACGTTTTGTAAGACCAACGTTTTAACTTAACCCTACCTAAAGTAATATTCAGCTTGTTTAATGCCAAAGAAAATCAAAAATTATAAACCGATAAATTTGCGAAAATTTCTTATCATATTTTCACCAATACGGTATAAAACGATATTTGTGGAGAGAACATACAGACAGGCATACGTATGTATGTGTATACACACACAAAAGGCAACCCATTTAGCAACCGAAAAATAAAAAATTATTTAATTCACCGTAAATAATTATCCATTTCCACCAACCAACAACAACAAAAACACATCCATTATTTGAATAGTCATCCTGATTGTTTTTCCAAAAAAAATAAAAAAAATTTGAGCTACGTTATCTCCTTTTGTATATAAATTTTTGTTTTCTTCAAGGGATGATATTTCTACGGGTAACATACAGCACAGCAGTGGTAGACAATTCCATTGTCACGGTACATCAAATAATTTTTGTTATTCTTGTTGTTGTTCCCATGTATCCCATAGAGTATAATGAATTGAATCGAATTGAATTGATATACAGAGAACATAACAGAATTTCAAAATCTTATATCATTTTATCTAAATTTGAAATGATCCGAATGTAATACGAAACAGTAACAATATAACGGCGAAATGTACGTATATACATATATTATACTCTTTATACAGATTGGCAATAGAAATATATTATAATAAGATATTTGTCACGTGGCCTGAATATGATAAGACAGTAAATTTAGAAAAAAAAAAAAAAAATTGTTATAAAAAATGTCTCCGCTTATACATTTATATACACGAATTCATTGAGGTTCATTTAAATAGATGGATAATCCACCGTTATGGAAAAATATAAATTTTCCGTATTTCTATTTTGTTAAATTGACAGTTTTTCCGTCTACAACCGTCATTTTGGTTTATGTATGTAAGTGATGGGTTAACATTTTTAAAATTAACTCAGTTATATGAACAATTTTGAATTCTAATGTTACGCCATTTAGAGAAATATGTACGGCATTTCTGTATACATATTGTGAATATCATCTGGTTGGTGAGATATGATACGAAATAAGATTTTTTTTTATGGTCGTGCTAGTGAAAAATTGTTGGTGAGCTAGCTTTAGTTAGATTAACTATAATAATCAAACAAAGAATTCCAAAGAAAAATGAATTGGTATACATAGCGTCAAGGCTTATGCATTAGACCATCACAAAAAACAATGAAGATCCTATTAAAATTCAATCAACCATAGCTAATTTCTATTATTATATGTATGTATCAACCATGATAAGACGAGAAATTCGATGGCCATTTTTATACGAATCAAAACAAATAAAAACAATGAAAATTTATCACATTTTCATTTTATCATTAACACCATCTTTGCCGTCATTATCGGTGAAATGAACAAAAAACATACAATAAACTATACATCGAAATCGAGTATCTTTATCTTAATATTGTGTTTGAAAAGGAACTTTCCTCGTCGAACAATACCAAAATAAACTAAATAAATTCAATGAAGCGAAACTGAGTCAATCAAAGAATTATTTTTTGTTGTTGTTGTTGTTGGTGCTTTTGCTTTTTTGTATTTTCTCTAACACTCTCTACCCAACTGGATTATTCCCAAAAGTGTGAATGTCCAACGAACCATATACACCTACATACTCGTCTATACGTGAATGGTATTAGGGGTCTCCATCATTTCTCCAATGAAATATTTTCGCATTGTGTTTCGAGCCATGTGTGTGTGTATACATAGATTTGGTGAGTTGATATAAAAAGAACAGAAGAAATATATTTTACGTGCTTGATAATGTGCGAGATCAATCTTCTAGCTTGTAAATTTTCCTTACATATAATATACTTGTTTTTAGTGCTGCTTCTTCTCTTGATTTCGTTTTTGTATTCAATTCACAGTTTTATTGTTTTCTTCTTGTTGTCTTATTTTTTTCGTTTCTTCGTGGAATTTTGTTTGCAGAAAATCATTTTTGGATTTGTCATAATATGCGAAAGTATTTTTTTTTTATTAAGTTTTATATTGGATAATTTTAATTTGTATAATTAGTTTATAATCTTTCGATATTGCTTTAAATTTAATTGGTTTGAATTTAATCAATCCAATTTCTTGAGGGGCTTTTATTTGTAATATAACAATAGCTAGTGTATAATACCTCGAGTACCGGCGAGTTATAATGTATAGTTGTTACCACTTGTATTTTCTACATAGTTTGGATGTGAAGAATTATTCAACATCCACTTGTACTGGGGTCCCGGACTAATAGTACAGCATAGGCGACCCAATTAGAGACAAATGTTGATGCATAAAATAAATAAAAAATCATTATAGAAACTTCAAGTCAATGTTTACCTGTCACGTATATCCATATGATGAGTTTCGATAACATTTGATGCAAACATCTCACACTTCTTATACTGATTGTGTTTAATAACTAAAACATGGCTGAGTTAACAGCATTAACCAAAAGACGTGGAATCATAAAATCAACCGTTACTAATATCAAAAAGTTCGTAGACAAAATTAACAGCGAATTACATTCGGGTCAAGCCATAAATCGTGAACAGCTTGAAACACGTGCCGAGAAATTAAACGAAGCTTGGACTGAATTTCATGATATAGAAAATCAAATGCTTCTCGTTGCTGGCCAAACATCTGAAGAGGAAGAATTAGAAGAAAAATATTTCGAGACAAAATCGATGCTTAGGCGCGCATCTTCAATATAAGAAATCCAAGCCTTGTAATTGCTGCTAACAATAACTCGAATGAAAGAAATACAAGTGGTTTAGGAGATCGGTCATTTTACCAAGCGAATGAAGTACGGTTGCCACGTGTAACCATAGAAGCCCTCAGCGGAGATTATACGAAGTGGCCATAATTCTCCGATCAGTCTATAACGTCTATACATAATAACGAGACGCTTTCCAATATTAAAGGATTTAATCGAATTGTTTTTAGGCCAATCTTCAATGAAACAGGTCTAATATAAGCAACTAAGACTCATTATGTGATACGTCCGATGAAGTTATGAGAGGACTAACAGCTTTAGGAACCGATTGGATAAACAGAGATCCTTGGTTGATATTCATTCTAGTGAAAAAACTAGATTTGGAGACTCAACAGTCGTGGGCACAGAATGTAAATGACGTTCCTACGATCGACCATCTACTATGCTTGGTAACTGATTGTTGTGATGCTTTAGAGACCTGAGTTGGATGTCCCATGTGCAAGAAGGATCATTTTCTTTTTTAAATGTTTTAATTTTAAAAGGTTAAAAGTTTCAGAGCGAAAACAATTTTTAGAAGACAACAAATTGTGTCTCAATTGCATTCGACCAGATCACGATGTAAGTACATGTGAAGGTAATAAGAAATGCTTTATTTGTCACAAAAAGCACCACACCCTTATTCACGTTAAAAATGCTGCTTCAATTGGAGATTAATACAGACGGAATTCAACTCCAAACAACGATTCTAAACTATCTGCAATCATTCACAATGCCTTCTGCATGAGTGATTCGTCATACACTAGCTCATCAACAAACGACAATTCCTCAAGTAATTCTGTAGGGGTTTCAATCAATAATATTGCTCCCATCAACAGTAATAATAAAGCGCCTCCAAACAACAGTGAAAATAATTCAATGCCATCGATTGCTAATTTAGAAAATTACAATGTAATAACCCCAAATTCCACAAATATTGATAATATAAACCCTTCCGCCAGTTCATCTAATACCTTAAACCTCTTCAAAACGTTATTATCAACGGTGTTAGTTAATGTCGCCGATTACTTTGGAAAAATACATACAGTAAGAGCGTTGCTCGATTCTGGATCACAATCTACCTTTATTCGTGAAAAATGCGTTAAAAGAATTTGAGCTCCTCGAAAACATGCCCACTTGTATCAGTTTTGTAGTGAACACATTTATACTATCACAATTAACATCACACACAGCTTCCCACACAAAGCATATAGACATCTCACATTGGTCTAAGCTAAAAGATTTGGAATTAGCGGACCCCGTATTCAACGCACCAGGCGAAATAGACATCATTTTTGGAAACGATGTGTTTTTTGAAATAATTATGTCACAACAAATCAAAATGGAGGAGCACATATTTGCGCATCGGCCATTATTTGACTGGATACTAGGAGGTAAATTAAGTCAAAATCCCGAAAATATATCGATTTCAGGATTCCATAGCAGCATCACCAACAATGACGTAGAACTAAACATGCTTCAACGGTTCTGGGAGTTGGAGGAGTTAAACCTAAATGCTAAAAATTCGGTCGAAGAGGAACAATTTGAAAACCACTATTTATAAACTTTGACTTGAGATCAAAACGGGCGATACATCGTACGGTTTCCTTTTAAAAATACCAATGGAGGCAACATATTGGGAAAGTCAGACAACACATCTATCAAAAGACAGCATGCAATGGAAAAGATTCACTAAAAATACCAAATTGCAAGACGACTACATGAAATTCATGGTAGAGTCTGATTCATTGAACCATATGACGTTAAGTACACGTTAATTAATGGACACCATTAATTTTTACCTATCACATCACGACGTTTTGAAGGAGCCCAGTTCCACTACTAAGCTCTAGGTTGGTTTTTGACGGGTCTTGTAAAACCATATCCGGAGTTTCATTAAACGACGCTTTACTTGTAGGGCCAACTATTCAAAAGGATCTTTTAGCAATACTTCGTCGATACAGAATTCACGCAGTAGCAGTGTCCGCTGACATTGAGAAAATGTATCGACATGTGATGCTGCATCCCGATGACAGCGATTTTCAACGTATTGTCTGGAGAAATAATTCAACAGAGGAAATAAAGTACTTTTGCCTAAATACAGTAACCTGCGGAACTTCGAGCGCGGCTTTTTTAGCAATCAGAACTTTATCCCAGCTAGCAAAAGATTACGAATCATGCTACTCGCTGTGAGAATACTCAAGAAGCAATTAAAATCTACCAAAGCATGCCCGCTCTATTGGCTAAAGGTGGCTTTAAGTTAAGGAAATGGATGTCCAACGATCCAGCATTTTTACGAAATATTCCACCATCAAAACAGTCGGCTTGCGTTGGAACCCAAAGCAAGATACATTTACATTTCAAGTAAACTTACCTACTACACTGACAGAACAACAAAGAGGAGGCTTTCTTCACTTACCATCTCCATCAAAGTACTGTTTCAGAGTCTATGGCTACAAGGATTTTCATGGGATGATGAAAAGGGACTTGAAGGAAACCGAAAACCTCGAAATTTCGAAGTATTTGAAGAAATTCACAGTACCGAAGTTGCAATCACATACATTTTCTGATGCCTCAGAAATGGCTTATTCAAGAGCTCAAGATGAAACTGGAGCAGTGCATAAACGACTAATCGCTGCTGAAAAAAAGGTTACTCCTGTCAAACAGCTTTCGTTACCGAGGCTAGAACTATGCGCAGCCTTACTGCACTTACGCATCTCGCGCTTTAAATTCCAATGAATTAGTTAAAAGTCATTTATGGTGGAATAGACCCGAATGGTTTTCAAATTCTCTAGTAAGCAATCAAGTCAAATCATTTAAATGTTCCGCCAATGAATATGATCATACCAATTTGGAGGGAAAACGTAATTTTAGTACAAATCTTCACATTTAAATGTGCAATACTGATTTAATCACAGAATTATTCAAACAAAATCTCATCACTTAAGAAAATACATAGAATTCTTGGTTATGATTGTTGGTTTATAACAGATTATAAAACAAAATATAGTAATAACCCGCTTGCAAAAATCAATACAATCCAGAGAGATGTATCTCCACCAATGGTCCAGGAAATGAATCCCTCGGAAATTGTTTGCCTAAGATGGGCCCAAGCACAAGCATTCTCAAACGAAATCATGCAGATTTGTTCTAAACAAGATGTACAAAAGCCCAGTCAACTTTTATCACTTACACCGTTTATAGATCATGTCGGGATGCTAAGAATTGGCTTCTACACCAAACATCCCATTATATTACCGAAGGGTCATTGTCTAAGCAAACTTATTATTAGTTGTATTGCTTTCACCAAAAATAAAAAAATTACAACAACAATCGTACTAGATAGGTAGACCAAAAAATAGTTTAGCTTAACCCAAAAAAAATTAGTGGTTAAACAAATCTTAACCAAATTTTTAGTTTCAATACCTGCCACAAGAGTCGAATTGACAAGAAAATACACGAAAAAAAGTAGACCAAATTTTGGTTAACTTTTGCTGTTGCTTTGACCAGCTGTTAACCAAATAAAATACCTAGCTCATTTTGGTTGAAAGCAATACACTTATTGACGAATATTATCAGAGCCTTGTAGAGTATAGAGCCATAATCTTAATGACGTATTTTTTAGAAGCATTTTTAGTGGTATAACTTTTTACTGATTTCCATAGGAATTCATAGTAAAAATGGTGTTTTTTAGCTTCAAGTTTTTCAATGAAAAAAGCTAAAATATTATAAAATGTTTATATAAAAGTTTTCTCCTTATCTTTAAGAACAATATACAAGAAGGCCATATTGGTATTAAGTAAATATTAATTGCAGAAATATTAAAATTAAATTATTTCTAAAATATATTTTTTCGAACTTTCATTTTGAAAAATATATCAAAGTTGGCTCTGACAAATTAAAATAATACTTGCTAATTTTATCTTTAGTTTTACTAGTGTACGTAAGATGTCTAAAATGTTTACAGAAAAATACGAAAAAAAAATTCCTAGTTCCTATATTTTGTGAATTTGTTTTGCTTTTCCGACAATTTTTGAACTTGAAATTTCCCCAGGTGGTAATTTTTGATACGATTTTTCCAAATTTTTACGGCCATCACTGCCATCTATGTAATGTATATTGACGTAATGACCAAACGAATTGTAGTAACCTTTTATTTCTATTTGACCAGAGTGCTGTTGTTATTAATTTTTTTTTATATTTTGGTTTAAATAAATCAGTTATTGCAAGAAAATGAAAACGATTTACTTAAACAACATTCATATGGTATATGTTGAAATTCAGAAAATCATAATTAAGAATTTGTAACGTTTTCATTTAAATCTTTGTCTTAGGAAAAAAAAGTTATTTCCCATATGCTTTAAGTGTTCTAATATGAAAAGATTGGGTTTTTCCCTCGTTTCTAATTCGCTTACAAAAGCTTCGATTTTTAAACTATGGCTTTGTATAATCAATTATTATTAATGGAGGGCCATGTGTAATTAGTAGTTAGTGGTCATTTTTTTGAAATTTTTGTATGGTTTCTGACTAGAAAAAACTTATATATTTCGAATAACATTTACATTTTACGTTATGGTACACTCATTTTTATGGGATCTTGGATGGGAAACATATTTCTGTTAACTATTCAAGGTGACTGTTCTATTTCGGTTTATACAACGACTTAATATTCCCCAGAAGGCTGAATAACTACTTTATACCCCCTATCTTCATCAGTATCGAAGGACAACATAAACAAGTTGAGAGCTATTTTGCCTCGCCGTTTTAGCTTAATTGATGCTTCACTTGCTTTAAGTCCTTTTACTTTTAGGTCATAAATTATTTTTTCTGTTTGTTTTACATATAGAGTATAGATTTTTATGTTCTGGTTTGTTTGTTTTCAAACGTGTGCCAAGCATGATTTTCTTCGTTTAACTTTTTTATCATTTCTATAAAAGTTTCAGCATCTCCCAAGTTTACAGTAGTTATGATTTTTATTTTCTCATAGAACAAATCCTAGTCTTTAACTTTATGTAGCTATTACTATTACTTGTGGTCGACGTTTTTTTTGCCTGGTTCTGGATAATATTAGGAACATCACCTTATAATTAATGTGAGAGGGTGTGTTATTCCGTTTCTTTTTTTTTTATCTGACTTTTGACTCTTATTTCTCGCACTAGTTCGACTTCATCCGTATGGTACCCTTGTCGAGTTGTATTTTGGTTGGGAGTAGAACAAATTCTCTCCTTTGGCTTAACTGTATTTACTTAATTTTCGATATTCCTCATACGCTCTTGCATCTATGCAATTGTATCATTCAGTTGCTTGTTTATATAGTTGGCTTCAATTATTACAATATTGGCTTTACACAATTCATTGTACAGCTTTTCTTGGTTAGTATAGAAGTGTTTTTACTCCTGGCCCCAATAAAGAAACTACCGACTCTTCTTGGAGATCGTGATAATTTCTAACTCCTCTGGAAGCGATGTGAAATATCCTTTCATCTTTCACTCACTTGAACATGTTTATTAACCAGAATGTCTTCGGATTGGTTAAAATAGTTGTAATATAACAATAGCTGGTCTCCCACAGAATCAATGAGCCCGACCTCCAAAGAGTGTGGATTTTGCCGAGTATCGGGTGTACAGTTATAGTGTATTGCACTCGCCTTCAGTATATAGCCGATGTTTCACATCATTGTATTGGTTGTTACCACTTAGTGCTAGACATATTTGGTTTTTTCAGACCACGTGATAGATGGCTACAGACGGTAAACTCCTACGCTATTGAGAAGAACTTAACAGCGACTTTAATAGAATAAGAAAAATTTGTACTGGGGCTCCTGAACTAGTAATACCATACAGTAAAATGCTTTGGTAGTTGTGAGGAAAAATTTCATTTCGATTCTTCATCTTTATCAACTGCGAATGCTAAATTATGCCTCAACAATTCTAACATTAACTTTGTCTGTGATGATTGTCTCAAAAACCATAACAATCAGCAGCAACTAATCCAAGCATTGATGTCTCAATTAAGTGAGGTTAGCAAATTGCTGACTAATATGTTTAATAATTTTCAAACGGTGACTAACAACCTTGTCTCCCAAGATCAAATAAGCGCGATGATTGTTAACAACTATACCATGTCTGGGCAATCAATCAACAACAACGC
This sequence comes from Tipula vernalis, assembly GCA_958295665.1. NCBI lineage: Eukaryota > Metazoa > Arthropoda > Insecta > Diptera > Tipulidae > Tipula > Tipula vernalis. The sequence continues at coordinate 297,879,596 of OY282559.1, read as the reverse complement.
CGACAACACCAACATCATTAACAAATTGAGCTCGCAAAATGTCATAACTGGAACTGAAGTCAACACCGAATTGGAAATGGTGAAACCAAAAAATTACCTGCACGTCTCAAATTTTAAACCAACCACAACTAGTGAGGATATTAAAAATTATCTTAGTCATAAGCTGAATATTTCAGTGGCTCAAAAGAAGACGTCAAAAGAAATTTGCTGACACAGCAACATTGCAGTAATGAACTTGGAAATAGTGATTATTCGTCGGTAATTCAACAAGGTCATCGTAATCGTAAAAGTTATGTAATTTATTCTAGTTTTTATTATTTTTTTTAATTGATTTTTAATATTTTTTTGTATTTTAGGTTTTCACACTTCAGTCTCTATCGGCATAAACACAATACCTCTGACGAAAACTTGAAAGACGGTAATAGTTCATGTTTAAAGATTGGATTTTTAACACTCGCACTCTATTTTGCCATATAGATCAAATTCGAATTTTTATTAATTTTAATAACATTGATCATTTTTTCGTGGCGGAATCCTAGCTTACGGGTAAGATCAATGATCAATGTACGACAACGTACGACAGAACACACAAAAATGATGGTGGGGTCTGTATATACTACAGAAAAGGTTACAAATTCAAGAGAATGCATTCAGGCATATATGGTAAAATTGAAGTTATAATGGGTGAAATGAAACTTCCTTTCATGACAATTCTAATAGTATGGATGATTTTCAGAAAATACTATCTTGTTTTGTATTACGATATAGTCATTTCGTAATAAGTGGTGACTTCAATTTTAATATCCTTGACAGGTCGCATATATTCGCATGATCTATTAACATCCAAGAACCTTTTCTCAGTTCCTTTTTCACCAACTCGTGGCTCATCGTAGCTAGATCAGATTGTTATTTCTAATCCGGAACAGGCCAGAATATTAGGGTTCAATCAATACACTATGCCACATATGTATATCCGATCATGATTTTCTACTCATCTCCTATAAAGTGAAGTCTAAACGGGTCAAAATTCGGAACAAGCTTTTTTACGACTATAGTAACATAGATAATGCAGCAATTTCTTCTTGCCGTTTGGGCGCTGACTGGGGTCGGATGTATTCGAGCGATTACATTAATTCTATGTTTCACTTATTTTATGAGTGCTTATACTCTATTCATAACAATTGTGTTCCGGTAAAACGAGTACTGGATGGCCAATCTGCAGCTCCTTGGTTTAATTTTGAAATTGCTTATAAAATGTTACTTCGGGATCAGGCCTTTTCTAAATTTCAGAAAACTTCCGATATGAAGTACCGTAAAATATATCAGAGCGAACGAAATCGTGTTACTGTTTTGATTAGAGCCGCTAAACAAAATTATTATTTTCGTAACCATAAGCTAACTATGGCAAGAATTTGGGGAAATATTAATACGATTGGCATATAGGGAAAAGTAGATCTGATATTTTAATTGACATGGACCCCGCTGTCGTAAATTCTTATTTTTGCAACATACCTAACAAGTCGGTTGCCTTTTCTCTTCTAGATTGTAATGCTACAAGTAGTTTCACTTCTAATTTGTTTTCAGTTAGCTGTGTAATGGAATTAGATATTTTGAAAAGTATTTGCAGCATAAAATCTAATCTACCAGCTGTCATGATGCAATGAATCTAATTTTTTTTAAAGAAGATATTACCTTTTGTTATATCACCGTTAACGTACTTAATAAATAATTGTACCATGCGGTCTGAATTTCCTGATATATGGAAAACAAATTTAGTGATTCTGGTTAAAAAGAAATAAAATAATGACTCGCTGGGTAATCTTAGACCAATCAGTATGGTATTGATAAAACTGCGTTTAAATTTAAAAAAAAAATTTAAAAAATTAATAATAAGTGTTAATTTAGATTAATTAATTGTTAAAAGTAATAATAAAGTTGTTTGTGATGCATGTAATGTAAATCATTCAACTTTGGTTAAAATTTTTGCTAAACTTTTATGAAACTTTTATTAAACTTCCGTTAAACTTTTGTCAAACTTTTGTTAAATTTTTATTAAACTTTTATTAAACTTTTATTAAACTTTTATTAATCTTTTGTTCTTTTATTAAACTTTTGTTAAACTTTTATTAAACTTTTGTTAACTTCTATTACACTTTTGTTAAACTTTTATTAAACTGTTAAACTTTTAAATTTTGAACTTTTAAACTTTTAAACTTTTAGACTTTTAAACTTCTAGAACTCTAAACTTTTGGAATTTTGGACTTTTAAACTTTTAAACTTTTACACTTTTAGACTTTAAAAGTTTTAAACTTTTAGACTTTAGGACTTTTGAACTTTTAAACTTTTAAACTTTTAAACTTTTAAACTTTTAGGATTTTAAACTTTTAGACTTTTAAATTTTAAAACATTTGAACTTTTAAAGTTTTAAACTTTTAAACTTTAAAAAGTTTAATAAAAGTTTAATAAAAATTTAACAAAAGTTTAATAAAAGTTGAATAAAAGTTTAAAAGTTAAAAACTTTAAAAGTTCAAATGTTTTAACATTTGAACTTTTAAAGTTTTAAACTTTTAAACTTTTATTCAACTTTTATTAAATTTTGTTAAATTTTTATTAAACTTTTATTAAACTTTTGTTAAACTTTTGTTAATCTTTTGTAAAACGTTTGGTAATCGTTTATTAAACTTTTATTAAACTTTTGTTCTTTTATTACACTTTTGTTAAACTTTTATTAAACTTTTGTTAACTTGTATTAAACATCTATTAAAGTTTTATTAAAGTTTTATACTTTTAAATTTTGAACTTTTAAACTTTTAGACTTTTAAACTTTTAAACTTCCAAACATTTGAATTTTTGAATTTGGGACTTTTAAACTTTTAAACTTTTAACTTTTTGAACTTTTAAAGTTTTAAACTTTTATTCAACTTTTATTCAACTTTTATTAAACTTTTGATAAACTTTTATTAGACTTTTGTAAAATTTTTATTAAATTTTTAAACTTTCAAATGTTGAACTTTTAAACTTTTAGACTTTTAAACTTTTAGACTTTTAAACTTTTAGACTTTTAGACTTTTAGACTTTTAAACTTTTAAACTTTTAAACTTTTAAACTTTTAAACGACTTTTATTAAACTTTTGTTAAACTTTCATTAAACTTTTGTTAAACCTTTATGAAATTAGTATTAAACTTCCGTTAAAATTTTCTCAAACTTTTGTTAAATTTTTATTAAACTTTTATTAAACTTTTGTTAAACTTTTGTTCAACTTTTATTAAACTTTTGTTAATCGTTTATTAAATTTTTATTAAACTTTTGTTCCTTTATCAAACTTTTGGTAAACTTTGGGACTTTTAAAATTGTAAACTTTTACACTTTTAAAGTTTTAAACTTTTAGACTTTTGGACTTAAGAACTTTTAAACTTTTGAACTTTTGGACTTTAAATCTATTAGACTTTTAAACTTTTAACTTTTGAACTTTTGAACTTTTGAAGTTTTAAACTTTTGAACTTTTGAACTTTTAAACTTTTAAACTTTTAAACTTTTAAACTTTTAAACTTTTAAACTTTTAAACTTTTAAACTTTTAAACTTTTAAACTTTTAAACTTTTAAACTTTTAAACTTTTAAACTTTTAAACTTTTAAACTTTTAAACTTTTAATCTTTTAAACTTTTAAACTTTTAAACTTTTAAACTTTTAAACTTTTAAACTTTTAAACTTTTAAACTTTTAAACTTTTAAACTTTTAAACTTTTAAACTTTTAAACTTTTAAACTTTTAAACTTTTAAACTTTTAAACTTTTAAACTTTTAAACTTTTAAACTTTTAAACTTTTAAACTTTTAAACTTTTAAACTTTTAAACTTTTAAACTTTTAAACTTTTAAACTTTTAAACTTTTAAACTTTTAAACTTTTAAACTTTTAAACTTTTAAACTTTTAAACTTTTAAACTTTTAAACTTTTAAACTTTTAAACTTTTAAACTTTTAAACTTTTAAACTTTTAAACTTTTAAACTTTTAAACTTTTAAACTTTTAAACTTTAAAACTTTTAAACTTTTAAACTTTTAAACTTTTAAACTTTTAAACTTTTAAACTTTTTAACTTTTAAACTTTTAAACTTTTAAACTTTTAAACTTTTAAACTTTTATACTTTTAAACTTTTAAACTTTTAAACTTTTAAACTTTTAAACTTTTAAACTTTTAAACTTTTAAACTTTTAAACTTTTAAACTTTTAAACTTTTAAACTTTTAAACTTTTAAACTTTTAAACTTTTAAACTTTTAAACTTTTAAACTTTTAAACTTTTAAACTTTTAAACTTTTAAACTTTTAAACTTTTAAACTTTTAAACTTTTAAACTTTTAAACTTTTAAACTTTTAAACTTTTAAACTTTTAAACTTTTAAACTTTTACACTTTGAAACTATTAAACTTTTAAACTTTTAAACTTTTAAACTTTTAAACTTTTAAACTTTTAAACTTTTAAACTTTTAAACTTTTAAACTTTTAAACTTTTAAACTTTTAAACTTTTAAACTTTTAAACTTTTAAACTTTTAAACTTTTAAACTTTTAAACTTTTAAACTTTTAAACTTTTAAACTTTTAAACTTTTAAACTTTTAAACTTTTAAACTTTTAAACTTTTAAACTTTTAAACTTTTAAACTTTTAAACTTTTAAACTTTTAAACTTTTAAACTTTTAAACTTTTAAACTTTTAAACTTTTAAACTTTTAAACTTTTAAACTTTTAAACTTTTAAACTTTTAAACTTTTAAACTTTTAAACTTTTAAACTTTTAAACTTTTAAACTTTTAAACTTTTAAACTTTTAAACTTTTAAACTTTTAAACTTTTAAACTTTTAAACTTTTAAACTTTTATACTTTTAAACTTTTAAACTTTTAAACTTTTAAACTTTTAAACTTTTAAACTTTTAAACTTTTAAACTTTTAAACTTTTAAACTTTTAAACTTTTAAACTTTTAAACTTTTAAACTTTTAAAATTTTAAACTTTTAAACTTTTAAACTTTTAAACTTTTAAACTTTTAAACTTTTAAAATTTTAAACTTTTAAACTTTTAAACTTTTAAACTTTTAAACTTTTAAACTTTTAAACTTTTAAACTTTTAAACTTTTAAACTTTTAAACTTTTAAACTTTTAAACTTTTAAACTTTTATACTTTTAAACTTTTAAACTTTTAAACTTTTAAACTTTTAAACTTTTAAACTTTTAAACTTTCAAACTTTTAAACTTTTAAACTTTTAAACTTTTAAACTTTTAAACTTTTAAACTTTTAAACTTTTAAACTTTTAAACTTTTAAACTTTTAAACTTTTAAACTTTTAAACTTTTAAACTTTTAAACTTTTAAACTTTTAAACTTTTAAACTTTTAAACTTTTAAACTTTTAAACTTTTAAACTTTTAAACTTTTAAACTTTCAAACTTTTAAACTTTTAAACTTTTAAACTTTTAAACTTTTAAACTTTTAAACTTTCAAACTTTTGGACTTCTAAACTTTTAAATTATGGAATTTTAGACTTTTAAACTTTTACACTTTTACAATTTTACACTTTTAAACTTTTAAACTTTTAGACTTTTGGCTTTTGAACTTTTAAACTTTAAGACTTTTAAACTTTTAAACTTTTAAACTTTTAAACTTTTAAACTTTTAAACTTTTAAACTTTTAAACTTTTAAACTTTTAAACTTTTAAACTTTTAAACTTTTAAACTTTTATCTTTTAAACTTTTAAACTTTTAAACTTTTAAACTTTTAAACCTTTTAAACTTTTAAACTTTTAAACTTTTAAACTTTTAAACTTTTAAACTTTTAAACTTTTAAACTTTTAAACTTTTAAACTTTTAAACTTTTAAACTTTTAAACTTTTAAACTTTTAAACTTTTAAACTTTTAAACTTTTAAACTTTTAAACTTTTAAACTTTTAAACTTTTAAACTTTTAAACTTTTAAACTTTTAAACTTTTAAACTTTTAAACTTTTAAACTTTTAAACTTTTAAACTTTTAAACTTTTAAACTTTTAAACTTTTAAACTTTTAAACTTTTAAACTTTTAAACTTTTAAACTTTTAAACTTTTAAACTTTTAAACTTTTAAACTTTTAAACTTTTAAACTTTTAAACTTTTAAACTTTTAAACTTTTAAACTTTTAAACTTTTAAACTTTTAAACTTTTAAACTTTTAAACTTTTAAACTTTTAAACTTTTAAACTTTTAAACTTTTAAATTTTTAAACTTTTAAACTTTTAAACTTTTAAACTTTTAAACTTTTAAACTTTTAAACTTTTAAACTTTCAAACTTTTTGACTTCTAAACTTTTAAATTATGGAATTTTAGACTTTTAAACTTTTACACTTTTACAATTTTACACTTTTAAACTTTTAGACTTTTGGCTTTTGAACTTTTAAACTTTTAGACTTTTGGGCTTTTAAACTTTTATACTTTTAAACTTTTAAATATTTATAAACTTTTGTTAAACTTTAATTTAACTTTTGTTAAACTATTATTAAACTTTAGTTCTTTTATTAAACTTTTATTAATTTTTTATTAAACTTTTGCTAAACTTTTATTAAACTATGGTTTACCTTTTGTTAAATTTTTGTTAAACTTTTTTAAAACTTTTGTTAAACTGTTGTTAAACTTTTGTTAAACTTTTGTTAAACTTTTATTAAACTTTTTTAAACTTTTATTAAACTTTTATTCAACTTTTGTTAAACTTTTAATAAACTTTTATTCTTTTATTAAACTTTAATTGTGTTCTTGATTATTTTTAATTATTGTGCATTATGATGTAAACGGAATAAATTAATTAGTAAGCAATTAATTAATTATTAGTTTGATTTGATTTTAGAGGACAGGATGTCTGGAATTAATTAATAAAGTTGTAAATCTGGAATTGGATTTACATGGTTTCAGGATTAGATGATTTAATTTGAATTTTAAATGTGTACCGGCTTCATTGTTTATCTATTATTGTTCATTATTTTAATTATTTATTATTGGACTTTTAGAGCGGAGAAATTGGGCGCGGCTCTTTATTTAATTTTCGTTCATTATTTAATTGTTTAATTCATTTTAATAGTTGATTTATTAACTTTAACTTAGTATGGAAAGGTTGAACTATTAGTATTCAAGCTATTTAAGCAGATTTTGCTTTTTGATTTTAGAATTTTAGTTTAAAAAAAGACAATTTAGTGTTTAAAATTCATAATTTAGATTAGAATTTTTATGTATCTTGATTTTCAGGTTATATAGTTAGTAATTAATTTGTTGTCGTTTAATTTAAATTTTGAATTGTTCTTGCTTCGGCAGAACATATGCTAAAATTGGAACGATACAGAGAAGATTAGCATGGCCCTGCGCAAGAATGACAAGCAAAATCGTGAAGCGTTCCACATTTTTACATCTTTACATTGGAATTTAGAATATATTATATTTATCGCTATTTTAATATTTTTCATAATTGTTGAAAGCTAATACTAAAATATTTGAAATTATAGAGCGGTTGGACTAAGTGAAAGTAGAAATAAATAACTAATTTGTTTTTTGGTTTCAGAAGAACATCGAAATATATTTTATCATCAATTTTGTTAATCGGAAGTTTGGAGTATTATATAAATATAAATTGTAGTTTAAAATATTATTTCAGATCGATCTCACGTTTTATTATTAATATTTTAATTGTGTTGCCATTGTGCTCTCATAAAACACTCACTATCGGCTTTATTAGGTGTCTGTAACCGGGCCGAGTCTGTCCTCACTAACATTCCTTTCCAACCCTAGATTTTGTTATATGTGAAAAGGTGCACGATGGTTGCCTGGCCAGGGGCGGATATCACACTATTAGACTTATGTGGTTATCGTTGTGGTGCCTTTCTTTACGGGGTGAATATTGCTATGCTTGGCTTCATGAAAAGTTGAGTATGATGGTACATATTTCCTTGATGAGGGAGAGTTATGGTGTCGTGTTGTAACATGGGTATAGTGGTGTGGTATTCGCATTTATAATACGGGAGACTTGCTTAATGCTTGATCGTACATTGAAATCAATCAATCAATCCCAGATATATACATTGATAATATAATAATCCCATTTCAAAATCGCGTTAATAATTTAGGCACTTGTATTAAAAATAGATTCACGTGGGATTCCCAGATTATCAAGTTTTGTAGTAAAATCAACTCTACATTATATGGATTGAAACTCCATAAGAACATTTGTCCTAAAACCGTCAGGATTTTGCTTGCTAAAACGTTGATAATCCCCCATGTGTTGTATTGTGAATTTCTTTACATTAGTTGCGATACAACTTAACTTAACTCAAGGGAAATTTTACAAGTAATTTTAAACAACATAGCCAAATGCGTCAATGGATTGAGGAAATGTGATCATATCTCTGCCAAGTTTAGAGAATTATTTGGTTGCACAATGACTCAATTTTTTTATTATAGATCATTATTGCTCCTCTATAAAATTATCAATAATCAAGTTCCTGTTTATTTATACAACAAAATAAAAATTGGTTCAGCTCGCAATAGCAATATAATATTGCCAGTTAACAGTTCTAATGTTTACAATAACTCGCCACTATTTACTATGTTTTCAAGTTGGAATCAGGTTCCGGTGGAGATTAGAAGTGTTAAAACTTTTGCTAGATTTAAAGTTTTATTATTTGATTTTGTTAAGAATAAATTGAAATTCTTTTTGTATTCATTATGTAAGTGTGTGGGATAGAAAAGCGATGCTTTATCCAGGATTGATTGATAAATAAATAAATAAATAGTACTACAGCTATTAACCATAGGCGACCCAATTAGAGAAAAATTTCACAAGTTTCTAAAACAAGTACCCATATCTACAATATATAGTACGTATGGATAATTTTTGCAGTGTTCGAATATTTATCCTCAGCCTCCATGCCAAAACCATAAAATCAATTTACATTACGACAAAAAATAAAAAATAAAAAATTTTCTAACGCAAAGAAAAAACGGAGCAAATAAAATTTATTTATTTTTTTGGTTTTTCACTGGACTGGAAAATAAATAAAATTATTATTTTTTTTTTGTAAGGGAAATTTTCCTTCTCGTGTTTATCGAACATACACACATGTATGTATGTATACCACATATCGAATTTTAGCAAATAGATAAAATATTATTTAATGAATCAAACCGAAAAATAAAATTCGAACCTATACAAAAATATGCTGTGGAATAATTTATTGTATAAACACCAAAAAATTCTAAGTGTATTTGAAATCTGACGAAGCATACTGTTTCATTGACATGTGATACTCCCTTGATTTCCTCGCTTTTTGTGTAACATACATGTACGAATACGGTTGAGATTTTCACCCTTGTACACACAACAAAATTTTACGATTTATATAAAACTGTAAAACAATAAAATACACGCGTATCTAACTGCAAAATTGAGTTATATCAATAAAATAACATAAAAATATTTGAAAATTTATCGTAATAATATAATGACGACGGGTTGGTACATACATTTGTTTTTAATAACCCTCCCGACATTAAAGCCAAATTTGTTTCAAGGAAACGTTTAAATCGGACAATAACAAAACTTCTAACTCAACTATGTATGTACAAATCAATCCAACCAAAATAATAAAAAAAAAAAAATTTGTATAGCCCTTTGAGAAATGACTGACGAACGACTATAATTGGATGATTTTGATTGATCGTTAAATCATCTTGATGAGGGGGTAGATATTAGACAACAGCAAAAAAAAAAAAGTAAAATGTAAACGACGGCGGATAGGAATGACTCAACTTTTTCCAATGAATGCAGTTTTGTATTTGTTGTTACACAACAATTTTGTGATTTTGTGAGAATATTTCCAATTTGTGCTGCTACTGATAAAATGGAATTTTAATTGATTTAAATCAAATTTATTGTTAAAAGAAGGGTATCAGATGATATTATAGCGTACGTCACAGATACGCATCATTTTGCACAATATCCGTTATGAGTCATTGAGCGAGTATCATCAATTTAAATTTTGCAACGTTTAGCAACTATAAATATATGAACGATCTACATTTTATTAATTAATCAACGGCTGGAACTAAGTAACACAGCACTCAAACACAGTGTAAAAGTGACATAAAGTTGTATTAAACCAGAAGTAATCAAAAGTGTAAAATGAATCGACAATTCGATATGATGAACTCAAAATTGGTTTTTTGGCAATGTACTCTCCTATAGCCATGATGGGCCAGTACACCACAAATCATTATGAGTAATCTCTTGCGCTGATATACCGACCAGATTTTGCTTAGAAGGAACAAGTCGCCATTGTTCTCGTGTGTGTGTGTAAATAATCTCTGAAGTGCGGTTCGCAACGAATGTTGTCCATCATCTTGGTTGTCGAAAAATCCAATCCAATATTATTTTCGAATCTGTCCATATATCGTGACAGAAAATACTAACATAGTAAAAATGGCTTTGATTTGTTTGGTAAGTCGACTCAGAAGAGCAGCACCCATAATCTACCCAGCTAAGCCACCTTTGCTTTTGAACAGTTTAGTTTGATTTTGGTGCCTTTTTCGGTTTGTGGTCTGGCGCAATGCATCGCTACATATGTCCATTTGCTGGTGTCAAGTATTATTATACAGGTAAAAACAGTGATGGGACGTAGAATTTTTATATCAGGCGCTCTGGCTAAATTATTTCTGATATCATTTCACCGGCAGTTCTTCGTCCCACTCCAAATTTTTAACCCATAAACTTTGGAATATAATTTTGATCCTGCCTGCAATGAGCGATATAATTCCACAAATAGGCAAAGGTTTATTTTAACATAAAAGGCAAAGTGAACATAGACCAATTCGTACAATTTATTGGCGCTGGGTGTATTATGTCATAATTGATGGCACGGGAAGCTTCCGGTTTTATAACCAGATTTACTAGGAGCAACTCCTTCAAACATCTGGTAGACTTGAATGATGCTGAAGCTGTCCCATACGTTACGTTTTTCAGTGCATATTGGCAAATTTTATGTTGCTTCGTGATACATTTTCTCTATATCGAACGAAGTAACTCAATTATGCCGAAATACCGATGAACAATTACATCGAAAAGGCTAGATTGAATTTTTGAGCCTATCAGAAACATTTGATTGAGTGACTCCCCTGTCGTGGATTTTGCCGACGCATCGCAAACTATATTTTTAGTGCTACTAGCACTTTTCAATACACTGCGGAATGGTAAAATTTTACCATTGCTGCAACACTATGCTGTCTGGGGGATTTTATTCATGTGCCCTAGCTCTTGATACTTTTTTAGAAATTTGCTGTATGTTTTCTTGAAACCATTATTTAAGTGGAGTTTCCTCTCCATGGCAAATAGTATTGATGCTACCAAGCGGTACGTACGACTCTATATTATTGGGTGGACCATTCTTCACATGTAGCTTCTTCTTTGGATAATTCGATGGTGTTCGTTGCTGGAAGTTGCTAAATTTCCCAAAAGCGCCGTAATGTTTGACGCAGTATCCTTATGCCTTCCTCCTATGACTTAGCCTAATATTTAATGGGTTAATACTCCGTACGGCCCAAACTACCTTGCCCAATTCCTGATATTAAAGTACGCTTAAACCCAACCTCTAGACTAATGCCTCGGTTACAAAGGATGCTTGCGACGCGGTATCTATTAAAGCTCGAAATCGTCGGGGTATTCCATGACTATCAATTATATTGAAAGGTGCAGAAGTTGTCACCTTCTGCGGAGGATTGCCTGAGGCAATGCTATTATTATCTGAAGCTCTTGGATTTGTGTTACCATGTAAAAGAGAGTTGGGTTTGCGATATCACTTTCCGAATCTTCCTAGAATTCTGCTGTCATATGAAGAGTGACCTGATTTCAAGCAATAATTGGAACGGTTGCCACCATTCAACAGCTATGATAGATCGTCTATGGAAAACTTCTCGAAAGTATCATAATCTATCAATATATATTTCGATTCTTTGCAATCTATTGGGTATATATAAAAGAAAGTTCCATTTTCCTAATAGATGGCGTAATTCTTCTTATATGTATTGTGTAAATCTGGTAACACATGTTTTTGAAAAGTCTCCTCAAAAAATTTAAAACGTCGAATATGACATTTGATGGTGGTTTGGCGTCTATTGGAGGGGGGGACCAAAGTTGAGTAGATTAATCTACCAGCTCCGTAACCTTCCAGTAGGGTGCACATCACGTGAGCTGTTCTGGTCTTGTCATTAGGCAGCTGCGTGATAGGTACAATTGTGTAAGAGGTAACCTGTTCACAATTTGCAAGTGTACGTACTGCCTCCTCGTGGCAACCACTGGTAACTAAGGCCATTTGGCACATTTTTGGCCATTTGGCACAGGCTAAAGTACGGCGCTAAAGGAGAAAACCTTGACAAAAAACCCTAATCTAAAGTGGAACAGCATATGCTGATGGATGAATGGCTGATAGGTAAATCAGTCTAAAATATTCGGACTCTGGATACCAGGCACCCTCCAGTTTTATTTAGCCTTCTTGTAGTAAAGCTGGGTGGCCTACAGGCGATTTGCAATTCCCAGCAAATAGTAAGAGTAAAAGCAAACGGAATACGGGGCAGGAGTAGGAATATACGGGAGTGGGACAATCCTCTCGAGGTTCTTGGGCTCCAATGCTACCGTCTTTCTAACGGAACTACATGCTGTAGTAAACATCTAGGAGGAAGAGCAATAAGCCCAGATAGTATGTATCACGTTCCGGGAGGCAGTATTGTCAGGTTCATTAAGAACCTGAATATTGACTGAACGGATAATTAAGCAGGGACCAGAACCATAGACCTTTTAGGTCGCAGTGCGAAGTGGCTGATTGCCCGCATGGCCCTCCAATAATAATAATAATAATAATGACATTTTATTAAAATATAAACAACACAGTTTTTTATTCGATTTAAAATAGAGAGTGTTGTGCTAAATAATCGTCATTTGCGGGAAGTTTTGTTGTCTTTTTGAAGAAGATTCATTCGATGTTGAAGACGCACAAATTGAAGTTACAAAGAAAAAATATGAAGATGAAAAATTGCAAGCATTATTGGATGAAGACAACACACAAACGCAACTTGAATTGCCAGAAGCATTGAATGTTGATCAATCCGTTATCAGTAGACATATACATGGGATGGGGTTGCTCCAAAAATTTTGGAATTAGATATCACATGAATTGACAGAAAGGCAGATAAAATGTTGAAAAATCACTTCTGTAATGCTTCTTAAAAGCGAACAAAGAGAGGGTTTTCTGCATCGACCTGTGATTGGAGATGAAAAATGGATTTACCACGAGAATCCTAAACGTAAAAAAGCTTGGGTAAAGCCTGGATAAGTTGGTTCATCACAGTCAAAGTGAAATGTTCATTGTGATAAGGCTATGCTGTGTATTTGGTGGGATTTGGAAGGAGCTGTATATTACGAGCTATTGAAACCTTTTAAAACTATTAATTGCGCAGTCTACCGACGCAATTAATACGTTTGAAGTGAGGTGTTCAAGATAATCGACCAGAATGGGAAAATAGACACAATGAACTGATTTTGCAGCATAACGACGCGAAACCACATACTGCAAGAGTCGTTAAATCCTATCTAGAAGAGCAGGACTGGAAAGTTCTATCCCACCAGACATTGCCTATCGCCAGACGTTGCTCCTTCCGATTACTATTTTTTCCGGTCGATGCATTCAGCCCTTCAAGACGTACGATTCACATCTTATGAAAGTATCAAAAATTGGCTTGACGAATGGATCGCTTAAAAAGGCGACGACTTTTTCAGAATCGGAATCCATGAATTGTTAGGAAGATGTTCGAACGTTGTGGCATCTGATGGAGCATACTTGGAATAATGTACTACATACTTAGATTCATTTAATTTCTTTTGCAAAAGGTAAATGAGCTCTCTGGCTTCGGCATGCTTTTCACCTAAAAGCCTTTAAGCTGCGCATTATTTAAACGGATTTGATCAAGTTACACTTGATAATATTGATGTTTTTTTTTTAAATGTAATTGGTGGCTTAATCAATATCAAAAGACTAATTTTTTTATTAGGATCCACAGATTGCATATGATGTGCAACCTTAAAAATAAATTCGTACCTGAAATCCGGCTCGAAGAACCATGTCACAATATAGACATTTTGTGTATAAGCTTTTAGAAAATTGTTGCTCCTTTTTTAATGGCTGTGGCGGAATCTTGATCAATGACTATAAAGATACTTAAGCCAATAACATCTCAAAATCAATTACGTCTTGATGGTTGATGTGTAGGAGAATTATTTATTTATTATCTACCTTAATCAGATTATTATTTTTATTTTTATTGGGGGGGCCATGCGGGCGATCAGCCACTTCGCACTGCGACCTAAAAGATCTATTGTGCTGGCCCCTGCTTAATTATCCGTCCAGTCAATATTCAGGTTCTTAATGAACCTGACAATACTGCCTCCCGGTAAGTGATACATACTATCTGGGCATATTGCTCTTCCTCCTAGATGTTTACTACAGCATGTAGTTCCGCTAGAAATACGGTAGCATTGGAGCTCAAGGACCTCGAGAGGGTTGTGCCACTCCCGTATATTCCTACTCCTGCCCCGTATTCCGTTTGATTTTACTCACGAGTTGCTGGGAATTGCAAGTCACCTGTAGGTCACCCAGCTTTACTACAGGAAGGCTAAAAATAAAACTGGAGGGTGCCTGGTATCCAGAGTCCGCATATTTTGGGCTGATTAACCTATCAGCCATTCATCTTTCGGCATATGCTGTTCCACCTTAGATTAGGGTTTTTTGTCAAGGTTTTCTCCTTTAGCGCCGTACTTTGGCCTGTGCCAAATGGCCTAAAATGTGCCAAGTGGCCTTAGTTACCAGTGGTTGCCACGAGGAGGCAGTACGTACACTTGCGAATTGTGCACAGGTTACCCCTTACACAATTGTACCCATCACGCAGCTGCCTAATGACAAGACCAGAACAGCTAACGTGATGCGCACCCTACTGGAAGGTTACGGAGCTGGTAGATTAATCTACTCAACTTTAAACCTTAATCAGATACTATTTATAAAGTTCGCGGTAGATTGCTGTTTTATTCTACAAGTTGGTTTCATGCGTAGGGAAATTCAGTACAAAAACCAACATGGATCATTTATCCAGTATAAAAATCTAGGTTATGTGCTAAATCGGTGTTTTTGTTTATTGGAAAAAAGATTATGAGAAAATAAACAAAACAGAGTAATAAATACCGATTTAGCACATCACTAATTGTGAGGTTAATCGTTTGGTAGTTTTAACAAATAAAAACGCCTCCAGTCTTCTCCAAACGGACTTCTTCGCCTAGTACGGTACCATCCAACTTCACTTGTGTTGACAACAAAACAATTAATAATTCATTATCGGCAACTTATTACAAAATAGAATTGCCCGTGTAAACAGGTGATCAGTTGGCAATATTTGTACACTTACCACCTTTGGAATTCTGGGAAACGGGGCATCTCACATTTTGTTTCTAAATGTTCCCGGAAAGTTCGAACAAAAAAAACAGAAAACGTACCAATTGCAGACGAAGCTAAAACGGGATAAACCGCGTCCCGCTCAAAGTAACGCCGTATAAGCAACATTCAATTATAAATTTGTCTGTCCCGTAACAAATGGGACGGGTGGAAAGTCTAAATATTTATCTGCAAGTATGAACCAGCAATCATCAGTTATGTATGTATTGTCTGGTCACAACTCGCAAATGTGTTGCCGGAGATATTGACATTATGAGATTTGTATTGCTCGTGTAAATTAGAATTATTTTGTAGTTTCAAAAATAATGAATGTGTAAAGACACAAAAGTTTAAGAAGTAATGATATTATCAGTAATGACATTAATATTGATCGTGTAAAGTTCGTTTTCTTTATTATAACTACCGGGCGCAAACCAAACTAAGTAGTATTGGTTAACTGGTAAACAATTCAATTTGCTCAATAAAATCAATTTACTCAAGAACACTTTGATGTAGTAAGACTTCTTAAATATAACAAAAACGGCTTGTTAATTTTCCAAATTTTTTCATCTCCTTCGGATGGAATACAATTAAGCCAAAATTTTTTCCAGTTTTCGAAACAGTTGTTAAAGTCGATTTCCGGAATGGGTTTCAACACCTACTTCGATTCGGCTTGTATTTCTTCAGTCGAGTCAAAACGATGCCTCCCGAGCGGTTTTTTAAGTTTAAGGAATAGCCAGAAATCAAACGGACAAAAGAACCGCTCTGGACCGTGCATTATCATGAACAGCCTTTTCCAACATTTCCAACGTTTTGGAAACTTAAATTCCTTTTTTGAAGCAAAATTCAAAGCGTTCACAAATAAATAAAAATAAATTTAGAACTTTTATTTAATTAAATTTAATTTTATTTTATAAATTTTAATTTTTTTTTAATTAATAAATTTTATTTTAATTTAACAAATTTATATGAACACATTTAAATAAAAAAGCATTAAATTTATTCTATTTTGGTGTTTCGTCATCACGTCGTGTATTTTGATTTTCGTGTGGAGTGCGTTCAGATGTGAACAACGTGACACACCCACCCAACGCGCACTTGAGTCGGAAAGCGGTGCGACATATTATCGTTGAATAAGTTGTACTTGTGGAATGAATGTATACACATATGAGTGATGCGCTACAGAACTTTCTTAGATGAAAGTAAACAAGCGTATCTCATTAACTACTAAAGGTATTGATGCAACATTTTTGTACAAAAATTAGGAGGAATTAATTCCACAGAAAATTTTTTTGCGGCAATTTATTTTGTATATGAATTAAATCCGCGACATCAATGGGTTTTTAAAAATTGAATGTTGCGGATTTAATTCAAAATGAAAATTAATTAAATTCGTGCGGAGTAAATTCATTTTCCAAATTATGGCTTAACGAACAAATACTGGCTGCCTTACAGCTTCACGAAAAAGTACTAATTATTACATTACAAAGCAGCGGATTTAAATCAAAATTGAAAATAAATTAATTCCGTGCAAAAAAAATTAATTAATTTCGCGCGGATTTAAATTAGTTTTTAAAAAATGATATTGAGGAATTAATTCATAATTAAAAATGTTGGGAAAAGATTTCATTTTTGTCGACAGAGTTAATTCCTGCGGAATTATATAATTGACCGAGCAACAACATTTCGTACAAAAATATTCGATTTTAAGAATTCAGTTTAAAGTTTTTCGCAATACTGCTCAGAGTATAACATCATTAATTTGTAATTAAAAAAATAGTCCACACACAGTTTAGGGTTAGTAAAAATGGAGCGTTACACGATACAACAACGTGTTTTCATTATTGAACAATATCTCAAAAATAATGAAAGTTTGGCGGCCACAGTTCGAAAATTTCATACAAAATATTGTCGGAATAGTGTTTTAACTTCGTCAACTGTGAAGAGATTAATTGAAACATTCAGGGAGACTGGATCAGTTGGAGACGCTGAAAAGTCTGGTCGTCCAAAAACAAGCCGTTCAAATGTCAATGTCGAACCAGTGTGAAAGTGTTTCAAGAAGCTCTCTACAGCGTATAATCATAAAAGAATTGGGTCTCCATCCTTACAAAATTTAATTAACACAACAATTGAAGCCTAATGACCATGCACAGCGAAGAGAGTTCGTTGAATGGATTATTGAACATCAACAAGTGGATGCTGATTTTTCGAGCAAAATCATCCTAAGCGATGAAGCACATTTTCACCTTGATGCCTTTGTTAATCTTAAAAATACCGCGTTTGGGGTTCGGAGAACCCACATGTGACTGTCGAAAAACAACTGCATCCACAACGTGTCACTGTTTGATGCGAATTTTGGGCTGGAGGCATCATTGGACCATACATTTTCGAAAATGAGGCTGGTCAAGCAGTGACTGTTACTGAAGCTCGATATTGCGACATGATAACACAGTTCTTTGTGCCGAAATTGGATGATATTGATGTGGCCAATATGTGGTTTCAACAAGACGGTGCTACATGCCATGCAACCCGTGAAACAATTCAATTACTGCATGAGACATTTCCTGCTCGTGTACTCTTTCGTTTCATTGATCAGAATTGGCCCACTAGATCGTGTGATTTAACAGCATTCGATTTTTTTTTATTAGGGTTATTAGAAGTCAAAGGTCTATGTCAACAAGCCCACAACCACCCGTGCATTACAGGAGGAAATTAATCGCTGCATCAACGAAATTCAGCCATATTTATGTAGAATGGTCAAGAAAAATTTGCAAGCAAAGCCGTGGAGGCCATTTGCCCGATGTAATGTCTAAAGACTAAAAACTGTGTTTTCTATTTAATTCAAATCTTGCGTTAATTTTGGGATATCCTTTATTTGTATACACAATTTGTGTCGAATGTATTTTTTTCATATATCGTTTCTGCTTGTATTAAACAAAAAATAAAAAGCTGTTGGTTGGATCGTTATTGTGGTTTTATTCTTACCTAATACATCACAATAAAGCATTTTTTTCATTTCCTTACATCCGTATGGGCTGAAAAGTTTCCTACATTGATAATAAAACGCATCATTTTATAGGCAATGTTTTTATTTATAATCTCCTTTTAACGCAATACACATCATCAAACGATTTCCCAACATTTTTTTTCCACACATTGCTGCGACTCGGTTTAAACTTTTGCCTTTGTAAGCGAACCCGGTTCACATCTTCATGTAAGCTTTTTCGTATGCAAAAGTTTACGCTTACATTCAATACAATATCTTAGATTTCCTCAATAATTTCTTGGGTTCTCACCTAATTTGCGTTCAACATTAAAAACACTTGTGGGATCATGTTTAAATTCACTGCACTAATACTGTTAAAGTTAGCCGAAAGTTGCCAGCAGAAAAACAAAAGTCGATAATGCAGATTGTGTTAGTCCAGCCGAAAGTATAAAAATGGCAATGCAGATTGTGCATATACTGTCGTAAAAAGTCGATAATGCAGATTATGATATTAACATTCCAGCCGAAAATAAAAAATTTAGTAGTTATCGGCCAAAAGTAAATAGGATACATGGATTTAAATAAAAAATTGTATGAATAGTTTTACGTGTAAAACTTTTCTTAACCTATTCGTAGAAAATGTCGGAAAATCAGAAGAATCCACAAAATTGGAATAAAATCAGCCTCTAGAGTGTATATCTGAAGGAAATCTCGGAAAATTTGATTTTCCAAAAATTATTAGAAAATTTGTATAAAATCAGCCTCTAGAGTGTTATGTCTTGAGATGGATTGCATTGATGTGACTTGTCAATAGCTATCGCAGGAAAAAAATTCAGTTTAAGTTTCCAGTGGGAAATCGCGGAAAATTCGATTTTCCAAAAATCATTAGAAAATTTGTATAAAATCAGCTTCTAGAGTGTTATATCTGGAGATGACTTGAATTCATGTGATTTGTCATTACCTATCACAGGAAAAAAATTCAGTTCAAGTTTCCCGTGGGAAATCTCGGTATTTAAAGTTTTTGGAAAATCGAATTTTCCGAGATTTCCCATGCGAAACTTGAACTGATTTTTTTCCTGTGGTAGCAATTGGCAAGTCACATCAATGCAATCCATCTCTAGACATAACACTCTAGAGGCTGATTTTATACAAATTTTCTAGTAATTTCTGGAAAACCGAATTTTCCAAGATTTCCCACGAGAATAAATTGCTAATAAATTGCCGAAACTGCCGAAATCACATAGTTATATCAAATTACATACACTATACTTTAAATATTTTAACTTTAAAATTAAGGAACAAGGAAATTATAAAAGGAAAAAGTTGCACTGACTATGGTCACAAGCCGACTGACGAAAAATTACATAGATTAAATAAATACAGCGGATTATTGAGCTGATTATGTTATTGTTTTGATAATTACGAAGTATCTATCGATCTTGCCACCGTAATCTAGATGGTTAACTAAGGTCTGTACACATCATTGTATAAACGTTATCGTCGACTATTTCGCTTCATTGGGTAGAATGAATTAATACACAAATGTCCCAATAAAGCAAACCATTGAAATTTAAAAGATAATCTAATAAAATTAGCAAAACTTAACACACAGGAAATAAACGAACTGGTAAGCATACACAAAATAATTCTAAAACAAAACTACTTCACATTTAATAGCGAGTTTTACATACAAGAAGACGGCTTGGAAATGGTATCTCCACTATCAGGATTATTACCTGATTTATACCTAAATAATTTTGAAAACAAGCACACACTTTCCAACAACCAATACCTTAAAAATTATATTTTACACCAGATAGGTATATGACACATTCATAATTTTCATTTGAACCAATAGACAGATCTGTGGTTTAAAAAATCACATCAAAAAAGTTCATCAACTGATATCACCCTGACATACCACCCAATTAATCAAAAAATGGCAGCTTACAATAGCTTAATACATAGATTACTTACAGTTCCTCTCAATGAAACAAATTATCATAATGAAGTAAATATCATCAAACGGATACAAAAGCTCAGTGACCGATAAACTTATCCGCAAACAGTTAATGAAGAAAACACAAGAATGACACACATATAATTAATGGATACGTATCCACAGAATATACAAACATTCTGCCCAATATCATCAAAAACGAGTTCCAAAAATATAGATTGCTTTCGGACAACCAACAACATTCAGAAAATTCTAAGGCACAATGTTACACCTAAACCGTTAACGAAAAGAACGGGAATTTACAAACTATCGTAGGGCACTTGCGAAATTCTACATTGGCCAAACAGTCAAATAAACCAAAATCGAATTTCGTGCGGCATTTGACAATGTACAATCACTCTTACACAAATTTCGAAACAAAGTTCAGTTTTGTACTAAGGGCAATTATATGGATGCGGATAATCTGTTAAATGATAAACCAACATTTAATTCCAACCACCTCTATGACACAGCTATCTATACAAATAGTCGTACACACCTTAGTTAACCATCTAGATTACGGTGGCAAGGTCGATTTTTCATAATTATCAAAACAATAACACAATCAGCTAAATAATCCGTCAGTCGACAAGTGATCATAGTCAGTGCAACTTTTACCTTTTATATTAAAACATGTTAAGTGTTCCTTAATTTTAAAGTTAAAATATTTAAAGTATAGTCAAAGAGAATACACATACACAGTAAATTAATAATAATAGCACCGTAAGTTTATTATACAAAGCCTGGTTTACAGGACTTACAGAAATTTCAGATTTCAAAATGGTCGATTTCTTTGAGACCACCACAGAATTTTAACACATCGTTACCTTTTCAAAATTTCTAAGATAATTTTAATTCGTTTGATACCTTTCGTCATTTTTTTCGAGTGCGTTTTTTTCTTATGTATTTTTTCTGTGTGGGCATTTTTCAGTGTGCGCTTTTTCTTATACGCTTTTCCTGGTCACCGTTTTCACAGGCTTCGCTTTTTTAAATATTTCATTTGTTTGGTTTATAGACAAGAAGCATTTTAAAGTCTTGTCCGGTTAAACATCAACCGCGTTTTTTTGAATTGTTTACTATATAAAGGCTTTATTTACGAAAGCCTATACAAATGAAATAAAAATGTCAAATCGAGAAGCGATTAATGTGGATTAAATTATCCGACGCTGCTGTTGTGAAGATTTTGAAAGAAAAATAAAGGAAAGGATGCCCATTCTTTCGAGAAACGTAAAACAAGAACAAAAGAGTTCCCAAAACGATTAGACCAGTGGCGGTATCAAGAAATCCGGACGGAAATTATTGGCGTTTGTCGTTTCTCACCGGTTACAGATCCGTTCGGTAGAGAAACCGTATCATAAATTCCGCACGGTAGTTTTAATGAGCAAATTTGATCTAATTTTAGTTCAGTGGCTTTAACATGTATTTTTAACACAATAATTTTTTGGTTCTGTTCATTTTTGAATTGAATAGTGTTGACTGTTGAGATTATAGAGTAATTCAAATTTCTAATTAGTAATTCAATTTCTCCGTACAATTTTTCTGGGCTATCGAAAAAATGTAAGCATGTTTTCTTAGAAACTGTGATTAATTACAATGTACATCTAAATTTCAGGAATTTGTTGATGAGAGGAAGCTTCCCACACAAGAAATACAAGAGTGGTAATCCTTTATCACTTGAAGATTTTATCTAAGTGGACACATAAATAGTACTTGTTCTAAAATTGTATATATTATTTATTTTTACTTATTCTACTTAGATTTAAACAAAGATTTAGGCATACAAAAGAAGCTTTTATTTTTGTAGAGGAAAAATTACCGCTGAAGTGGGGAATAACTTCAGCTGCATTACCGCCACGTCTAAAACTCTGTGCAACATTGGCGATTTTGAGAAGTGCGAGCTACCAAAGTGTGATCGGTAATGATTACACTGCAGGAATGGCACAAAGTACTGTATCCACGGTAATATCCGAAACTTTGGATGAAATGGAACGGATACTTTGTGCCGAATTCATAACATTTGAACCATCACAAGCTACCAAAGCCCATTTTTTCGAAAAATTTAACTTCCCAGGGGTTGTTGGCTGTATAGATGTTTATTTGCTCTAACCTTCAATAAATAAGCATTTGTATTTAAATAGGAAATCCCGCCACAGTTTAAATGTTATGATTGTGTAAGCAAAGCGAACTTTGTCATTTTCAATTTAAATTAACTATTGATTTTATTGTTATAGATATGCGATGAAAACATGAAGATAATGGCATTAGACGCTACTTATGGTATAAGTAATCACGATGCGTTCGTATGGAGGAATAGACAAGAAAAGTTGTTTATGGAACAATATTCTCAGGAGCACCTTAATTCATGGCTCTTAGGTAATTAAATATTTACTTTTGATTAATTAAAATTGCCAATATTAAAATTTGTAGGTGACTCCGGTCTTGAGCCTTGGCTGATGACTCCATACCGAAACACAAAAGAAAATTCACTCGAAGAACTTTGCACAGCAAAGCCCGCAGCATTATTGAGCGATGAATCGGCCTTTGGAAAGGCCGATGACGAATATTGCTTTCTGAACGTCAATGTCGTTATAAGCCCGAGAAATTAGTGCAAATATGTAATGTATGTGCCGCATTACATAACATTTGCAAAAAACTTAAAATTACCTCCCAAGACATTGTAATTAATATGGGAAGTCTTGACATATTACCGATGGCCCTGATAGACGTAGCAAACTCGTTAAATGCAAACGCAATACTTCGAGCGATAGCTGAGAGAAAATAGAGTAGCATACAGGATATATTGTTAAATTAAAATAAATAATTATTATATTTATATTAAATTCGTCTTTATTTCATAAATATTCCATTTTTGTGTATATACTTTATTTAATAAGCCTAATAATAAAAACTTCCTAGTATTAATGTAAATCACAGATAATTCTTTTGGTGTATCATAAATTATTTAATGTAAAAGTTATAATAAAACTACAACAGAAATATTTACATAAAGGAATTTTGGTTTTCCGTTCGCCTTAGTTCTAATAACTTTTGTCTTTTCAGGATATTTGCATCTTTAAGTATAGCAAGCTTCTGTTTTTTTAAATCTAAAATTGCCTTATTTTGCTCTTGAATATTTCCCAAGAAATTTTCAATATTTTTGAATGAAGTAAGGAGCTCTTGATGTACGCTCATTGATTTTTTCAATAGGCTAAACTGATTTATTGGATCATCTTGTGTCCCTCTGTCGCCATTATTAGTGGAAATTCCAAATTCGGCCGTATCAATGTCTTGATTTTCATCCAGTCCTGTTGAAATATCAAGCATGTCAATAATTTCATCACAATTTCCAAACGTTAGTGGTGTGCACTCTAATTGTATAGTACGGGTGTTTTCCTTGATCTTATTTGCACCAAAACGCTTGGAGTTGAGCCCATTCACTGTTGTCTCTAGCCCCACAGAACGAGATATTATTTCCTACCACCGCAGTTAATTCTTTAATTTGGTATGGTCCACCACCCGTTTTTTATTGCGGTTCAGTTTCCGTTTAACTGCCCATTTTTGATCTTGCCAAACCTAGAAATCGTAAAAGAAAATTGTTAATTACTTGCTCACTTAAGGACGCAATACTATGTTACCTTTCTCCACTCATTTTCCGTTTTGGTTGGTGGGCCAGAAGGAATTTAACACATTTGTGAGGTTTTTCCACAAAATGGTCTTCTTATTTCGTCCTTGTTGGTCATTTAGAAGCTCCGTAGCAAATTCAGGATGATTTTCCATAAAATCACCCAACAATTTTTTTTGTGTAGGGTTTGTTAATTGTTTTGCTTTTCTATTGTAAAAAATAGAGGTTATGTTGTCACGAAAAACTTTTTCAATAAAAACTCAATTAAAATATAATTTTTATACTTACTTTACATTGGCGTTTTCTTTTGCCATTTTTAGTTTTACTTTTTTAATTAATTCAATACAGTTATCACTAATTTATTTTAAATTTCCACAAATTAACAAACGATTCGACCGAAATAAAATGCCTGTCACAAATGATTTATTAAGAGAAAAAACATCTCCCGTCAACTACTATCCAATCGAACAAATTTTGACGATAATTTACCGGTAAACGATATTTATGATACCACTTTCACGGTAAACCATCGATTACCGTCAAAATTTGACCGGTCGCGGATTTCATGATGCTGCCAGGTCCTGTAAATATGAAACCGGAATTTTTTAAAAATCGCCGTAAGCTTCGACAAGTATTCGACGTGATTCTGCAGCAGTTTTTTTTTTTTAAATGATAACAAAAAATCAATGATATCCGCGTAAATATACAAACGTTATTGGAATTTTGGTAATTCTTCGGTATGACTCCTCTGATTATTGCATCTGCAACCAGTGGAGCACTATCGTGGAATCTGTCCAGTCGAAAACTTCTGTATTCCTGTAAGATAGAGATTTTACGCAACTTTGTACAACCTTACATAATAAGGGTGCCCCACACAATTCTAACCGAGGCAGCGATATTTGTTTAATCGGTGCAACTTTACTTTTTGCGGTTATAATATTGACCAAAATTTCGCCAACACATTGATCGCTCTTAAATATACAACGCAACCATAAGCAGCTTCAGAGGCGTCAGAAAATGCGTGCAATTGATACTGTGTTGTACCTTCTAGTGTTGTTATACGCCGAGGAATTTGTATTGTTTCCAATTCTGATAACGACAGATACAGTTCTAGCCATACTTTGGTGATATTGCTTCTGCAGCAACATTTTAAATAAAATTATTATAGGTGCAAGTCATTATAATTGATCATATAGTTTGGCTGTCGTTGGTAAAATCTTTCTCTTTGTCCAATTGCCTTGATCCATAATTTCCTGTATCTTGAAAGAAAAGGTATCTAATTCCGAATTCCATATAACTCCAAGAGTTTTGATGTTGGAATCATCTTCAATAACTTTCGGTATGATTTGAATCTCATGCTGGGGAAATGAATTTAGAAATTCTTGCGAATTAGATTTCCACTTTCTTAGATTTAAACCGCTCTCTCTCTCTCTCAAGATGTTACTTAGCTATTCCCTAAGTAGCACAGCTTCTCGAATGTTATCACAGCTGGTCAGCAAATCATCTATATAAAAATCATGACTAATACCATCTGCAGCCTTTGGGCCAAATATAGCAGCACTTTCAGATGCTTTCTTCAAGGTTTTTACTGCTAAATAGGGTACACTTGCTGTACCGTAAGTGACTGTGTTTAATATATAAGTGTCCACCTGTTCCATCGGATTTTTACGCCAAAGAATTAGTTGGAAATTTGCATCACCGTCGTTTACCAGAATTTGCCTATACATTTTCTCTATGTCAGTTAGTAGTGCAATTGCGTGTTTTTGGAATTTAAAGATTATATTGTAGCCAGGTCACTCTGTGGAATTGGACCAATTTGTAGAACATCATTAAGAGACAGTCTGCCTTATAAGACATGCCTAATAATGGAGGTGTTGGTTTTTTAAATGGTATAGCCAAACTACGAATTGGTCATTTTCTCTTCAGGTGGTGGTTTGTTCGTAAAATAGAACACATTCATGTGTATTGGAAACTGGATGGGTATGGGGCGGAATATCTTCCACTTCGCAGAATTTTTTCAATTCCTGATATAGATCTTCGTTCGTGATTTCAATGACTGGATCAATAGTGATATGTAGGTTAGTTAAATTTGCTGTTGAGTTATGCCATGCTACTGTTATTTAGCAGCCGAGTTTGGAAGACTGTAAGGTTGGCAATCCGTCAATTTTGCGCCTCTCTGGATTGAGTACTGCGAAAAATACATCGGCTCCAGGAAGAACATCTATTTTATTTGGTATATAAAACCGGCGATCTTTTTTTTTAATGAAATGTGCTGTGACTGATACTTGATAGTTTCTATCTGTTCGCGAATATATGGTCATATCAATTTGACCTGTTGTTTTTCCAGCCGGTGCTGATGCTTGACCCTAAATGTATACGGAAGCTTTGGCTTCGCATTATGCCTAGGCTATGAGCGCAAGATTCGGTAACGAAAGATGTTTGTAAGCCCGAATCTAGTAACGCTTGATATGGTTGGAGTTTGCCGTTACGTGAACGAATGTAAATAATTGCTGTCGATAGTATTGTACTTATAGACGAGTGGGATGTGTTTATAACTGTATTAATCTGTTTTTTGGAGTATTGCGTTTCTTCAGTAGTGGAACCTGGTGTTGGCTTTGACGGTCCTGCGTAGCTTGATTGGGATGGTCGGTCGTCTGGTGATTGATCCACTGCAGTATAATGATTGGTTGACACTAGGTTGGAGCCGTGTATTTCCTTTGGCCTTTGGTGCAGCAATGTGTGATATCTGCTTCTGCAAATGATTCATGACGATCTGGAAAAATGCCTAACACTAGTGTGTCCCTTCTTCAAACAACTGCCACATAAATTATTTTCGAAGACAAATTTTGATCTTGTCTCAAAATTTATATTTTTGAATTCCAAACGACACAATAATGGACCACGCGCTCCAGCGTTTGGACCAAATACCCGCAATCCACGATTAATTTCATCAGAAATTTCCGCAGTTCGACGCAACTCTTTTCCGTTGCCTTGTACACATAATTTCTGCTTCATAAATGATTGCACCAGCGTTGTTACTATGGGAGTCATTTTATTATAGCGCTTGCATAATTTTTCGAAGCTTCTGCGTAATTGGACTCAGAAATAGAAATATGACGAAATAGCGCAGCATCATCGTCTATAAGTAAGCATTTGAGCATTTGCTATGCACCGTTGTTTTAAAAAAATCGTGAAAAGATACCTAGTGCTGTGACGTATTAACACCTTCAAAAAATGTTTTTTTGTTGATCAAAAAATTGCTCAAGCGTGGTATTTAAAAAATGTAATGTAATTTGTAAGTTGAATACGATAAAGTGAAGTTTAAAATTAATAAATTAATAGAATATACAAAAAAGATTGGAAAAAGAATGAACTCCTTGTCAAAACTGTTCAATTTCCTCTCGTCCACGAGAGTTGCGTTCCTTTTTCTGTTAGAACTCGACATTAACTCTAAAGAAATTATAATTGGAACTTGTCTAGCAAAAATTAGATATGTGCCTCGAAATTTAATATTTTGCGACATATAATTTCAGAATCCTGATGTGAAAACATCAGGTCTAGGAGATTTCTCGTACAATGAAGAACTGGATAAAATTTAAAATGCAATAGAATTAAAATTGTATAACTTCTCAGAAAAATGGACACTGGGGTCCTGCAGTATAAACGCTATTTTTTCTCTAATTGACCTTGCTACACATTTCTTTTATACGAAATAAAAGAACGTCATAGTGATATCCCACAGCTCCAGTTTTTCTTTCGTCTTGAAATCTATACATCAAATCCCACATTTCATTGTTAAACACAATATTATCTCGGCTTCGTTCCGCATATTACATACATAGCTACTATGTGTGTATCTACCATTTCCATCCAACAATATTTTATTTATTAATAATTTATTGGGACAGCCCCTGCAGTTTCCATTTCTAATGTAAGTATATTGATATTATCTTGATATAGCATCGATAGCACATATTACACAATAATAAAAAAAAAATTCTGTACATCTATGGAATTAAGCTGTTTCTTTCTGTGCGTGCTGGAGGTTACAAATCATGATGCGAATATTAGATTGGTATCTCATACACAAAATATGAAATATCAAGGGAGAATTTCCCAATATTTTCAATTTTTTTAGTTTTTAATATTGTTTATTGGCGTTTGCCATATAAAAAAAATGTATAACAGAATATATTATGATGGATTTTTTTTAGCACCAACAAATACAGAATATATTCAATATAAATTTTGGGAGGCAACAAAAAATTACAGCGCTTTTCCCATAAGGAAAGCAACAAAAAAAAAATTAATTAGCTACCCACAATAACAAACCAACAACAAAAATAAATAAATAAAATCAATCTAAAAATAAAAGATGCCCTGAGAACTATCTTGGAAAAAAACGAAAAAAAAAAATAGATATAAAAAATTAAAGATAACAACAACAACAAATTGTAATGAATCCAATCCTCTAGTCTCAAATCTTCAGTTCGCATATAAATAAAAATTAGTATCTTTGAGAATAATACCGACCAGAAAAGTTTATAGAAAATTAGCTATCTTGTATATGTTTGTGTATATGTGTTGTCCCGATCAGCCTCCTTTCCCATCCCATAGTATTAACATTTCTAGAAGTTTTCTCTTGCGAGTATTCGTATATGCCACATATATATACATTTTTACTGGTCCGTTATATAATAGACAAACATAAAATAAGACAAAATGAATTTTCCTAATTGCCTTTAACACCAACAACGAAACAAGAGTAGGATTTTTGTGTTGTTGTTGTGGGATAAATAAAAATCTGAGAAACAGCGAATAAAACAAAATAATGCCAAACAACACAAAAGATATCCTTTTGGGATAACAACTAAAATTACAAAAGATAAAATAATAAGACAAAATGAAAATTGGTGGTGTTGTTGGATTTAATTTTTGGTTTGGTCTACTCTATGCCATTACCTACATACTTACGTATTTCTCAGGACATTATTTGACGTTTCGTGAATATTTTTTTTTAATTTTTAGACAAGACCTTTTTGTGTGGTATTCACAAGAACTTATTTCCCTTGAGTTTTTAACAAAAGAGGTTTATTGTAGGACTACGTTTATGCTTCTATGTAGGGTAGTTGAATAGTAGAATGTGCATTTCGAACTTTGCAATGAAGCAAGAAAAAAAAATAGCAAAGGATTTTTATATGATATTAGCCCTAATTATCCACGATTTGATGGCTAATACAAATTAATTTAATTTTAGGTACTTAACATGCTGCGCCCTTGAACCCACAGGTTAACAAATAATATGATTACGTGCGAGGGAATTTTGTACTGCCTGTTCGAGTCATCTGCGGCAACTGGTAGAATGCACAATCTCCTTATCGGTCGCTTCATTTCACCAAATTTAGTTTTTAGCGTTACAACACTGATTATTCCATCGGATCCTGGATGTGTATCAATGACCTTTCCCAACAGATATTGGTTTGTTGGTAGATTGTTATCCCTTACAACGACAAAATTGTTGAGTTAAATTGCTGTTTACGAGTATTTCTGTTGCCATTTTGTTTTTTCATGTAGAGGCGTCAGGTATTCTACATTCCATCTGTTCCAAAAGTGTTGCGAGAGCTGCTGCACCATTTGCCATCGAGATAAGTATAAAGATTTTAGGTGAGTTATGTCGTGTTCTGAAATTTTTGATGCCGCGTGATAGAGTTAGCGCATCAACGTCATCCGATTGTAAGCGCATATTGGGCGCGAATTCAATATAGCTTCGATTTCTGCTAAAAGCGTGTTCATCTCTTCCATTGTCAATATGGCTTGGCCAATGAGCCGCTTTAAGTGGACCTTAGTCAATTTTACTCCAGCTTCCCAAATACCTCCGAAATGGGGAGCGCTAGGAGGGTTTAAGTGTCATGTTGAACATTGTCTGGAAGAATAATTTGAAATATTGTTAGATTGTTCGCTATAAATCTCTTGGCAAACTCTAGGCCATCGATGAACTGATTGAACTATTCAAACAGGTATGTCCCACCATAATTTGTGCGAGCTCAGTTCTAGTGGTGATAAACCCCGTGAAGCACAATCCGCTAATTTTTCTTAGGACGGTGTATGTCTCCAATGTTGACGTGGTTCAATTCGAAAAAAAGACGGCTGCTGCGTAAGCTTGCTGACTGGCATCACAAAAGCCATCCATTTCAATTTTGGATGTTTTCGAAGTTGATATGAATCTTGGAATTCGAATTTTTTGGACCTTCTCCATTTCCTCACAGATACGCTTAGCCATTCCTTGGCCTGTCGCTCTGGCAATGGATCATCCCACTCTAGCATTGCTGCCCACAGTTGCTGTATAAATATTTTGATTTAACCAAACAACTGTTGGAACCAGCCAAGCGGATGAAACAGATGACTGGCTTGAGACAATATTGTACGTTTTGTTAAGAATTGATCAAACCGAAGATCGAAAGAAAATGTAAACTCGTTGATCACTGTGTTCCAAGTTACACATAATACCTTCACTGAGTGATTGGATCCTTTGGAGTAATCTTCGATTTCTTTAGGGTTGTTAGTTTTGTCATCAACATGAATCTTATCTTGTCTATGAATTCGTTGACCATTTCCGGAGGTTAAACCCGCGAATTTTTAGTAAGTGAGAAATTTACCCCTGAGTTGTAATGCTTCATTTTAACTATCTGCACCTATATCATCAAATCGTCGACATATAGTTCTCTTTTAATTATATTGGCTGCTACAGGTGACGTTTTTTGGTTCTCTGCCGCTATTTGGTTCACTGCCCTGATTGCTAAGAATGGCGCAGCTGCTAGTCCAAAAGTCACGGTCAATAACCGATTATGGTGGATTGATTCGGAAGGGGTTGTACGCCACACTATTTTTTGGTACTTTGTTTCAGCTTCCGTGATCTGTAATTGCAACAATGGTGTGTTCTCGAAACCTCAATATTATTGCGTACAGTGTAGATTGATTTGTTGGTACTACTGCTAGACAGTCGTTCAGCGATACCTTGTTGTGTTGATAGACTGTCACAGCACGCCATGATATGGTAAATAGAAGCTTGGGTTATTGACCTTTTCCAGGTTTTCAAGCATGCGTTTCTGGTATTGGGTCTTAGATTCTGGATCACGGGCAAATCAACGACCCTCGACGGGAATCTAAAATCTGCCGTTTGCTGTAATGTTTCTGTGAACTTGTCTTCACATAACTGTTCTTCGGGAGACATGATGTTGACATTGGACGATATTGACTCTATCTCCCAGAACCTTCGTAATGTTTGGTCAATATTGATTATTGAAAGATTGTCACTTGTCGTTATAATTGAAATTGCATCATTTTTGATCACACTACCGATTTTGCCAGATGCAACCCAACCAAACACTATTTTCTGTAATATCGGTCCGATGTAATTTGATTTGGCCAACTTCCAAGAGCGCGAAAAAGTAGTTGGGCCGATCAAAATGTCAACATTACTAGACACATAAAAATTGGGATCAGCTAGCTTGATTTCTTGGTAAATATCCGTAATTAGATGATCATGACTGTGGGGTCGGACATTTCTGGTGACATTTGGCAGGACCAGCTAACTTGACAATTCCCTTGGTAAATCCTACCTACGATTTATTTACAGCACTTATTGATAAACGAGCGTTTCATTTTTTTTAGAAGTTAGCGTTGTGAGCATGTCTCCGTGATGAAGCTCCTATGACCCTAAGACCCTAACCTCACCTGTGACCTGCGAGTCTAAGAGGATTCGACAATTTTGGATGTGACCGGATGAATCCAATATACTAACGATTGCTGTAGGCAGAATTGTCTGAGAAGATTTGCTTTGTGAACAAGCAGAGATTCGAACATCTTTTGCAGTATTACTCTTAGGAATTTTGGCTGACTCTTCGGTTTTCTACACTTGAACACTTGATGCTTAGAACTTAGGCAGTTGAAACATCTTTATTTAATTTTTGCCCATTCTCTATGGCTGGTAACATACATTTTATTGAAGTCTTGACGTTGAGCACATTTAAAAACAAAGTTATTCGTTGAGACGTTGCTCGATGTAACTTTGCTCGTTATGATTGATTTGGGATTAACCCGTCTTGTTGGAATCGTGAGTGACTCCAGAGTGTCGATTCGTTTGGCTAAGAACTTGAAAAAATCCAAAAATGTAGGATTGTTTACGCCGGCAGTTGTTTCCGCACATTACGCCTTGGACTTATCATCCAGTTTGCTGAACAATAAGAATATTAGCTACGAACCGTGGCTTAGTGCCTTGAGGCCTCGTGCTTCTTTATCGGAGGTATCCATTAGTCTTTTTATGTTTGTGACTTTGGCTGTGTGGGTCACTCAAATAAATAGATAATTGGCCGTTTGCGATTGTAGCGTTCCTTCAATTTATTCAACGCTCCTAAATAGTTTACTTCTGTGGCACTAATATGGCGTAATATAATTGCCGGCATTCCTCTTAATGGACTTTTAAGGTACTGGAATTTTCTGGACACCCCATATGAATTAAATTTTAAAAATTGTAAACGAGTTTACATTGAATTAAATCACCTTTCAGTATCACCTTTAATTCAATTAAATAGTCACTTCTAGAACACCGATATTCTAACGTAGTAGCATAAATTTAAAATCAAAACGGCGATAAAATATACGAACCACAGTTAATGAGTGGTGTATTTCACGATACGATGGATATTCTTTTCTATGCTGACTACGCTTCTTCATCATTGGAAAGTTGAATTTCGAATTTGTTCTGATTGTACTTTCTCCACTCGAGGGCAGAGAAATGATTCCTTCAAACATGCATTGATTTCATCTTCCGGAGTTAATTTTGCAATAACTGGAAGCGTTTGCTGAAAATCTACAGAAAGTAAATATAACTAGTGCACCTCTCATTAATTCTGAATTACCTGGTAGATCCTGTAGTGTTCCATCTAATACTTCTATTGACTTTTTATGCGTCATTGTACATTCGTCCTAAATGATTACTTTTCACGGTTTTAAAAGTTGACCTCGTCTAGATGCTCTTGATACATTATATGGGTAGTTTGTCTTTCTTCTATTAATGTTGCCGCAATATTTTTCAGTTACTTGTAATTTTTATATTTCACTAATTCACTTTTTAAATCACTTTTTAATTCACTTTTTAATATTTACACTATCGTTTTCCAAACACTAATACTAACAATAGAATTCGATCTCATTCGCCTTGTTATGTACTGAAACCAAACTTCTAAAAATTTCATGTTCTTTCCAGTAAGGATATCTCTTACAATGTAGAATATTGTATCATGGAAAATTTTCATTTTAGTACAATAAACAAATTATGAAATACCCTAACCTAGATGTCACTAGTATGGCCACTACTAGTAAACTTTCTGTTTTTGATCACTTTCTATTATAGCCTAGGTTTCTCTGTAACAATGTCCATTAAAGTGTCATCCACCACTACCACATCGTTTATGCCTTCAAGTTCTCCTGCAAGAGCAACTAAAGATTCAACTTTTCGGATTATATCCGATGAAGAAAATAATGCAGCTTCTCTGATTACATCCGATAAAATCGTAAGAGGTATACCTAGTTCCAGTATGTTGTCGTGCCTGCAGTTGGGAACAAGCATCTTCAAAATCTGGGCACAAAAACTATTTGTGGTACCAGACAATTTTCGACAAATTTTAGGATGATGGTCATTGTAAATTGTTGTGTATGCCTAAAACTTGTCTGTAGATTGAATACTGTAAAGCATTCAAACTGGTCCCTAAATAACGAAGTATCGAATCTCTGGAGTTTATTTGTTTCAAATTGGAGATCTAATACTTCGCCAACCGATGTACACTATAGGGAGTTTTACGATAAAAATTTTCGGAAAACATTGCCTCCACGGGTGAAGTTACGAACAACTGACCCGCTCAACAAGTCAGCAGAATAAATTATAAGAGTTTACTAAGTAGTAAATTAGTTCTAAGTAATAAATTGCAGTGAGCAATTTCGGATACCAGCTGTACCACTCAATTATCCCGTAATTTAAATGATGTAGTTTCAAACAGGATGCTTACGGACAAACCTCTTTTACCTCGATGTACTACCATAATGCTGCTAGCAAGTTGTCAAGGTAAAGGTAAACTATTCTTGTTTAGCGTACTTGACAACGATTACGATGTGATCATTATCTCGGCTTAGTAAAAGTTTTAATTCGGCAGAATATTTTCCACCTTAACTACTTCGTTCACAGGAATGATCGACATGATTTTTATACCAGTTTGAAGGGGAAAGGTGGGTTGATCTCTGGTAAATGTTCGATTTCGAACGAGCTCATTGCATGCCATTCAACTTATGATATTATTGCTGTACGTATTAATGTAGCCAGTGCTTCCATTCTCGTGGTTGCTGCATATATTCCCTACGGATCTACTCTGGTATAATATGTTGGAATTATTAATTTCATCGATTCTGCTGTTACGCCATTGGTGAACAATCAATTGTTACTAGTGACTTCAATCTTCCTGATATTACTTGGATTGATTTTGATGGAGTTTCCACAGCCTCTTCCATCGACCAAAATGGATTAGTAGTCACTGATTATTTTGCTAGCACAGCATTGATGCAGGTGAACCGAATAAGCAATAGTCGAGGAAAATTTCTCGATTTAGTTTTTTTAACTGACCTTATGTATTTGGAGCTCTCGTCGTGTGAGGACTTCACTGAATGTATATCCGGCCATATATCATACTACAATTATGATATACATTTTTCAAGAGAATTGTAATACTATGTGTACTTCTAGTAATTCAACGAATTTCTTGTCGATTCGGATTGGGTATTTCTAGAATGAGGAGGAGACTTGAACGATAGTCGAGACGATAGTGTTTTTTATTCAACGAGCTTCTCAAGTCTTGTATTGAAAGATATGTTCCATCAATGAGAAACGAACCTCGGTATCGGGAGCCATGGTATAATAAACAGCTAATTCTTATTGAAAAACGCCGTAATAAGTTACATATTTTAAATAAGTTACACGGTGTTAAGTTGTATCCTAGCCTCAACACTGCTCGTAGGGAGTTTAAAACTTTGAACTGGTTCCTTTACAATAACTAGATTTTGCAAATCGAAGACGATAACTACATTTTGCAAATATATCCAATTTGTTAGATGACTTTCCACCCATCCTTATTAAGAATTGTGCAGAGAGTCTAGCCCCTCCACTGACTATTATCTTTAATAATAGCCCACGTCCGATTTTCAAATCTGGTAAAAGAAGTGAAGTCAGCAATTATCGTGGAATCGCTATTCTTTCTGCTATACCAAAACTATTCGAATCCATGGTACAGAAATTTTTGTTTTTTCATGTAAAATGGTTTATTTCTCCTGCTCAACACGGATTTTATCCGGGTAGGTCTACGGTGACTAATCTAGTTTCTTTTTGCGGACATTTATATAGTAGACTAGAACATAGGCAACAAGTAGATGTAGCATACACCGATTTTTCAAAGGCTTCCGATAAAATTGACCATTCGATTCTTATCGAAAAGCTGGATAAGCTAGATTGTCAGTTCATCCCTATTAAGTGGTTGCATTCATACCTTTCTAATCGTTACCAATTGGTTAAGATTAACGATTTTAACTCGTTAAGGAGTTTCTCAAGGAAGTCACATTGGTCCGCTTTTATTTTCATTATTTGTAAATGATGATGTTGAGTGTTTTGAACTTGCACATTGTCTGCTATACGCAGATGATAAAAAAATATTTTCTCCAATTAATGAGGTTTCTGATTGTATGAAATTGCAAGGTGACTTCAATAACTTTTTCAGTTGGTCGTTTAATAACAAATTGTTACTGAATGTGGGTAAATGCAGGATTTTATTATTCTCTCGGATGCGCTCGCCAATATTCCAGAAATATTCTTTACATAATATTGCTGTTGATAGGCATAACCATTTCTTGTGATCTAAGTTTTACTAAACTTATTAATTGTATCATTACAAAAGCTTACATTATGTTTCATAAGCTCAATTGTAAAGGCTTTTGTGACCCGCCCACACTAAAAACTCTGTATATAACCTTCTTTGTTTCAGTTCTAGAATACGCATCTCTTCACGATGTTTTGACTTCCCGAATAGATTGTGACGAATTACTTTCTCGTTTCAATATCTACGCTCCCATAAGCTATTTGCGCGGTCGCCGTTTGCTACATATTGATCCTGTCTGTACGAATTTTGCACTTTCGGAACCAGTTTACGATGTTTTCGACTTTAACATGACAACAAATTCGTTTAAAATTGAGTTGTTTAAATTTCTGTCTAGATAATTGTTAAATTTTGTTTTTGTATGTTTACTTACCGATTGTATATATACTATATTTACTGTAGGTAATAATAAGTAAATAAATAAATAAAAAATGTCGTGTCAGTCCTTCTATCCTTCCGCCTTTCCGTCTCTTTAGTCATATATTTTGTGTTGTAATCGCAAAAAAAATTTGTTCTTCCAGATTTTCACCTTTCTCGACCAAATAGGTTACCAGGGCCCTACTGCACCAACCACTTATCATTTTTCACTTTTCAATTCATAACCATTTTTGATCAATTCATAGTGCGGCCAAATAAAATGTGAAAACTACCCAATTAAATTTGGACAACTGAAAAGCACTCCTTAATAATTTTCTATTGCGTCACACAGTAAAACGATAGGTGATAATTTTCATATTTTGTTGCACCAATT
The DNA here is from genome assembly GCA_958295665.1 of Tipula vernalis. NCBI lineage: Eukaryota > Metazoa > Arthropoda > Insecta > Diptera > Tipulidae > Tipula > Tipula vernalis. The sequence goes on along the minus strand of OY282559.1, from coordinate 297,842,750 downwards.
TTTCAAACTTACCAATTTTCTAAAATAAAATTGATAAATTAATCAAAACTTGAAATAAAAAAAAATCGGGTTTTCTGACATTTTGTGATACAAGATCAAATTTCAAACAAATCAAATAATCAAAACAGATATAAATAATTTATTGACGAAAAGATCGGTGCAAACTTCGAGCAAAATCGTACACGTAGCAGAGCGATTGACTGGGTGACGACTAAGGCTTCAATTAGATTCAATAATGATTAAAACGTATGTTTAACAATTTCGAAAACTAAAGGTGTTCTGAGTTTATGTAATTCAAAGTGTAAAATTGCATTTTTTTGTTTATATGTTGGTATATAACAACGAAGTGTATGTTTAAGTTTAGTGTCGATATAAAGGTTTAAATGAAAACGTTTAATTGTATATGTTGGATTATCTGTGAACTTAGGCACGTATCGTCCATTTAGTGATGAAACACATATAGAGCATAGAATGGTTTTGTGATGATTCGACTTTTATTTAATCTTTTCATAAGATGGAGGATCAGCCAACATAAGAAGATTATACGGGAGGCGAATAACTTTATTTAATTTCAGAATGACTTGACTGCAGTGTATACGACTCACTTATAAGCGTTACTTAAGGTTGTTTGATATGAGCTTGTCAATTAAAATTATCGAATTGATTACTATTATTTTCAAACGAATGTTTTGAAATTTGTGTATATGCTTATTTTCTGGGATTTGACGCTAATACCTATAACAGACACATAATCGACAGGCAGAGGTAATGCTAGTGCTTGAAATTGAAATGTGGACTACAATTATTTACAAATTTTTGTGGATTGACAATTTGCTTGATGATTGACCTTAATTACACTAAACTTATTAAATAATTCAGTATAAATTATATACTCGGTAAAAATCGGTGATCATCGGATTGATCATCCGAAAAATTTACCATAATTAGTTAACCTGAATTTGCTTTAATTCTCCTACCAGTACTGCCTAAATTAGCTTTGCAGCGAAGTCCAAGCAAGAAATTTAAGATTTTCAAATAATTTGCTTGTGTTCCGGTTTGTACATTAGAAAATAAATTTGTATATAACTGAAAACTGCTAAAAACAATCGATTTACTGCATTTAAAAATTAAATACTCAAAAATATTTTTGCGATGTCACAGTCAGAAATGACGATGGCATGTTTAATCGTCACTAAATCTACTTGAACTCTACAGTATGGTTAGGAAAATTTCATTGATCTTTGGCAAACAGATGTATATGCATATGGAGATGTACGAGTACAGAATTCTGTGATGACGGAAATTATTTTCAAGTAGCTCCACTGAAAGTCGAGAGAAACTGAAAAGTTCTATTTGCTGCATAAATATACCTTCGTCGCAGGATAGAAGTAAGCCAGACAATAACGTTTAACAATTCGTGCGAATTATAAGAGAATTTAGAGTAACTTAAGTACAAATGTTTCAGCGGCGTTTGATTTTTAATGTGTTCCAAGCCCTTGTTATAAATCAGTTTCTGCATCGGGAAATTCAGTCTATATGATAATCCTTGGCTAATTGAAAGTGTGTCGTTATATAACTGTTTTCAGTTTGTATCGTTCCATCAGTAGATGGAACCAGCAAGGATCGTTTGACGTTCAGGAGCAATCAATATCTGTCACATTTTCTCAAAAGCTTCATTAAATACCACCACCTTATTATATTTTCGGAATCGACCTATTCTGCTTATTGACCACTTCAACCATAAGACCATCATTTAGAAGATTTCCACTCATATTTTAGGCGATTCTTATTGTAATACTCGTTTGATTTTCTACAGATGACCTATCCAACAACAGTAATGATTTCGATCTGTTGATTGTGTTTTCCGGTGAACTTCCCATTAGTGGAAAGTCTCCAAAAAATAACATCAAAAACGAAAGAAGGTTTTATGCAAACCTGAATGTGCTTTTACACTAAGCACTATTACACTCGCAATATTTATTTTACAGTATTGCGCTACTTTGAAAGCGTATAGCGTAAATGAAAAAAAGTCAGATTGCATCTAGGTTGCATTGAATTTAGTGCCATACAATGTTGTCATGCAATATTTTGTTGCTTGAGAATTGTATGGTGTAAAGTCAGATAATTTATTGTCTGCACTTTTAGACGTCGGTTTTGTTTCTTAATTATTGTAACCTTAACAACATAAAACCAGATTCAATAAAATTTTTTTTTTGGTTAACCATAGTTTTCGCTAGTTGAAACACAACACCATTTCGGAGGTTAACTTTTATTATTTTTTGACATATTATGCAACTTTTAGTTGTATGGTGTAGAGTAAACAATCAAAAATTTAAATCTCATCAAAATTGAGGGGAAAATTGCGTACGATAAATTTCCCCTGTTGTACAACAAAAATTAGACATTTACATGTGAAGCAACAACAATATTTGATCCAACATTGATTTTGGGTTACAAATTTTGATCTAAAAGTTAGTTCATATGTTAAAATGTAGGTGAACAATAGTTTTATATTAAATGGTTGGTAGCAATGAAATAAATCAAAACCATTAAATACTGAACTCATTCAAAACAAAATTATACAGAATATTGACATTTGGTGTTTACTATTCAGAGTCCTTTGTCAAAATTAAAAACAAACATAAGTATAATCTACGAAGGGAGAAATTATCGAAAAATTTTGCCAGTTTCAGTTTCGATCTGAGTGAGAATAACTCGCTTGCGTATAATTCGCTAATACTTAACTACACGTTTGTTTTCTATATATAGAAAGTAATCTAAAGTGTAATTAGCATTTTCAGTCGCTATAGCCTGATGAGATTGACTGGTAAAAAAATTGAATTTTTCGTTATTCTCACTCAGATCGAAACTGAAACTGGCAAAATTTCTCGATAATTTCTCCCTTCGTAAAAAATAATTATTTGGTCAAGTACGGACAAAACTTAACATTTCATAAGTATAATCTATGTAAAGTAGGTTTAGGTATATGAAAAGATAAATTTCATTAAATATTTTTTTTACAGACAATTCACAAAATAGAAGAATGTCATTTTGAGTACCAACATTTTACGTATTTTTGTGTCGTTTCGATGAAACATGATTAGGGATGTGATTACGTATCTCTCGTATTACGAGCTACCAGTTTCCAGAACTCGAAATATGTTGACAAATTTTCTTTAAAAAAAATCTTTTCAATCACGACGGTATGCCAGTTCAGACATGTCAAATAAATGCGAACATGTTCGTCATTTTTACAAAGCCAATTTTTGAAAATTGGAAGATATTTTGGTGCAATTTATAAAAATGTCAGACGATACCACAGTAGCTACCTAGGGTGACCAGGTCAAAAATGACTAAGCCGGGACTAAGTCTGAAAAAACGCCTTAAAAAAACAGAACAGTTATTAAATCTTGAAAGATGCTATACAATTGATTTAAAAAAATTGCTACATAAAATTGGTTTGGTGACGACGACTGGTCACAAAACATGCACGTGGTGAAATCTCTTCTAGAAAAGTTTTAAACCCGCTAACTTGATTCATAATTTGGAGATGCTGCAACTAACTCAGTGATCATCAAATGTATTGGTTAAAATCTCAAGTCTCAATCTTCTCACCCTCCAGCATCAGATGGATGGAGTAATGAAGCATGCCTAACTGCAAGAAATATTTTGGAACAATACTAGTACTAATGGTATTATGATCGATACCATAAATCAAAAATTAGATTTGCCAATGTTGGTTTTCCATACACAGCCAACCTAGACAATTTTTTTCGCCTCCAGCTCCGAAATGTTACACCAATTCTATATAAATAGTTATATTAAATTACGTCATGAAGAATTTTTTGGACCAGCAATTTGGGCTGGAGTTTGAATTGAATTTTGTTGAAATTATTATTTTTCTGGTTCCTCCCGAAATTTTGCATTGCCACTAATAAATTTAGGGATTTGGATGAATAATATCTAAAAAACGGGACCATATAAGACATTTTCCTTGACAATGTGAGAGTTTTTCCTGGGTGCCCACAGAAATTTGAAAACCAAGAACACATGTCCAGAGAAATCAGGACAATGTCAAAATAAAACTGAATGACAGTTTTTGCTGTCTGCATTTAACCTTGCCAGACAAGAAAGTTGCATGGCAGTTTGGATTTTATTCTAATGTAAACAAAGGATTTTATTGATGTCAAGACGTATTGGAAGAATGTAATTTCCGATATCACATTGCATAAATCTAATGAAATGAATATAAATGAAATTTGTCTTGCAGCATAATTTTTTATATTCAGGAGTTCATAATCTAAATATTTAGCCAAAGCACATAAACATTTTTTGTTAAAATCACGTAATCTCTGTCATGTTTGAGTTTCTCTGGTACCCCATACAAGTTTTGTGAAGTGGAAGTAACTTGGTTCGCCAATTTGACGTGTTTGTATCTTGTCTGTTAAAAAGACTGACACATTACTCCAAGAAAACCGTTTTATGGATTTTTGGCGGAGAATGACAGAAACCATTATAAAATAGCTTTGAAAAAATGATTTATGAAAACGCCAGCTATCTCCTAGAATATTACAAATATTGTGCAAAAGTATTATTAGTATAGCAGTTATTAGAAGAGGAGAGTACCAAATGAAATAGCCAAGTATAGGAGTAAGCACTAGGCGAAAGTGGTACTCACTTCGACAGCACCGCTCGTAATGTCTAACACATAATCGCGTTTTCTCATAATTTTTCGTAACTTGAAACTCATAATGCTTACATACTCGCCCCTGATCAGGCTCAGAACAAATGTCAAGAAATGCAGCTAATGGGCAACTGCTCGAAACCGATCCTTGGACTTAAACTAAATCTATCTCTAACTAAAATCTTAATTAAAGTTTTTATTTCGTCTATCATTTTGTTTATTTGTTTATGAAATTTATAAATTAAAAATAAAAAACTTTATTGTTTTGTTCAAGAAAAATATATTTATTTAGTTAAGTTAGGCCAATTGAATTATGATCCGTGGAACGATTTGATCGGCTAGTTACTTGTTTTATAAGAAACCACAGTAGATCATCTCTCGCCTACAGTTTTGTACGATTACCCCGATTGATTCAGAAAATTGTCTACTAGCTTTGTTATTCACCTGCAAAATCAAGTTATAACGTGTTTGATGACCTTCAAATTTTTTATCTTTAAGAGCCGAGTGAGAATAATCGGGTCGATAAAGTGCTTACAGTTCCGCTTAATAAAGCCCAACATAATGTATGCCTTAGGTATAATGATGTTAATATGTCTGGTAAAGGTGATGTCAGCTGAAAAAATTATACCGAGATTGGATATAAACTACACTCTATCAACATCCTCATCATACAGACGATATTGATTAAACTGAAGTGACCATATACGATAAAATGAAAGAGTCTTACACTTACTCACGTTGAGACCCAGTATATTGCTAATAGAGCTACTATAAAATCTGTTCAAATCATCTTGCAGCTTCGCGCAATCGAACACTCTGCTGACCCTGCCCGTCTTCCCGTCTTGCTGGGAATTCCAAATCGCATGTAGGTCACTCAGCTTTACTACAGCAAGGCTAAATAAAACAGGAGGGTGCCTGGTATCCAGAGTCCGCATACTTTGGACTGATTAACCTATTCATCCATCGGCATATGCTGTTCCACCTTAAATTAGGGATTTTTGTCAAGGTTTTCTGCTTTAGCGCCGTACTTTAGCCTGTGCCAATTGGCCAAAAATGTGCCAAATGTCCTTAGTGTCTACCAGTGATTGGCACGAGGAGGCAGCACTTACACTTGCGACATCACGCAGCTGCCTAATACATGACCAGAACAGGTCACGTGATGCGCACCCTACTGGAAGGTTAAGGAGCTGATAGATTAATCTATTCAACTTTGGTCCCTCCTTCCAATAGACGCCAAACCACCAAAAATCAAGATTAAGCAATTATCGATCAAAAATACTCTTTCATTAGAAAAGAGAACAATGAATGACTCAGAGTAATACCATATTTAATAGTTGCTACAAATATGTTAGATACTTCTTGCTTATCAATAAGAAAATTTAAAAAACATACGAATATCTTAGATACATAAAATAATTATCTAACTGTCAAATTCACATCAGAACCCATTTTGTTTAAATTTTTATCTTAAATCCAACTACTCGAAAACCAAACTTTTTTTTTTGTTGTTATTAGGCCGGAAAATCCATTTCATATGTTTTAATTCCCACAACAAGGAATAACCCTTCACCAGATTTGCCATTTCTGATTAGGAATCAAAATGAGGTTTTGAGTGTTCAAAATGAAGAAACTTTAAAAAAAAAATAACTTTAAGGTATCCCTCACCAAAAGTTCACACAAAAATTCAAAAAATGATTGACCGCAAAAGGGTTAACAAAAAAAAAATTATTTTTTAATTATTTAAAAAACTTTTTTTTGTTCTCTCCAAAACATGAATGTCAAAAGCACAACATTAAAAAAGTTACAAATCAAAATAGTTACAAATTAATCTGGAACCAAAAAAAAAACTTTTTGGTTGTTATTTAGATTTTAGAGTTACTCCGGTTACGTTATACTGTTTATGTCAAGACAAAATGATAAATTGTAAATTAATAGAGGTTGGTGAGAGATAAACACAATCTCTTGCTTTCAAAATGTCAAATCATGTCAAAACAACTAATTCTATAAATTGAATGGCTGAACTATAGGAAGGATGGAAACAATAATAAATGCGAAGATCCTTTTTCCGAGTATTATTTTTAAATTAAAATTTGAGACCAACAGGGTTAAAAAGAAGGAGAATTCAGCAGGTACAGTTTAACTACAAAACAACTCACCTTTGATTAGAATAAAGTAATTTAGGTAAATTATTTAGCCAACACTGGATAACCTATAGGTATAGGCATTTACAAAATTGGTGTGTACCACACGTAGAGAAGGACATGCTTATCCTTATTTACACAAATCCTTTAAAATCGTAACTAAAACTTGATAGACATGTTAAATAAATTATTCTTTGGTATTTTCCCTATTGGATTATACAAAATATAGGAACAAAAAACAAAAAACAGGATACATTTTCTTTTGTTTTGATCCTTTGAGTCATTTTATTGTTGATTAATTTTTTAAATTATTAGTTTAGATTTTCAACTACATAGCTATACATAGTACATATAGATAAACATATATAGTTATGGAAGGTGTATATGGCACAGTTTTTTTTTTTGGTTCATTTTACAATATTTATAATAATGGATATTATAAAAGGTTTAATTTGATGGACATTTTGGTTATAGTTTCTCATGTTACCTTTTAATTTTGAAGCTACCCATAGTAAACAGTAACTACAGTACATGAAATGTCTAAATTAATTTCCTTTTGTTGACATTTTTTGGGGAAATTTTTGTTTGGTTCAAACCAAGTACTTGGTAATATCTCCCACTGGAATTTGACCTAGATTTTGGACAAAGCATATATTTGAGAGCTAGCAGGAGTGTTGTAATTTTTTTTTTATTATATATATTTGATACTTAAATTTTATTATATTTTTCATGTGAACGGAATTGTTTTTTTATGAAAGCTTAACGTTGCTAAAAACTTTAAAATAAAAATGTAACGATGTATAGTTATTACAATATTTACATTATTTTTTGTTATGCGAAAATCATCTATTAGAGCGATTGATTCGCTCCCGCCGATTCTATAATCGGACTGAATATAAAATAAAATATAAATAAGAACATTAATTGATAAAACTGTAATTGGAATTATTTATCATAAATTCTTGGATAAGTTTCTCAATTGGATTTACATAGGCGTTTTCGGTACAAATCATAATGTTGAAACGCCAGCCTAAACGAACGTTACAAAAAAATCGTTTATTAGGATTAACCTGGGCACAGTTTGGCCGGCTACGGACTCACGTTAGTGAGGTGGGATAATTTTCCAGGTTCCTAACAAACATGCCTAACTGTGCTTTAAATCTGAGCTGGAATATTCCATTGCCGATAACAACCTTCCACAACCACTGATTAAATACATATTTAACACATTTTTATATTGATATTTTACCCGTATGAAATCGGGCATTTAATTTCGGATCAGCACAGTAATATAATTTGTTATAATTAATAGAACTTAACTAAATTAAATGAACAAAACTGATAGATTTAAAATAATAAAATTTAGCACCTTAATTGTTTGTTGAAAATTTTGTATCCCATCAATATCCCAGATAATGCTGCACGGTATTGAACTGAAGATGATTATTTTGGGTGAATGATTGTACTATTGCCTAGGTAAGCATAAAATAATTCGTATACGCTGGTATTGCAGTGTTGGCATTTCGTAGAGCTTTTAGGAATACAAACCGTGTATATTTATCCAAAATTATTAAAATGTACGAGTTACCACGCTTAGTACGCGGGTAAGGACCCAGAAAGTCCAAATATAACCATTGAAATTGTTGATGAAGTTCCACGAAATCACCCATTGGAGCTCGAGTGGAATAATTTTCTAACTTGCAACTTTTAGAAACTTTACAGTTCGAAACATAGCTTTTGACATTTTTATACATATTAGCAGAATAAAAATATCTCCGTAGCCTTTCTAGAGTATTGGCAGCACCAACATTGGCTGACAACGGAGAAGGGTGCGCTTGTGCCATCAATTGACCTTTCAGGGACTGGAGCTATCAGCAACTTCCACTCCGATACATCAGTTTCGCATATTTTTGTACCAAAAGATGGGCAAATAAGTAGTTTGCTATCTTCGAGACGTAAATTAGTATGACATTATTAAGCTTTTGGAAATTCACAATTTGATTAATATAATCTTTATCCATGGTAAACTCTGGGGCATTCAAATTTACATGGGACGGATTTCGTAGGACCGGGGTGGTTATCAAGGCCAATTTCAAAGCTACAAAAGAGCGTTGAGCGTCAGCATTCCATACACATGTTTTTTCCTTTTTTCAGCAAATCCGTCATCGATGCGCTAATGGTAGCGTAATTGGCTATGAACCTGCGACACCAAACAGTTATATCCAGAAACCTACGAATTTGCTTAGAAGTATGAGGAACAGGATAATTTATTATAGCAGAGATTTTTCCGGGGTTGACCTGCAAACAACCATATCACCAACAACATAACCTAGATATTTAATTTGTTTTAACATAAACTTGGTTTTATCAATGTTGATAGTGAGATTAGCGTTATGAAGCAATTTAGCAACTTCTTGCAGCAAGGAAAAGTGTTCCTCTATATTAGCAGAGGTAATCAGAAGGTCGTCCAAATGTACGAAGACGCGATCCTGTAAGTGAAAGGGGATAACCTTATGTATAATGCGGCACATACGTTGAGGAGCATTACATAAACCAAATGACATTACGCGAATTTGATACAGCAGTCGACCTTGTACTGTTAAAGCGGCCTTGAACTTGAATCTAAAGGGAGTTGCCAAAAGGTGCCTTTTAGATCAATACTTAAAATGAACCGAGCTTGATCCAGTCTTCCCAATAATCCATCAATAAGGGGCAGCGGATACGCGTCTTTTACGGTGACCGAGTTAAATTTACGCGCATCCAAACAAAGTCTAACTTCGCCATTTGGTTTTTTGATAAGGTTGATAGGAGAGCACCAACTACTGTCGCTTTCTTCGATCACGCCACGGGATAACATGCGATCTAACTGTTTATTTTTATCCGCCTGCATGCCCGGAGATACAGCATAATATCTTTGCTTAATTGGTGCCGCTGATCCGACGTCAATGGAATGAGTGGTAAGAGACGTTTTTCCTAACCCCAGAAGTTCTGATGATGAAAAAAGTGCTATGATTTTCTTCAGCTCATTGAAATGTCTATCCGAAAGATCGTGCTGATTACTCGTCGCTGGACCTGCGGAGGGCTGATATAAATTTTCGACAACAACCGGAGCCAACTCAAATTCTTTCCAGAAGTCAATACCTAAATATAAATTCTGCTGTAAGTCCGGTGCGATATGCAATCGGATATTTCGAGTTTTGTTTAAATGCGTGATAGGAATGTTAATATGACAGAGAATCACGTTTCTTTGTCCACTTGCGGTTAACAAATACGAAGGCAGGCGATGAAATTTAATATTAAGGAACTTGCGTAAATCTTCATTCCCTGATCCCAAAACGCTTATATTTGCGCCGCTATCCAAAGTCCGCGCATACTAAGTCCATTGACAAACACATCAGCTTAAGGTCTTCCATCGGTTTCGCCCTATATAACTGTTTCTAAGCATTTGGATTTAATCCTGCGTCGATTGTACCAAGACTTAGCATTACGAGAATTAGTAGGCAAAGTAGACTGTGATGTAGGAAAGTAAAGATACAGGCTTTACTGAGAAGACCATGAGAAGTATTGACTGACAGTCAAAAAAAACGAAAAAAGAAAAATAATCTGATGCTCTATATAAGAGACAAACGCAACGTTTTTTATTTTATAGAAAAACAACTTTGCGGAACTTGCGGTTCGTTCTACTCTATACAAAAATCGTTCGATATCAGTCTTTTCCGTGGAAGAACCCTCAAAAGTCAAATTCCATTTGTATATATCTCTAGATGATGAATTCGCCAATCTAAAATCATCTGAGCTTGACGAAGGAATGCGCGACCATATACGTTCGCGTTAGGGACTGCCGATGCGGGGTTAAAAGTTACATTTTTGTGACTATGTCCGTGACAAAGATTTGATATAGGATTTTCTGGATTGTTGCGTTTGTCTCCAGACCATTCGGGCGAAGACCTATCAATCGTTTTACTATTTTTATGAGCATCTAATGATGTATTACCAAATTTCCCCATACGTTCTGTTATCAGATCGATGAAGTCATCTACCTTGTCGGATTCCTTAATGGATTCTAGAGGAAGCTTAGATGCGATAGTTGTCCTTTGACGATGATGGTTTAGGAGAGTTGGCCAATGGAATTTCATTAATCACGCGGATCGGGGCTGCCGCTGGCGCGGGTTTTTCAGGACGGTCTGTTTTTATGTTATTATCCGTTAGGTCGGATTCTGAATCCAAGTTTTTCTCCAAGAGTCCATCAATGGAAATGTTGGACAAAGTAGTATTAAGAAACGAATCGTCCGCATCATCGTCATGCTCAGTTTGCCATTTATTCAAACAATCTTTCAATGAGTCAACAATTACCCGTAAATCAGGAATAGCTTCCTTTGCCGAACGAGAGTGTAAAATTCTTTGAACTCTACCCTCTACATGCATCTTTATTCGTTACATTACCAAGTTTTTGTATCATGTTTTGATGCTTTGTAATTTGGCCTTACGCTTAATAATTTCCTGTTTTGGATTTTTATGTGCTGCTGGATGAGCCCGATTAGGAATTAACACCGGAGTAACAAGTTCGGACGCCAATTGGGCTTTCAGGAGATGATACGTCTCAATGGCCGTTCCTTTGAAATCACGAACTTGACATTCCACGAGAAATTCATCGTTTGCTAAATGGTTAAGGTCCATCTTGACTTGAGTGAATTAACGTTAATAATAGTGTATATACCGAAAAATCCAAACTTTAAGGCGAGAAAAAAAAATAAAACTACTTCAGAAATCAAACACACAAAAAAAAAAATAAAAATCGAAGTGTTTTGATTAGTGATGAACTCAATTCACGAAGATGTCATCTTGATTAAATTCATCAGTAACGTGCGTTCATAAATTGTTACAGCATTATATATTGCCATCACAACCCTAAGTGATATGTACACTATTACCAGCGATAAGAAGTATTTTATGATTACCTAGGCAATAGTACAATCATACACCCAAAATAATCCTGCAGTACCATACCGTGCAGCATTATCTGGAATATTGATGGGATACAACATTTTCAACAAACAATTCAGGTGCTAAATTTTATTATTAATGGCATATTCCAGCTCAGCTTGAAAGCACAGTTAGGTATGTTTTTTAGGAACCTGGAGAATTATCCCACCACACTACCGTGAGTCCGTAGCCGGACAAACTGTGCCCAGGTTAATCCTAACAAATGATTTTTTGGTAGCGGTCGCGCGGTGGCTCAGGCGGTCGTTACAAATGGCCCCAAAATGAAATATATGTTGGAATATATTTTTATAATACACATAACTATTGGTTTTGACTGTTCCCAGATAGCGTGAAGTTTATGACACTTGAAAAAATATTTGTATGTGTTCACAACAGCTTAAATCACGTTTCTTAAATAACTAAACTTTTTCATACTAAAAATTGTTTAGTGGACTTTTAATGGCCAATGACAGGCCATCGTAGAGATGTCTCCAAGGAAAAATTGAAATACAAGACTACTTATAATGTAAATTTAAATATCCGAAAAAATTCTGACTTAGGTCTAATTAAAGGCGGAAATAACATGAACTTGACCACAAATGAAGTTTTGAGAAAAATAAGGTCAGAAGTTCTAAAACAGGATGATTTAGTGCAGGATTGCGACGTTTACGATATGAAGTAGGAAACAAATACATAAAGTGCGTTTCTTTACCTGTAGTTGTAACTTTATTAAGAAAATCTCAATTAGAGCTTATTACGAAATATAGACCATTAATTATATATTTAGACGCTACAGGTAGCATTGTGAAAAAACCAAAATGTCACCAAAATGAGCACAGCTGTATAAAATATTATGCTACGCTTATGTTGTGAAAATCGGTACAACAATTGTACCAGTGGCCGAATTAATTTCAAACAAGCATGATACGACTACGATAGCGACATTGTTGATAAAATTAAAATCATAAATGGTGCTAATTCCAAAATGATTTTGCCGTTAGTTTATGTATTAGGGCCTATATTCAAGCCATTCTTCATACTTTTAATCAAATGAGTGTACTAAATTATGTATAATACACTTTTAATTGTATGAATACTCGAAAAGGGGCTGACAAAAATGTATCGGTTTTTATATACTGCACTCACTTTATAAATAATATGCCAATTCCTACTATTAAGTCAATTATAAAAAAATTTTACTCTCGATATATTTTGTGTAATATTGAATTGCGATTCTTGTTACAAATTCATTATGGAACATACAAGTTCCTTTCACAAAAGGAACATATGGCATGCAGCCATATGATAGAAATTGGCGAAACAATTAAAACTTTAGGTATCATCTGGAATCCTATAGAGGACATATTCCAATTTAAAGTCAAATCATTGGATACTAAAGCACATGTTACCAAAAGGAAAATGTTATCCAAAACATCCAAATCGTTTGATCCAATGGGATGGTTAGCCCCCGTTATCGTAAAATCAAAGATTACCATGCAACCACTATGGACATTAGGCTTAGACTGGGATACACAATTCATTTTCAAAGATGAGCTAGGTGAACTGCACGGTTTCCGTGACGCATTGGAAGATACATATGCAGCTGTAATTTATTACAAATCTGGTAAGGCCGATGATAGCAAGGTGACCATAGTGATTGCAAAACCATAGTTGCACCATTAAAGGCAAAATTAACAATTCCCAGATTGGAGTTGTGCGCCGCAGTGCTTTTAGCAAAATTGCTAAGAAAAACAAAAAAAGCATTACAACTGCCTGCTATCAAAAGATTTGCGTGGACAGACTCTATGATAACTTTGGGTTGGGTCAGAAGAAAACCAAATGAGTTTAAAACGTTTGTTGCGAACAGGATTGTCGAAATTCAGTCTATATTATCTCCACTACGATGGAATTATGTAAAATCAGAGGACAACCTGGCAGATTGCGCATCAAGAGGCCTAAATGCTTCAAAGTTACTAAACCACCAATTGTGGTGGAGTGGCCCACAGGACATCTCGCTACAACCACAGATTACAGAAGCCACAGAAGAGAAGATCAAAATAGCTACACTAATTGCCGCAATCAACGAAGAAGATGGTATATTATGTGCTATAGAGCGCTGTTCATCACTCACTAAGGCAGTAATGATCATCGCTTATGTCCTTAGATTTGCAAAAAGAACAACTACGTCTTTACCGAGATACCCGACAACTAAGGAACTTAATGATAGCCAAATGTTAGCAATGAAACTAACGCAACAGTAAGCATTTAAAATAGAAAAGAAACAACTAGAACCTCAAACTGAATCTCAACTTCGATCCTTTGATCGAAAAATAGATGAGAATGGGTTGCTCTGCGAGTAGGCGACAGGCTGTCTAACGCCAGGATTGCTTTCAATTCTCAACATCCAATAACACTGCCTTATAAGAGTCACTTAACTTGGCTCCTAATAGATTATGCACATAGGATGACCTTAGGTTTGGGTGGCGGTTCACAAGGACCAGGTACAGAGAAGGTCTTTATGACCTTACACGGAGGAAAGACGCTTACACTGGATTTTATTCGGCAAAGGTACTGGATTATTAAAGGTCCATTAGCAGTAAAAACCTACATTACTAAATGCATAATCTGCCACAAACAACGCGCGCAAACCTTACATCAAATGATGGAGGATATTCCAATAGCGAGAGTAACTCTGACAAGGCATTTTACTCATACTGGAGAAGCATGTGAAGTTATCCCAGTTTTTCATCCCAGAAAAAATAAAAATATTCATCAGGCAACACTATCGCGTCCCATCCCAGTTAAATTTTGAATACGAAAGAATAACATAAAATTAAAATATTTTCATCCCATCCCAGTTTTTTTCGTTTTTCATTTATCATACACAAATATAAAAAAAAATTGTATTTTGCTCTAAATTACATCGTTTTTAATAGCTAAGAACTTTGTGGGCCGGAAATAATTCTTGGTGTTTTGAGTAGGGAGTAGTGAGGACTATCTCCGAAAAATAGCTGAGTACCAGCCGTATGGTGCAATTTGCACAATCGGCCAACTTCCAAATTGTTCCATATACAATTATCATTTTTTTTAACGTTATGGTGTCCATCTCCTAAGAACTTTGTGGGCCGGAAATAATTCTTGGTGTTTTGAGTAGGCAGTAGTGAGGACTATCTCCGATAAACAGCTGAGTACCAGCCGTATGGTGCAATTTGCACAACCGGCCAACTTCCAAATTGTTCCATATAAAATTATCATTTTTTTGAACATTATGGTGTTCATCTCCTAAGAACTTTGTGGGCCGGAAATAATTCTTGGTGTTTTGAGTAGGCAGTAGTAAGGACTATCTCTGATAAACAGCTGAGTACCAGCCGTATGGTGCAATTTGCACAACCGGCCAACTTCCAAATTGTTCCATATAAAATTATCAGATTTATGAACATTATTGTGTCCATCTCCTAAGAACTTTGTGGGCCGGAAATAATTCTTGGTGTTTTGAGTAGGCAGTGTTAAGGACTATCTCTGATAAATAGCTGAGTACCAGCCGTATGGTGCAATTTGCACAATCGGCCAACATCCAAATTGTTCTATATAAAATTATCAGTTTTATGAACATTATTGTGTCCATCTCCAAAGAACTTTGTGGGCCGGAAATAATTCTTGGTGTTTTGAGTAGGTGGTAGTAAGGACTATCTCTGATAAATAGCTGGGAACCAGCCGTATGGTGCAATTTGCACAATCGGCCAACATCCAAAATATTTCATATAAAATTATCAGTTTTATAAACATTATGGTGTCCATCTCCTAAGAACTTTGTGGGCCGGAAATAATTCTTGGTGTTTTGAGTAGGCAGTAGTGAGGACTATCTCTGATAAACAGCTGAGTACCAGCCGTATGGTGCAATTTGCACAATCGACCAACTTCCAAATTGTTCCATATAAAATTATCAGTTTTATGAACATTATTGTGTCCATCTCCTAAGAACTTTGTGGGCCGGAAATAATTCTTGGTGTTTTGAGTAGGCAGTAGTGAGGACTATCTCTGATAAACAGCTGATTACCAGCCGTATGGTGCAATTTGCACAATCGGCCAACTTCCAAATTGTTCCATATAAAATTATCAGTTTTATGAACATTATTGTGTCCATCTCCAAAGAACTTTGTGGGCCGGAAATAATTCTTGGTGTTTTGAGTAGGCAGTAGTAAGGACTATCTCTGATAAATAGCTGGGTACCAGCCGTATGGTGCAATTTGCACAATCGGCCAACATTCAAAATATTTCATATAAAATTATCAGTTTTATGAACATTATGGTGTCCATCTCCTAAGAACTTTGTGGGCCGGAAATAATTCTTGGTGTTTTGAGTAGGCAGTGTTAAGGACTATCTCTGATAAATAGCTGAGTACCAGCCGTATGGTGCAATTTGCACAATCGGCCAACTTCCAAATTGTTCCATATAAAATTATCAGTTTTTTTAACATTATGGGGTCCATCTCCTAAGAACTTTGTGGGCCGGAAATAATTCTTTGTGTTTTGAGTAGGTAGTAGTGAGGACCATCTTTGAAAAATAGCTGAGTACCAGCCGTATGGTGCAATTTGCACAATCGGCCAACTTCCAAATTGTTCCATATAAAATTATCAGTTTTATGAACATTATGGTGTCCATCTCCTAAGAACTTTGTGGGCCGGAAATAATTCTTGGTGTTTTGAGTAGGCAGTAGTAAGGACTATCTCCGATAAACAGCTGAGTACCAGCCGTATGGTGCAATTTGCACAATCGGCCAGCTTCCAAATTGTTCCATATAAAATTATCAGTTTTTTGAACATTATGGTGTCCATCTCCTAAGAACTTTGTGGGCCGGAAATAATTCTTGGTGTTTTGAGTAGGCAATAGTGAGGACTATCTCCGATAAACAGCTGAGTACCAGCCGTATGGTGCAATTTGCACAACCGGCCAACTTCCAAATTGTTCCATATAAAATTATCATTTTTTTGAACATTATGGTGTTCATCTCCTAAGAACTTTGTGGGCCGGAAATAATTCTTGGTGTTTTAAGTAGGTGGTAGTAAGGACTATTTCTGATAAATAGCTGGGTACCAGCCGTATGGTGCAATTTGCACAATCGGCCAACATCCAAATTGTTCCATATAAAATTATCAGTTTTATGAACATTATTGTGTCCATCTCCTAAGAACTTTGTGGGCCGGAAATAATTCTTGGTGTTTTGAGTAGGCAGTAGTGAGGACTATCTCTGATAAACAGCTGAGTACCAGCCGTATGGTGCAATTTGCACAATCGGCCAACTTCCAAATTGTTCCATATAAAATTATCAGTTTTATGAACATTATTGTGTCCATCTCCTAAGAACTTTGTGGACCGGAAATAATTCTTGGTGTTTTGAGTAGGCAGTAGTGAGGACTATCTCTGATAAACAGCTGAGTACCAGCCGTATGGTGCAATTTGCACAATCGGCCAACTTCCAAATTGTTCCATATAAAATTATCAGTTTTTTTAACATTATGGTGTCCATCTCCTAAGAACTTTGTGGGCCGGAAATAATTCTTGGTGTTTTGAGTAGGCAGTGTTAAGGACTATCTCTGATAAACAGCTGAGTACCAGCCGTATGGTGCAATTTGCACAATCGGCCAACTTCCAAATTGTTCTATATAAAATTATCAGTTTTATGAACATTATTGTGTCCATCTCCAAAGAACTTTGTGGGTCGGAAATAATTCTTGGTGTTTTGAGTAGGCAGTAGTAAGGACTATCTCTGATAAATAGCTGGGTACCAGCCGTATGGTGCAATTTGCACAATCGGCCAACATCCAAAATATTTCATATAAAATTATCAGTTTTATAAACATTATGGTGTCCATCTCCTAAGAACTTTGTGGGCCGGAAATAATTCTTGGTGTTTTAAGTAGGCAGTAGTGAGGACTATCTCTGATAAATAGCTGAGTACCAGCCGTATGGTGCAATTTGCACAATCGGCCAACTTCCAAATTGTTCCATATAAAATTATCAGTTTTATGAACATTATTGTGTCCATCTCCTAAGAACTTTGTGGGCCGGAAATAATTATTGGTGTTTTGAGTAGGCAGTAGTGAGGACTATCTCTGATAAACAGCTGAGTACCAGCCGTATGGTGCAATTTGCACAATCGGCCAACTTCCAAATTGTTCCATATAAAATTATCAGTTTTATGAACATTATTGTGTCCATCTCCAAAGAACTTTGTGGGCCGGAAATAATTCTTGGTGTTTTGAGTAGGCAGTAGTAAGGACTATCTCTGAAAAATAGCTGGGTACCAGCCGTATGGTGCAATTTGCACAATCGGCCAAC
Organism: Tipula vernalis; assembly: GCA_958295665.1. NCBI lineage: Eukaryota > Metazoa > Arthropoda > Insecta > Diptera > Tipulidae > Tipula > Tipula vernalis. Next base: position 297,824,602 of record OY282559.1, on the reverse strand, counting down.
ATTCAAAATATTTCATATAAAATTATCAGTTTTATGAACATTATGGTGTCCATCTCCTAAGAACTTTGTGGGCCGGAAATAATTCTTGGTGTTTTGAGTAGGCAGTGTTAAGGACTATCTCTGATAAACAGCTGAGTACCAGCCGTATGGTGAAATTGGCACAATCGGCCAACTTCCAAATTGTTCATATAAAATTATCAGTTTTATGAACATTATTGTGTCCATCTCCAAAGAACTTTGTGGGCCGGAAATAATTCTTGGTGTTTTGATTAGGCAGTAGTAAGGACTATCTCTGATAAATAGCTGGGTACCAGCCGTATGGTGCAATTTGCACAATTGGCCAACATTCAAAATATTTCATATAAAATTATCAGTTTTATGAACATTATGGTGTCCATCTCCTAAGAACTTTGTGGGCCGGAAATAATTCTTGGTGTTTTGAGTAGGCAGTGTTAAGGACTATCTCTGATAAATAGCTGAGTACCAGCCGTATGGTGCAATTTGCACAATCGGCCAACTTCCAAATTGTTCCAAATAAAATTATCAGTTTTTTTAACATTATGGGGTCCATCTCCTAAGAACTTTGTGGGCCGGAAATAATTCTTTGTGTTTTGAGTAGGTAGTAGTGAGGACCATCTTTGAAAAATAGCTGAGTACCAGCCGTATGGTGCAATTTGCACAATCGGCCAACTTCCAAATTGTTCCATATAAAATTATCAGTTTTATGAACATTATGGTGTCCATCTCCTAAGAACTTTGTGGGCCGGAAATAATTCTTGGTGTTTTAAGTAGGCAGTGTTAAGGACTATCTCTGATAAATAGCTGAGTACCAGCCGTATGGTGCAATTTGCACAATCGGCCGACTTCCAAATTGTTCATATAAAATTATCAGTTTTTTTAACATTATGGTGTCCATCTCCTAAGAACTTTGTGGGCCGGAAATAATTCTTGGTGTTTTGAGTAGGCAGTAGTGAGGACTATCTCTGATAAACAGCTGAGTACCAGCCGTATGGTGCAATTTGCACAATCGGCCAACTTCCAAATTGTTCCATATAAAATTATCAGTTTTATGAACATTATTGTGTCCATCTCCAAAGAACTTTGTGGGCCGGAAATAATTCTTGGTGTTTTAAGTAGGTGGTAGTAAGGACTATCTCTGATAAATAGCTGGGTACCAGCCGTATGGTGCAATTTGCACAATCGGCCAACTTCCAAAATATTTCATATAAAATTATCAGTTTTATAAACATTATGGTGTCCATCTCCTAAGAACTTTGTGGGCCGGAAATAATTCTTGGTGTTTTGAGTAGGCAGTAGTGAGGACTATCTCTGATAAACAGCTGAGTACCAGCCGTATGGTGCAATTTGCACAATCGGCCAACTTCCAAATTGTTCCATATAAAATTATCAGTTTTATGAACATTATTGTGTCCATCTCCTAAGAACTTTGTGGGCCGGAAATAATTCTTGGTGTTTTGAGTAGGCAGTAGTGAGGACTATCTCTGTTAAACAGCTGAGTACCAGCCGTATGGTGCAATTTGCACAATCGGCCAACTTCCAAATTGTTCCATATAAAATTATCAGTTTTATGAACATTATTGTGTCCATCTCCAAAGAACTTTGTGGGCCGGAAATAATTCTTGGTGTTTTGAGTAGGCAGTAGTGAGGACTATCTCTGATAAATGGCTGGGTACCAGCCGTATGGTGCAATTTGCACAATCGGCCAACATCCAAAATATTTCATATAAAATTTTCAGTTTTATGAACATTATGGTGTCCATCTCCTAAGAACTTTGTGGGCCGGAAATAATTCTTGGTGTTTTGAGTAGGCAGTGTTAAGGACTATCTCTGATAAATAGCTGAGTACCAGCCGTATGGTGCAATTTGCACAATCAGCCAACTTCCAAATTGTTCCATATGAAATTATCATTTTTTGAACATTATGGTGTTCATCTCCTAAGAACTTTGTGGGCTGGAAATAATTCTTGGTGTTTTGAGTAGGCAGTAGTGAGGACTATCTCCGATAAACAGCTGAGTACCAGCCGTATGGTGCAATTTGCACAATCGGCCAACTTCCAAATTGTTCCATATAAAATTATCAGTTTTATGAACATTATGGTGTCCATCTCCTAAGAACTTTGTGGGCCGGTAATAATTCTTGGTGTTTTGAGTAGGCAGTAGTGAGGACTATCTCCGATAAACAGCTGAGTACCAGCCGTATGGTGCAATTTTCACAATCGGCCAACTTCCAAATTGTTCCATATAAAATTATCAGTTTTATGAACATTATGGTGTCCATCTCCTAAGAACTTTGTGGGCCGGAAATAATTATTGGTGTTTTGAGTAGGCAGTGTTAAGGGCTATCCCTGATAAATAGCTGAGTACCAGCCGTATGGTGCAATTTTCACAATCGGCCAACTTCCAAATTGTTCCATATAAAATTATCAGTTTTATGAACATTATGGTGTCCATCTCCTAAGAACTTTGTGGGCCGGAAATAATTATTGGTGTTTTGAGTAGGCAGTAGTGAGGACTACCTCTGATAAATAGCTGGGTACCAGCCGTATGGTGAAATTGGCACAATCGGCCAACTTCCAAATTGTTCCATATAAAATTATCAGTTTTATGAACATTATTGTGTCCATCTCCAAAGAACTTTGTGGGCCGGAAATAATTCTTGGTGTTTTGAGTAGGCAGTAGTAAGGACTATCTCTGATAAATAGCTGGGTACCAGCCGTATTGTGCAATTTGCACAATCGGCCAACATCCAAAATATTTCATATAAAATTATCAGTTTTATGAACATTATGGTGTCCATCTCCTAAGAACTTTGTGGGCCGGAAATAATTCTTGGTGTTTTGAGTAGGCAGTAGTAAGGACTATCTCTGATAAACAGCTGAGTACCAGCCGTATGGTGCAATTTGCACAATCGGCCAACTTCCAAATTGTTCAACGTTACTAAAATTATCGTCATGGTTTTTTCGTTTCCTATTGCATTTCATAATGAAATAATTTGGATTTTTGTTTTAATTATACATATTCATAGGGATGTTCATAAAACTGAATATTTTCTGTTGATGTTTAAAATAATATGTATTAATAAAAAAAACTGGAAAATTTTAAATTAAGTATTTCGAATTTCAGCTTCTACAAAATTTTAATTGATATTAATAAAATTTTCTTTCACAATTTTGCATTTTAGTAAATTGGTTTTTATTCTTAAACTTTGTTAGGTTTCGTGTTTTTTTAAATTTCTATTCGAAGATTGGTAGATTAGTTTTATTATAAATCACGGCTATTAGTAATAGCATTGGTAAAGTAATAAAACTAATATAATATAGTAATCTAAGATATACATAAAATAAAGGTATAATATTGTGCATGCTGTTGCTATCCTTTTTTCGCAATTTGAAGTCACGTGTTGTCAAAAATGCTGATATTTATATGGAGTTTCGTGATATTTTTATTATATTTTAAATAAATGGAAAATAAATGAATTTTTTTTTATTCTTGCCATTAATTGTTTTTCGACTTTATGTTAAAATTAAATATTTTAATTTTTATTTTAGTTATATAATGCATTACTTTTGGAATTAAATCGTGAAAAGAGGCATGTTTTAATATTCCTGTCTAGAGCAGGCTGTTTGAGCACATTGCATAACAAGTTTCGGAATTTATGAGTAGAATTTTTTTGGTTAAATGCAGAGAACGTTTAGATTTTAATTATTTAATTCAAAAATTTGGGAGTGTTCGATTTTAAATATACTAAATTTGAATAATTCCTATTGCAACAAAACGAACAATTGTACTTCTGATAAGAACACATTTAGAACACTAAACAGTGAATGGGTGTTTTGATTTATTTGTAGCGAAAACCATAAGACAATAAATGAAATAAGCCAGAGATAGTTTTATTTAATTTCCTTTTATTCAAATTTATATTTTCTATTAACTGGGCGTTTAGTAACCGAATTTTAAAAAACAGTTTACACCTAAAAAACAATTTTTTTATTTTCAAATCTAATTCGACTTCGTTTGAATATGATATTAAGTTTTTTATGTAGTTTATATTATAATTTGTGAACTGAATTTTTATTTAATATATTTTTTCATTTAAATTTAACGTTGAATATGAACATTTTATTTGAATAAGTACGTGGATACCAATAATTTGAAGCCAAACGAAAATAGATGGCAAAAATTTGAGTACATAACGTAAAAAAATAAAAATTTTAATAATTGTTACGTACATATGTTCAAATGGCCAAAAACATTTACTAATTTAATTGTTTTATGTTATGTACTCATAATTTTTTCTACCCTTTTTTCCATTTATCTTAGACATTATTTACTCCAAGGAATTATTTCTCAAATATTTGGACCATAAAAAAATATAAAGCATAAAAAGGGTCTCGGTAAACTATCATTATCAATTGTAAATACGGGTTGTTAAAAAAAATTACGATTATTGTTGATTTATTTAAAAATCAATCAAAAAACCGCCAAACTTCATATAAAACTATGTTTTTTGACTACACGTGATGTGATGCGCAAAGAAAGACAAAAATGAGACACGGGAATATACTACCTCTTTTTTCTGTATACCTTGATAATAATCTACGAAATGAAATTTTTTTAAAAAGCACGGAGCCTAACGATGTTTGAGAATAAAAATCAATTTACTAAAATGCAAAATTGTGAATTAAAATTTTATTAATGTCAATTGAAATTGTGAACAAGCTGCAGTTCGATATATTTCATTTAAAATTATTTTATCCACATTTGATATATAATAGCTCGATAACTATGCTGATTTCAAATAAAGAAAATGTAAAATAAGAATAACCCATTGGTATTGAATAACTCACGCTGCTAGGGGCAACGTGAGTTATATTTTGTATAACAAAATGTTGAGTAGTCATTGAAAAATTATTCGTACCCAAATTGAATGAAAAACTGTATTCCAAAAGAGTTAAATTAAAGTACACCATGACAAATTAAAGAACGGTCACTATGATAAAATGTATTTCAAAATTCAATGCTCCAGTGTGAAAACACAAAATGGAACTATTTCTTATTAATTTATGAAATTTATTTCAACAAAAGTGGATTAAACGTTGTATGCCACTCGTGAGCAACGAGATATTATCCACTCGGGATAATGTCCCACTCGGCTATCGCCTCGTGGAACAAACTTATCCCTCATAGATAATATCTCGTTTTGCTCACTAGTACCATAAATAACTATATATTTATAAAAAAAAGGAAATTTTCATTTAAATTGAAAATAAAGACAACACAAAATAATGCATTTTAAAATTCCTTATGATTTGGTTTACGTTTCACAGGAAAATAAAAATATTTTTCCGCGACTAACGTATAATATACACATTATACATTTGTTTCTTCAATTATAATGATATCCATTATTCACTGCTATTTTATCTAGTAGTCTCTTCTTCCATTATTCACTAATACCAAATAAAAATTTCATTTTTGAAATTTTATGTAGTAGTCTTTGGCCATTTTCATTATAATTAAATTGAGACGTCAAAATGTCGCCGGAAATTATATAAGGATTTAAAGGATTTGATTATAAAATACAATATTTTTGATCGACCGTGGACAAAGATCGTATTCTACTCGCATATAATGGCTGTTACTCACTCAGATGATTTAAGACACTCGCCTATTGGCTCGTGTCGGTAAACTTCATCTTCGTGAATTATATGCTTGTTAAATAATAATATACTATTATTCCCCTCTTTATATTGGTGATGTGACTTTTTTAGACTGATGTCACGGCTATTTATGTAGTGACATTGTCCGATGATTCTATGACGGTATGATTTTAGATGGTATGGTCGTACTACTATCGTAAGACTTCTTACTATAGTAAGATGCAGATTGTATGATTGTATGATAGTACGTACCATTAGTTTAAGCCGCCTTTGACGTTATATCAATTAGATTCCAATTACAACACGCGACATTTAAAATACACCCCAAATTATCAATTTGTATTGTAGCTATTGCCCTTATTTTTAAGAACATAATAAACAAAAAAGAAAATAGGTACTCTTTTGTTTTCGGTAAAAAATAATAAATATGTAGTGAACAATTAAAATGTCTATTACACACCGCCAGCTCTCAATTGTACGTACCGCGTAAAACTTTAAGAATACAATAAACAAATTAAAAATATATCCTTTTTTTATGGTAACAATATAATAAATATTTAGCGAAAAGTAAAGACATGAATTTTAACGTCCTCCTGATATGAATATATCACACTGGCGTTAATTCATCACAGAACATCCGTGACAAGGCATCTGGCACTATGTTTTGGCTCCCCTTCCTATGCTCGATTTTAAAGTTAAACCCTTGGAGCTTAAGGCTCCATCGGGCCAACCGCCCAGACAAGTCACCTTGGGTCATCAACCAACGCAGACTCGCATGGTCCGTAATAATCGTGAATTCAAACCCCTCAACGTACGGTCTGAACTTTTTAACACATAACACGGCCGCGTAGCACTCCAACTTCGTGACGCTGTATTCCCGTTGGGCCGCGTTTAACTTATGCGAGTAAAACGCTATGGGGTGCTCTGCGTTATCATGCCGCTGGAAAAGGACCCCTCCCACCCCGGTAGAAGAAGCGTCAACTTGAATAAAAAATGGGAGCGTATAACTCGGGTGTACCAAGACTGGCGCTGTGGTAAGTAAGCGCTTTAACGAGTCAAACGCAAGTTGAGCCGAGGGATTCCACACAAGTTTAGCTTTGTTTTTTAATAAGTCCGTCATTGGTGCGGATTCAGAAGAAAAGTTGGCAATGAACCTCCGATACCATCCGCACAGGCCAAGGAAACTGCGTAGTTGTTTGATTGTCTTAGGGGCTGGATATGCACTAATCGCCGCGATTTTATCTGGATCGACACGTATACAACCTTCTCCAATGATATGGCCCAAATATTTCACTTCCTTGAGAACAAAGCGACTTTTATCCAGGTTAATGGTCAAATTGGCGGATCTTAATCTATTTGCCACTATGGTGAGTAGCTTCAAATGCTCCTCAAAGGTGCTCGACGTTACCAACAGATCGTCAAGATAAACGAATATCTTGTCGTGATATTCGTGTGGTATTACACGGTGCATGAGTCGGCATAAACTTTGAGGGGCATTGCATAACCCGAAAAGCATGACGGTAAACTGATACAGAGGCCTACCCGCGACTGTAAAAGCGGTTTTACTTTTAGCATCATCGTCGAGAGGAATCTGCCAAAAGGCATCCTTCAAGTCTATACTAGAAATGAAGTTGGTGTTTTCCAATCGACTCAGTATACCATCGATTAAGGGCAAGGGATAGGCATCCTTCACAGTGACGTCATTAACCCTTCGGGCATCCAAGCACAATCTAACTTTACAACTGGATTTTTTTACTAGGGTGACCGGGGAACTCCACGCGCTCTCACTTTCTTCTATTACGCCCAATTGTATCATACGATCCAATTCTGCGTATAGGGTAACCTGAACAGCAGGAGAAATTGCATAATGCCTCTGTTTGATCGGCAATGAGTTTCCCGTATCAATCTTATGCGATATTAAATGGGTTTTTCCCAAGCCATTAGTAACAGATGATGGGAACATTGATTTTATATGCGCTAGTGCCAAGCTGTGAACGGGTAACAGTTCATGTGCTAAGGGATCTAAATCCGGCAGTTGAGTGCGTATTTCAGAGCAACTAGGGAACTGTTGAAATTCCTTTGTTTGGATTACAATTCCAAACGCCTTAAAAAAATCAATGCCTAAATATAGCGGTTGACACAAATTCGGGGCAATATGTAGACGAAACTTTTTCTCGATACCATTAAATTTGACAGTAGCAATTACATGTCCAAGTATTCGTTCCTTGGTTCCATTTGCCGTTGATACAAATGAAGAGAGATGTCGAAATGGCATATTAGCTTTATCAAGGAACTGCTCACAACCTCTACCGAGAACACTAACATTTGCCCCTGTGTTTAACAATCCTAGTATGGGCTGATTATTAACAAGAACCATTGTAAATGGACGCCCATCACTTTCGTTTACAATGAAGCTAGAGCAAATAGCATGCCGTAATTTTCTTCTCTTCTTAAAATATTCCCAAGAGCGATGAAATTTAGATCTTACCCGAACATTTTCACTCTGGGATCTGGGTTGATTAGAAGAAGTTAGTCCCGCTTGTAGTTGAGTTCTGGATCGGTATTCGAGGCTTGCTCGACTGTCTCTAAACTTCTCGGGAGTGTTGAGCGCTGAAGAAACGATTCCCGATTTGATCGTTCCCTCCGCCGCCCGTTTTCCGACCTACGATTCTGACATTGAACGCAATCAGGGTGGTAGACATTTTCTTGCCCACAACCAAAGCAAAATATCCTGGTTATGGGAACTCGACAAAACTTAAACTCGTGTCCATAGGCCTTACAGTTAAAACACAAGGTTGCTGTGAGGTTTGGAACTGGATGTTTGACATCACGCTGGGGTCTTAAGCTACAAATTTCTGCTCCGCGCGAAGGGTAACCTGCCGAATCCATAGCACCACCAGCCGAACTAAGGAATGATGTATCCGGTGTTTCACTAGACCTATGATGGGCCACCTCATGAATCAAAGGACGCGACTTGGCCGTTATGAGTCCTTCAGGGTTATAATTTACACGGGACCACAATTCTTCTAACTTGGAACATTCATAAGACAACTGTTTAATAGAATATATTTTCTTGTTAGCTAATGCTACTTGTAAGCCAGGGCGCATGTTATCCTTTAGGATTTCAATAATCTCGTAATCCGGAATTGGAATTCGAGTTTGTAATGCTATTTTGAGGATGGAGTTCAGAAACTCGTTAAATGTTTCCCGAGGGAATCTTTGTTTACGTATTTCAAGAGTCCTTTGTATATCCCTATCGGATCGTCCTTGGCTAAACCGATCATTCAATTCTCGTTTAATTAAATCCCATGTAAGCTCTTCGCGCGGATGCCTCTCCAAAAGTACCCAGTACCAATCTAAAGCCTCACCAGTCAATAGACATGTCATATCTTCTATTAGGTTTTCCATAGAAATTCTGTACCTATTAGCCATGTGCTCAACCCGGTACAAGAATCTTTCAATGGGTAAATCGCTCCGGCTACCTGAAAATTCAAGATTCCAATGTGAAATAATTTTAGCTATAGGCGGGTCACTGAAAACATTTCTCTGGGATGGCGATTTTGGATGGTTCGCCATATGTCTATTCACCGTCTGCCGATTGATACAATCACTAGGAGTAGTAGCTTAGACTGCCATTTTATCCTTAATGTCTTGAAACAACGTTTCGATATCCGATAACGCTATTTCCATATCCGCCCTGCGTGGAATGTTTACCGGAACGAGTCGACGCGGCGTAGGATTTGGGGTCTCATTTACTCGGAGATTCGATCCCGGAGTCACTACCAAGGCCTCTTGATCCTTAAGATCCAAAACTTCAACGTATTCGGACTTCCGAGAACTCGTAGACGAATGGTTAGAAGCACAATCCTCCGGTTGCATCGGCTTGAGTAAATCTTGCTGAGTCGAGAATAGATTATTGCCATGCCAATTGCGAAGCTGTTCGTGCAATTGGCCGTATCGTGCCAAGAGCATTTGAATTTCATCAGCTAAAATATTTAAGGTTAACAACCGCGTGAGACGACCTTTTACATGAATCAGTCTTGACTGAAGCATAGAGAAATTGACTACATTATCGAGATCATTACCCATTAAAGCCAATTTGATTCGATTGAGTTTTAATTCACATATTTTAATTTCATGACTCGGGTTTCTTAACGCGGTTTCATGAGGTCTTGTCGGAACCAACAGAGTAAACTGCTTTTCTGTTACTATCTTGGTTTGCAATATTTCTAAAGCAGCAGGCGTATTTTCAAAAAAACGAATTTCGCGTTCGACCTGAAGCTCATTTGGTTCTAACAATTGAATATCCATTTTACCCCAATAAGGAAAATTTGAAAATTGTTATTATATAATTTAAAGGAAAGCAAAAAAAATAAATAATCCAATAATGTCTAAAAGGTAATTAAACTAAATAAACTCTAACCTCAAAACCAGTAAATAAATAAATAAATAAAATAAGTTAAACACCTAATGCACTATTATAAATGAATAGGCAAAGACAATAAATTTCGAAACAAACCGTGTAAACCGTATACTACTAGTATTATTAAGTTTTTGCTAAACCGAGATTCAATAAATAACAAGGAAAAAAAACCACCCGAAAATGGAAAATACCAACACCAAAATAAACGAATCTATAAATACAACAATGAAAATTTAAATAAATAAACAACGAAATAGTAAAGATGAAAATGACTTCAGCCAACTGTGAATTTATAATTCAAAAACACTTTTTAATTTAAATGAACAGTCGAATGTTCACGCAATTCTTAATTCGACAAAAAAAATTCGCACTGTCAATATTCACTAAATAATAAATAAATAACAAGGTTTTACCCTGTTATGAACCACTCACCATGAACTAAACAAAAATGTAATGTATAATTGCCAAAATTGATCACCTTGATAACGGGTAAACAATCATCCACGAAACTGTCGCAACAATTAATAAATATATGTATATAGTATATGCCAAGATAAATGAAGACTGAATGGACATGCCTGTATGTGTGCGTATCGTACGTATTCTAGAATAAAAATTTAAAAAAAAAATGCAATTAGTAGGGTAGGACAAATTGTCAGGTTGCGTAAACTACGCATGCAATCAAACATGAAAATTTCATGGATATACATGCGACCGCAACCCTACACTAAGGTCGTATTATTGCAAACGGTAAACAGACACTGCTCTTCAATACCTAATGGTAGAAAACGCAATGCGCCGCTTGGCAATAATAGATTAACATCCAGAAGTTGAATTAACCTGCCACCACAACGCTTCAACTGTCTCCAAAATCTCAAACCAAAGGTTGATGTTGGAGCAAACATAATGATAGACAGGCCAAGGCAACTGTAAAGAAAAAAAAAAACATGTGAATAATTAATTAAAATTTGGAGTGTGCTTTGTCTTAACATTCGACTCGAAAGAGGTACATGACCTTGATACGAATGTCCAGAAGCACATGGAAACAAACTTGCAAAATTATTAAATTGAAACAAAAAAATAATTAAATTAACGTAACTTTAGAAAACCGTGTCCAGCTTTGGGCGCCACTGTAACGAGATCATCATGAGGTTAATCCCGGTCAACCTGAATCCGATCCCGTTATCAGAATTACCCCGAAGTCACCACCTGCAGCATTTGCGCCGGCTATCGCGCAGTCTGTCGTGGGGGTTTGGTGGTGTCCATTCAAGGTCGAGTTAGCTGCATCGGAGGAATACTTACGTCAATACACACACATCACACACATGGCCACTCCTGGATCGCGAATAATCAACACATGACGTTTGTGGTACAACCAAATATATACATAATTTTCTTTTATTTATATCTTAAGACAAACATTACGGATTTAATTAAAACAAAAGAAAAATTCGAATTATTTCGTAGATATTCCTTCGATGTTCCGGATGCATGAATAGTGGATCTCGGCTGGTTCCGCAGAGCTCTCCGTACCCAGTATAATGTTCTGAAATGAATTACAAAAAAAAAAATCGCGAAAATTCCCCAACAGGAAATTAAATCAGGAATATCACGAGATAACGGAAAAAAATTATCTTAACCAAGTTATAATAACACAAAATCGGAATATTAAATAACGGGAATAAAATAAAATTTGGTTATACCACCTCACCAACACCAACAGTATTCCCAACGGGAACAGGCGTTAATATATCCGCTGTACTAAATATTTTTCGCCGATCCGCACTCTCTCGAAAGATGATTAATTAAATTACTCCGCGTTCCGATACGTGCTGAAGTTATCAAACAAATTCGCCTGGAGTTACTCCATATCCATCTTTCCTATAACGTAACCGTGAAATTCCGACGATAAAACACAATTGTCCACTCGAACCTATAGAACCAGTCCCGCAGTTTGTGTGTTATTTGGGTTGTGGTTTTACTTTCTAGCTTGTATCGACACGCATGTTAGGTCGATTTTCAAGAGCAAAATGGGTGCTTGGATGTTTTCCTTGTTGGTAGTCACCCCACTCGCTATACGTTTATTTATAACCACACTTTATTTTAATTATTTTTGTGGTTTCCTCACTCCGATGGTACTTTATTTGTTTCTTTTGTTTTCAATTTTATTATTTTCACAAATGATTATTAGGATTATTTAATTTCTAATTATTTGGCTTGATTATACGTCCTCTCTTGTTGACGATTTCTTTCCAAAAAAACAAACTCCGCTGTCATCCTATCACAAATAAAAAATAAAAAAAATCCCCTACCCAGCAACAGCGCCTTTCAAATCAAAGATTTTGGACATTCATTCTGTGAACTCGCGCACGTACACTCGTTCAAAACAAACCACTAAAATTTTTTTTTGTTTTGTTTTTACGCTCGCGCTCGATTAATTGGAGTTAATTAATAAATAAAAAATCTGTAACGACTCCAACGTTACAAGCTATTCACATAAAAGCAGTAAGCGATTTGTCATCAGTAGGTTTCATAGCAGCATTCAAACGTTTCACAGCACGCCGAGGGTTTTGCTCGGACCTTTACAGTGACTGCGGTTTTAAATTCATAGGAGCTTCAAAACTTAGGCGGAATGAACTCACACTTGCAGTAAAACAACTATCGGGAAAATGGTCAGAAGGGCATTTAAAAGAGGCTACCCAATGGCATTATATACCACCAGGGGGGCGGACTTTGGGAATCAGCTGTTAAATCTATCAAACACCATTTGCATAGGATAATTGGACAACAACATTTAACATTTGAAGAAATGACTACGGTAGTTTGCCAAATAGAATCATGCTTGAATTCTCGACCACTATTTCCGATGATATCTGACCCTAACGATTTCACGACATTAACACCAGGTCATTTTCTCATAGGCGAACCTACGAGAACGATGCCCGAACCAAGCATACTGAACGAAAATATCAACCATTTAACACGTTGGAAGCTCCTGCAAAAAATAACACAAGAGTATTGGAAAATTTGGGTAACCGAATATATGTTATTGCTACAAAAACGAAGCAGATGGACCAAAAACAAGATAATATATCAAAAGGAGAGCTGGTCCTCGTTAAGGATGATAATCTACCTCCAGGAAAATGGCCTTTGGAAAGAGTTCAAGAGTTCCATAGTAGAAACGATAGCTTAGTTAGAGTCGTAACCATAAAAAGCAGTAAAGGAAACTTGTTTAAAAGGTTAATCACCAAACTCAGCCGTCTTTCAATTGAGGACAGTGACGAGATGGAAGAAATGGGCCTGCCAAAACCTAATACGAAAGTTAGGCAGGCATCACCGGCCGCAGACGGTTGTGAAGTAAACACTTCGAAACAAAGACAATCGATACAACACGGACGAACGACGAGAGCAAACAGCAAATTAACATTGTTACTGTGCTCGCTCGCAATAATCTGCATGATGGGACATACAACCGCACTAACAACAGCGAAAATCAACATAACACGGTTCACTTCCCATCCTGGAATTTATTTTGCTAAAATTGGTCAAGGGGATGTGATTAATGGGGAATGGAGGAATATATGCTACTACAATCTCACATCCTATTGGGCAGAGCTAGACCACCTCGAAAGAGGCGCTCGTCAGCTTGACGAATTATGCGCTAATGCAACATTAATTACAGCGGTATACGAAGACACATTCAAATATTGCGCAGCAATTGTTTCGCAAATAAGAATTTTCTACGCAGAGTTAAGGGATCAAAATGAAATACTAAACGCCCTACGTGGGAACACGATCATCGGCAATAGAAGATCAGCTTTTGACTTTGTTGGTACAATTGACAACGAGTTATTTGGTGTGCTCAACCAACGTGCTGGCAATCCTTACAAGGATAGCATAGAAAAATTAAATTCAAACCAACAACCCCACTAGAAGCTATTACAACAGCAAATGTCGATATTAGAATCAACGTGATTAAGCACAGTTACGAGGAGACCGATAAGAAATTTCAGGCATTCAACAACATGGTAACCAGCATTATGTTCCATGAGGAATCCACCGACTTGGCCCTTCATGCTATGATTGAAATGATGAGACTTCGCGCATTTCAATCCACGATAATTGACAACATCACCAAAGTTCATCAAGGCAAACTCGATCCTCTAATTTTGATACCACGGATCAGATTAAACAAATCATACATAATCTAAAACCCAATCAGGATGTTCCGTGCCGTAACTTAGATATAGCAGCTATATACCATATTACTTCAATATTCAATATTTTGACATTTAATGAAAACAAAACAATAACGGTTTAATAACATGCAAATTACTTATACAAAATTAAACAGAAATAAAAACCGTAAGTATATTAACCATCGATTTATACTTCATTTTATATTATTTTTAGGTCAATATTTGGTATATCGGCAAATAAAATTAAACTTCATTTGAGCTCAGATAAGTATATCAGATTACTTTGCTTAGAATAATATTTTGTTTTCTTTTGTAGATTAGCTGTATTAATGCCCTTGACATTCTGGTTAATTTTCCAGGACATTTGAAGGTTAAGCTCATTTTAAAAATCGAAACCCATATTTTTGACACCGGATTCGAAAAGAGCAGGAAATTTTACGTCCGAATATGTATTTCATGACTTGCAATGAAAATTTAAAAAAAAAATTTTGTAATAGGCGTAACCTTGGAAGGGCATGGAAAATATCCGGTTCTAAAATTTCCCACTATGTCAAAAATAGAAGTTTCCATTTTACAAAAAGACATTGACCTTCAAATGACCTTGATATTGTTATTATTGAAGGGCCATGTGGGCGTTCAGCCACCTCGCACTGTCAATATTCCTGAATATTGAATCTGATAATATTGCCAGGCGGTATGTGATACTTTCTATTCGGGCTTATTGCTCTGCCTCCTAGATGTTTCCCACAGCATGGAGTTCTGCTAGAAAGACAGTAGCATTGAAACTCGCAAGGACTTCGAGAGAGCTGTCCCACTTCCGCATGTTCTTACACCTGTCCCGTCTTCCGTTTGATTTTACTCTTACGAGTTGCAGGGAATGGAAAGTCACCTGCAGGTCATCTATGCCCTCTATAGGAAGGCTAAAAAAACTGAAGGGTGCCTGGTATCCAGCGTCAAATGTCCCTTGGAAATTTACTTGAAGGTCAATAATGCTATTCCCGTAAATATGAGTTTGCAGAATTTCTCCACATTGACATCTGTGATGCTGCTGATAAGTTCGTTTTTCCACTTAATCAACTCAGATATAGATGAGGGTACATTATTCCGGGTATACTGAAGTTATAATACAGTTAATAACATTATTGCCGTTGTTTCCAAAAATTATTGTACTCTTAGGGCTTTTGTGATTAATATCGTTAATAATGAATGGTTATGGTAATTTGTAAAAATCCTGTCTAAGATTCGGTCTAGATAATTTTGAATCACGCAAATTTGGGTTAGACTAATGTCTCGACTAATGTCAAACAAAGCATCGATGAATAGACACTTTGTTACCGAACTCACATTTATTGGTAAAATTTCGTCCGCTTCTTTGTCATATTTGGAAAATTAAAATCCCAAAATCCTCCCCGTTGATTTCCATTATTGTGTTGCAGCAGGTAGTGTAAGATGAGGTCCGTGAGCCAGGCGGAACATATGGAACATATATAAAAATTGACTATTTGTTGATTGCAATTTTAACACATAATTGCTCGATGGACAGGTTGGATATTTCAATTAACTCATGATATATCGACAGCTATGGGTACTCCTCCACCAGATTTTTTAGTACCTGTTTTCGATTAATGGTCAAATATAGAATCCACATATTGGCTGGGAAGGAATTCAGAACTTAGCATCCCTTTATTAAATGTGACCTTTCACAGATGATATAACACAAAACAAACACACAAAATTGTGAAATTGAGCGGATTTCGAAGGGATTTTATTAAGATTTTGGTAATTAAATGATTGGTTTCTAGTTTTTTTTTTTTTTTTTGGTTTGGACGTTGGTGTAGAGTTCTCATGATGAAAGTTCTGTTGGTTTCCAGTTAATGGTTGTAACGGACTGGCCAACTTGAGTTGGTAGCCCGTTATCAGAATCCACCTGGATCACGGCCTGCAGCATTTGCCTAACTAACGCGCAGTCTAGGGGTGGGAATTGGCCGCGTCTACCAGGGGCTTGTAAGTTACTAAGAACTGTTACTAAGACCTAAAAACAAAACAACACGCACATTATGCATCCACGCCGCACATTGTGTAAAATTAACAACACATCCTTTTCAATATTATCACCATTTACACAATTATATTTAAATTACAAACAGACATTATTTACAAAAAAAAAAAAAAATAGTTGAATCTGCTTTGGAGATATTAACACTCGTCGCCCGGGTACTTAATATGTTGCGGTACTTAGGCTGTCGTCGCGTACGGAGAGCTCTGCGAACACGCCGACTGTAGCTAAAACGATAAAAAAATTGGAAGAAAAAAACCACACACCCGGAATGCAATCACGAGGCGAGTATTCACATTTCCGGTCAGATCACACACTAAATCTAATTAATTTAATCAAAAGAAACAGAAATATAATTAGCTTAAAATAAATGGTGATATTACAGTAAATGATGAATGATGTTTCCCGTTCCGATAGTGGATGGGCTAGAACTTCGGCTAACTGCTTTTACGTCCTATGTTCTATGAGACGCCACAATTTACGGCTAATAGACAACGATATGGACTCTTTGTATTATCCGCTGACGACTGGCACTAATTACAGAATTGGTAAAGCGATGGGCTAAACTTTGTTTTTGTTTTTTTTTTTAATTTCAGATTTTTGCCAACCACTTTTTGTTCCACCCGGTTACACAAACGATATATTCAATTACCATATAATCCAATTTGGACCAACACTGTTTTCCAGCTTATACAACTTCTCCTTTTTTTATTTATTTTTAAGTTTTATTTTGTTGATTGATCTCTTACACACAACTGTTTCGTTGTCTAAAAATCATTCCCCCATTTTTCCTTTTCTTTCGTCTTCTTCTGTCAAACCTATTACAGAGACGAACTCCCTTCTCGGATGCATGCGCCAAACAAGATACTGGATAACATCCGAACTAAAATCCCAATATTTTTTTATATTTTTTTTTTAAATTGACAGTACCAGAGATTATAGGAATATATATTCCCATAATTTTTGACAGTACTCATCAACTTACAGCTGTGCACCGACTAACGTGAAAACTAAATATTCCTACGCATTCAGAAATGATCATAACAAGACATTAAACCACAAATAAAGGACCCGCTCGTTACATGGTCTTCTCCACTCGAATTCTTTCACCAAGAGTCCAGGTGGCCACATGGCTGATTGTAAATTGTTGAAAATTGTTATGCAGGTAAACTCACACAAAATGATACGTAGTCGTAAGCTTCGTCAAGCTTAATTTTACTATTAATAAAATTTTCAAATTACTATTTTGTGACCGATTTTCCCGGATTCTACCACCGGGAAACGGCTTAAATTTCCTGGAAAGTAGACTGAATCGAATTATCTATATCAATGATATCCATTACTACCGATATAACGGGTGGTGTTAGTCCTGTTGGTGATATAAATGTTAAAGATAATTGTGCTAACTGTAGTACTCCTTGCATAATACGCATAATAAGCTTGGAATCTAGAGGGTCCGCTGGCGTTTCTGCAGGTATTACCGGCTGTAATGTAATGATTTCTGGTATGACAATAAAAGGTTTGATCTGAGCAAGCGTTACAGTGGTAGGTTGATCAGTTTATGTTTTCAATGTTGGAGTATGTTATGACGTATCCACTAAATGAATGGTTGTGAGAGCCCCGGTCTAAGAACGTGTCCATCGACGTACATCTGTATGAACGGCTCTGGTGGCTTGATGACATCTGTAGCATTTTCCAAAGACTTTTCTAATGAAGCAATCCTTTTGAGTGAAATTTCCATCAAATTTTGATAATCTTTCATACGTACCAAACATTATGGACAGAACCACTGTAAGCTAGGTACACTGTCTGTCACTATTTGTAATCCCTTCCAAATATATCTTTAGGATATTTGCTTAAGCGTTCAATTGTTTCGGAAGCTCAACAGCTGTTTAGCTAATAACCTTATCGCACATATATCCATGGCATGCAAAAAACCATTCATCGACCAAAATCACGCATTAGACGACTGATGACACTACTCTAATTAGAGATTTTTAGAAAAAATAATAATTTTATCATTCGCTGTAACACAATATATCAAGAGTCAGCAAATTTCAATTTATTTTGTAATGATGTAAATATAGTTAAAATTGAGCAATACCGGACTTTTTTTATTATTAAGATTATGGAAAAATAAATAAAAATGAAATACTGATTATTACCCGCAGTTGCTCAGAAAGTGGAGCATTTTCGTTCGCCTGAGGTATTTAAGATTGCGTATTGGCTTTCTCCGCATTCTGTTTATAGCAATAACTTTAACAGAGCACGGAGCCAGCCATAAAGTTCTTATCGCGCTTGACACCGGTTTTAGTTCCTTATAGATTTTTACATTTCGAGAGATTTGAAAGGAAAACGTTTATCTTTATTTGTTTTAATCTTTATTTGTATTATACGAGTATTTTACTACGAAGTTAATGAGAGTAGTCAAACAATGTATTTTTACATTATTTATGAAATAAATAAATAAATAAAATTGAAATAAACAAGACGGCTTGTTGTAAAGCGAATATGTTAGTAATATGTTTATCCCATAAGTCAAGCTAAATAGAGTCGGTTTAACCATAAAAATTTTATAAAAGATCACGACTCTTTAAGGCGCCAAATTACCGTCCATTTCCGTATTTGTTTGACAAAAATATATGAAAAACAACTAAACGATCCTCAATCTCAGAACACACGAATTATAATAGTACCAAAATTGTTTTTTTGTTTTTCGGGATAAGTTGTTTGATTAATTACTAAAACATTTACTAAAGGTACACACGTATTTGACAAAACTACTTCACTTCAATTCTGCTAAAATCTCATGTTGCCCCTTTAAGTTGCTAATCTAATATTAATTTATTATGCTACAATGCCACATGTCATTAACCCGGAAAAATTTATAAAAAGGTTTTACACACGCACACACATACCTAGTAGAGTATATTCTGAAAAACGATGGACAATTTCCACATGACTAAATTCTCGGTCATTAAACCAAAAGGTCACATCTGTGATTTAAATATTATTTTATATTTACACTCTTAATTATGTCGACATAAATTTTATCATTGTTGTTTAAAAAACTAATAAAAATGTGTTTTATCATCAATAAAAGTCGGAGGAGACACAATTACCAAAACCAAAACCAAAAAAAAAAATGGTTGACAATAAAACATGTGCGTGTGCACAAAATGTAATCATTTTTAATTTACCAGAATGACTCGTCCCAATAATAATGTTGTGTTTTTTTATCGGATTATGAGAAGATGGATGCAAAAGTCATATTCACCATCAATCTTTTTTGTTTTGTATTGTAACACAAATTATGTTAAAATCAAATGTGTGTACATCTTATACAGGACATGTGAGTCGAGATAATATTGAGGTGAGTTTAAAGAGGGTTGTGGAAAAATAGGAAAGTTTAATTTTTCCCTGAATATGTCTTATAAATTTAAAATTATTTTCTTTTTATTATAATTTTCATTATATTTTCCAGATTTTTGTGTCTTTTCCTCATATCTCTTTGTATAAAACCAACAAAAAACAAGTAAAATAAAAATTTATATGTTTTCATTAAAGTGATTTTTATTTTTTTTGGATTTTAAAGTACTCATCGTATATGTATGTAGCACACCAACATATACATATATTATACAAAAATGTACTTAATTTCGCCTATATGCTCTCTATCTAAATGTGGTGTGAGATTGAGAAAATTTTTCTATCCACTTTGGGACAAACTACTTTATTTTTCATCTGTAGCAAACGAAAACAAGATAATTTGCTTAAAAAAAAAAATTCTATATGTAAGTACATATGTACATCCATGTATAGAGTAAATTCGATGGTAGTTTTAAGTGTTTCTGATATTTTTATACTGTTCGGATGGAAGAGCGGCAATCTTGACCCAAATTTTTTGTGTCAATTAAATTTAATGGTGAAAAAACAAAATGTAAACTACATCTAGTTTTCCTTAATTAGGTATGAAGAATATAACAATAAAATATAAGCATTTAGCTTGGAAAATCGCCTCATTATTTATAATGGCCTTAATTTGATCAGTTTTGTGTTGGGTCAATTCCAAAATGGGTGAGCTGTATAATTTTACAATTGTTATTTATAAATACAAGAGAATGCTGAACTTAAGAGATATTTCAATACATACAGAAATAAAAATGAAAAGGTTTTCCGGTTTCAGGGACTTAAAATGTTGCGTCGAATGAAGGTGAATTTGCTAATAACAAGCTTTGAACGGTCACTAATTTTATTAACGTCTAAAAATGTATTTTCAAGTTTAGTAATTTTTTGGTATTTATTTATTTCTTATTAATACCTATTATACAAGTGTTCGGGATCACCAGAAGCCTTGGATTCCTAAAAGAGAATGAAACTAGATCACCAATCTTAACTTTAAATAAATTGCTCCGCAACATCAGTTAATATGTACACTAAAAAGGAAGGAAAATCCAGAGATAAAAAATGTACATTCCGTTGCAACTTCGTGAATGTATTTTCGTTTTTTTTCTCTTTAAAACTTTGCGTATTGTATACTACTTTTTATAAAAACATCACAAATACTCAGGAATAATTTTTGAATTTCATTATACTGAATGATCTTATTTGAGCTTCGTGTTTTTATTTTTTTTTAAATACAGTATTTCGTTTTTTCTATTCTTGTATTTCATTTTGCATTATACATGTATTATGAACAAAGACCAAAATTTAAATACCTTACAGAATGAATTAACAATTTACATATTCAAAAATGTTTGTATTATGATTTTACTTATTCGCCACGTGATGAATTTGGGATTTTTCGATTCATGAATTTCAAAATCGTAAATACAGTATTTCAAAGAACGAATATTCAGTATAATAAACGTATGAAGAATGCAATGAAGCTAAAATAAAAGTACGAACTCCATCGTTGTCTTAGTTATTTATATTTTATATTTTTATAATATTTAGGTGCGTAAGTACACCTTTTGGGGTAAGGTTTGTTAAATGGCCAAAAATATAATTAAATGACTCAGTTCATTTATCTTCGCTCCCAAAACCATCTAATGTACAATATTAATTTGTTTTTACTGCCAAAACTTTAAATATGGCCGAGTATGATGAAACTGGTCTATTTCTCAACCGACTATGATGAAATTTGACATGTGCGTTGGAAATGGTATTCTTTAATGATTTTTACATGAAGTGATGATGGCCAATTAGGACGGAACTTATCTATTTATCAACAGATTTCAGTGGAATTTGGCATATGCGATAGAAATGGGATGCTAAAATGATTTTTAGATGAAGTTCTGGAATATGGCAAAATATGATGGAACTTGCCTATTGCGTTACCGATTATGTTGAAATGCGACATGTGCGTTGGAAATGGGATTCTAAAAGGATTTTAGATGAAGTTCTGGAATATGGTGAACTATGATGGAACTTGCCTATTCCTTAACCGATTAAGATGAAATGCGACGTGTGCATTGGAAATGGGATTCTAAAATGATTTTTAGATGAAGTTCTGGAATATGGCCAAATATGATGTAACTTGCCTATTCCTTAAACGATTACGATGAAATTTGACATGTGCATTGAAAATGGTATTTTTAAATTATTTCTAGATGAAGTTCTGAAATATGGTCAGGTATGAACTTACATTTTTATCAAGCGGTTATGATGAAATTCGATTTTTACGCTGGAAGTGGGATTCTATGATTATCTTTAGATGAAATTCTGGAATATGGCCAGTTATGATGGAACTTATCTATTTTTTATAGATCTTAACGGAATTTATTAGAATTTCACATTTGCTATGGAAATGGGATTCTAAAAAGATTTTTATGTAAAGTTCTGGAATATAGCTAATTAGGGTGGAACTTGAATATTGATGAAATTCGAGATTTGCGATTGAAATGAGATTCTAAAGGAATATTTTTATTCCGAGGCTCTACACTATCGTTAGTAGTTCTAATTCTGCTGCGCGTCTGCTCCAACAGAATATGTTTTTAAACATTGCAAAATATACACTCGGACAGCCAATACTCAGAAAACATAACCGTAAGTTTACACGAAAGATTGGCGAAAAAGTTTCTAACTTTACTTCAATGTTATAATGCTGATAATATCGATCGTTTAGCAATTGAAATAGTACGCTTAGGCTGCCTCAAAGAAACCTTAACGGCTGCATCATTCACCGAAACCTCAATGGACAACATTATAAAAGTCATTTGACCTATTTCTCAGAACCTCATCCAAAATAAATTTTTGGGGGACATTTCCTTGTGTTCGGAAACGTTCAAATTCATCAATATAGGTTAAATGTAGCTAAGTTAGCTAAGTTATATCTTAATTGACCATATTCCAGAATTTCATCTTAAAATCATTTAAGAATACCGTTTCCACAATATTCCAGAGCTTCATACAAAAATCATTTTAGAATTCCATTTCCATGGCGGATGTCAAATTTCACTAAAACCGGATAAGAAATATCCACGTTAAATCCTATTTGGCCATATTCCAGAACTTCATCTAAAAATGATTTTTTAACCCCATTTCCAACCAACATGTCGAATTTAACGATAATCGGTTTAAGAATAGGCAAGTTAAATCATATTTGTCCATATTCCAGAACTAAAAATCATTTTACAATCCCATTTTCAAGGCACAGGTCGCATTTGATCATAATCGGTTACGGAATAGGCAAGTTCCATCATATTTTGCCATATTCTAGAACTTCATCTAAAAATCATTTTAGAATCCCATTTCTATCGCATATGCCAAATTCCACTGAAATCCGTTGATAAATAGATAAGTTACATCATAATTGGCCATATTCCAGAATTTCATCTAAAGATAATCATAGAATCCCACTTCCAGCGTAAAAATCATATTTCATCATAATCGTTTGATAAAAATGTAAGTTCATACCTGACCATATTTCAGAACTTCATCTAAACTCATTTTAGAATCCCATTTTCAAAGCACATGTAGCATTTCATCATAATCGGTTAAGGAATAGGCAAGTTCCATCATAGTTCGCCATATTCCAGAATTTCATCTAAAATCATTTTAGAACCCCATTTTCAAAGCACATGTAACATTTCATGATAATCGGTTCAGGAATAGGGAAGTTACATCATATTTGGCCATATTCCAGAACTTCATCTAAAATCATTTTAGAATCCCATTTTCAAAGCACATGTCAAATTTCATCATAACCGCTTGATAAAAATGTAAGTTCATACCTGACCATATTTTAAAACTTCATCTAGAAATAATTTAAGAATAAAATTTTCAATGCACAAGTCAAATTTCAACGTAATCGGTTAAGGAATAGGTAAGTTACATCATATTTGGCCATATTCCAGAACTTCATCTAAAAATCATAAAAGAATCCCATTTCCAACGCACACGTCACAATTCATCATAATCGCTTAAGGAATAGGCAAGTTCCATCATAGTTCGCCATATTCCAGAACTTCATCTAAAATCATTTTAGAATCCCATTTTCAAAGCACATGTAGCGTTTCATCATAATCGGTTCAGGAATAGGCAAGTTCCATCATATTTGATAATATTCCAAAACTTCATCTAAAATCATTTTAGCATCCCGTTTCCAACGCACATGTCGCATTTCAACATAATCGGTAACGCAATAGGCAAGTTCCATCATATTTTGCCATATTCCAGAACTTCATCTAAAAATCATTTTAGCATCCCATTTCTATCGCATATGCCAAATTCCACTGAAATCTGTTGATAAATAGATAAGTTCCGTCCTAATTGGCCATCATCACTTCATGTAAAAATCATTAAAGAATACCATTTCCAACGCACATGTCAAATTTCATCATAGTCGGTTGAGAAATAGACCAGTTTCATCATACTCGGCCATATTTAAAGTTTTGGCAGTAAAAACAAATTAATATTGTACATTAGATGGTTTTGGGAGCGAAGATAAATGAACTGAGTCATTTAATTATATTTTTGGCCATTTAACAAACCTTACCCCAAAAGGTGTACTTACGCACCTAAATATTATAAAAATATAAAATATAAATAACTAAGACAACGATGGAGTTCGTACTTTTATTTTAGCTTCATTGCATTCTTCATACGTTTATTATACTGAATATTCGTTCTTTGAAATACTGTATTTACGATTTTGAAATTCATGAATCGAAAAATCCCAAATTCATCACGTGGCGAATAAGTAAAATCATAATACAAAAATTTTTGAATATGTAAATTGTTAATTCATTCTGTAAGGTATTTAAATTTTGGTCTTTGTTCATAATACATGTATAATGCAAAATGAAATACAAGAATAGAAAAAACGAAATACTGTATTTAAAAAAAAATAAAAACACGAAGCTCAAATAAGAACATTCAGTATAATGAAATTCCAAATTCGTCACGTTGCGAATATGTATATTCATAATACAAAATTTTTTGTATTTTGTGTTTTTTTAATTTCGTTATACGAATATTCGTTCATTTTTGAATGTAAGGATTGTTAATACATTCTGTATAGTATTTAAATTTGATCTCGGGGAAAATCATCCGAAAATGGTTAAATATCTTATTATAGATTTAAGGTACCTATTTAATGTTTTCATTTGTTTATTCCTCATTTGCAAGAACAACCCAATTTGTCTTGTTTACATTAGTGCTGTCAAATATTCAAAACAATTAAATTGTCCGAACTATAAAACTGGCCGAATAAGGTCGACAAATTGTTATAAAGTATTCGCGCTATCTAAATACACAACCATGAAGTTTTCACGACAATATTTCTATTGAGTAATATTTTCAGTTTTATTTTTTAATTGCAATCAATGAGTCGGAGTGACAACATCAGAACCAAATAAAGAGTGTAACAAGAAAACAATAGGCGACCACAATAGGAAAATCCAACATCTTCGAGAAATGTCTATTCTGGAACACGAGGTCAATGATATTGGTACATTATAATAACGCTACCTTGTATTGTACCGCTATTCGGAACAATAGTCGTAGATTCAGTTATACAGAAGTGCAGTTGAGCTGTTTGTTTAAGTTAATAGTGCAGTGAATTATAATATGATTGAAAGTTTAAAGAGACAACGCTCTGCCCGTAAGGGTGCTTTAACAAAAATTGTGAAATTTGCTAATGAGCTAACAGATGGTTCGAATGTGTCGCTGGATGAAATTAAAACTAAAATGTCCTATGGAAAAAATGTGCTTGAAAGGTTTCTCAAGCTAGAATCAACCATACTCGAAACCGAAGCTGAGGAATCCCAAATTGGTGAATTCGAAGACGAATATCTACTAGTAATATCAAAATTAAGTGCCGAGTTACGCAAACGTCAAGCATTGCCACGTCAAGAATCAACCGCATTTCACAATAATGAAACACTGGATTGCACCATGCAACAACCAATCAATATCGTCAAATATGCTAAAGTCTATATTCCAATTATCTCAGGCGAACCAACCGAGTTCCAAAGCTTTATTGACCTGTTCAACGCTGCTGTTCATAATATTCAAACGTATACACAGTCATAAAAATTTCAATTGCTGAAGCGATATTTGTCTGATGAAGCCGCTGCGCTATTACGCCACCTCACAATCACTGATGCAAACTATGCAACAGACATGGTGACAACGCCGATGTTCGAGATTGGTAGTTCATCTATACCTGGTAACGGAAAAATTGATGATGAAACGAAGTCGTTGTGGGCGCAAGCAACAGTCAGCAAAGATAAACTTGAATTTAGTGATTTTCTGAAGTTTTTGGATGAACGAGCAGAAGCTCTTGATGTAGTTCACGTACCAGCCAAATCCGCAGCTCCTACTGTTACGAAGAAAACCACATATTCCACATTCAAGTCCACAGTGTTCACCACAGCTGCAAAACCTGTTGTATCAAAATCCAGCTCTTGTCCACTTTGTATGAAGGAAGCTCAAAACTCAAACTTAAGATCTGCTATTTGTCACCGGAGACATCATACGTCACTACATACTGATGAACACCTCACCGCCGCTGACTCAAAAACTGAAAACGTCACATCAGATTTGACTCAGCCGAAGATACAAGCTCTACACGCTGCTTTAAAAGTCATCGTAGTTCTGCCGACAGCTGTGGTTAGGGTAGTCGACAATCATGGAATCGAGCGAGAATTCAGAGCGTTACTCGATTCCGGATCACAAGTCTCGTTCACAACCGAGTCTTGTTCGCAGCAACTAGGCTTAAAGCGATCCAACGGTCCAATAAATATTTCCGCCATTGGTAATGCAGCAGCTGGTACCTCTCGAGGCATCGTCACAATCCGCATAAAACCTAAGTTACCAAACCACACCGATGAAATGATCATAAAGGCACTGGTTATTCGGAAATTAGCAGCTAAGCTGCCTGAGATGATGAACCGTGATGATTTTAAGTGGCTCTCTACCGTGCAGTTTGCAGATCCAAGATGCTATCAGACCAGAATTCTCGACATACTAGTATTGCTGGGGGCTGATATATTTTTTGAAATCTTGGAAGAAGATCAACTCAAATCACCCAACAGCAAACTGGTTGCACAAAATACTAAATTTGGGTGGATAGTCGGAGGAAGTGCAATCATCAAACCCCAAGAAATCCAAAGACACTGCACTCTCCTCGATAAAGACAACACGTTGCGGCGATTCTTGGAGGTAAAGGATGTTAGGGACTATAAGCAAAACGTATTAAGCACAAGAGAAGCAGCCTGTATCAATCACTACAAGGAAAACACAGCTTTCGATGGACGTTTCAATACGCGATTACCATTTAAATCCGATCCAACCAGCCTTCCAAGCAATTACCAGATTGCCATTTCTCAGCTGAACGCGCCATATAGACGATTCAGACGCCATCCAGAACTTCATCATCTATACAATGAGTTTCTAGCTGAATATTGTCAGCTTGACCATATAAAAAAGGTTGATGGTGCAGTTGATCCCAACGCATATTTTATGCCACATCACGGAGTATTAAAGGAACAAAATATTACCACCAAACTGAGGGTGGTGGTCAATGCGTCTTTAAAAGTTGGTCAGAATCCGTCGCTCAACAACATGCTGCTGACAGGACCAACCGTCCAATCTACACTGTGGGCCATTCTTCTTCGTTTTCGCCTGTATAAGTACGTGTTCTCAACAGACATTGAGAAGATGTACTGTCAGGTAGCTGCACACGAGATGGATCAGCAATACCAATTGATACTGTGGCGGGACGATGAGAACAATCTGAGCTAAAATTTGTAAGCAATCACCCAGAACTTCATGATCCGTCACAACCGAACAATGCAAAATCATTAGATGAGCATAAAGACACAATCAAAGTGCTCAGAATCCAGTGAGATTCAATCCAAATTGAATTTTGCTTCGCGACACGCCTTCCAGGCAGTCAAATGCACACAAAACCATCAATCCTTGCTGAAGCTAGTCGAGTGTTCGACCCGTTTGGCTAAAAATTATCTTCAATCAAATTTGTGGCTTAGTAATGTAGATTGGGCTGACAATCTACCGGGTAACATAGTCAATGAATGGCTCAAATTGATTGCGACAATAAATCGAGAATTGATGGTTGGGCAGCACAACTGATGGAGATGAGGAACTTGAACTACATGACTTTAGCGATGCGAGTTAGACCGCCTACTCAGCAGTAGTGTTCCTGAGTGTTAACACAATCAACCAAATTAAGTGTCGCATAATAAGTTCAAAAACTAAGGTTGTACCGTTAAAATCTGTAAGCTTACCACGGCTGGAACTTCTGGGTGCTGAACTTCTTGCTAGTCATTTACAGTTGATTATCAATGAAAACAAGCTCAAAATATCACGTATTACACTTTGGACTGACTCCAAAATAGTTCTGGACTGGCTGTTCAGCGAACCAAGGAGATGGGCAACGTTCGTCACCAACAGAGTTGGCAAAACCACAAGCCTGTTCAAAAGAAGTCTCTAGCGTCACATTCCTTTGCAACTAAACCCAGCGGATTGCGCGAGTCGTGGCATATCTTTGGATGAATTGACGAATCACCCGTTATGGATTGGACCCAGCTTCCTAAACCAATCAGATCAATACTGGCTGGTACAGTCAAATTTTGATGTAATCCAACATATCGAAGCGAAAACAGCTAAGATTGCCAGCAACGTAGCAACTCCGGGCAAAAAAGAGACAGGAAATTATGGCAGCGATAATAGGACACTGACCTACCTCTTTACAAAATTTTCAAGCTACAATAAAATTCTTCGCCTCGGTTCATATGTTCGTCGTGCAACGGCGTCGTCAAACCGAAGACAGTTGTGCTGAGTGTTGATGAAATGAATCATACAGAATCAATATTATGCAGAGAGATGCAGCGCGTAGAATTTTCACAAGACTACAAGGTGTTGTCACATGAAAAGCCGGTCGACAACAACAGCCAACTCCTTCAATATGCACCTTCCTTAGATGATGACATAACACGAAGCACGCAATCATTGTCTTAAAATGGACAATAAGTCAACATATCGTGCATTAAATCCACAATGATCATTGTCACCCTGGACCTGCACTTTTATGCTTGTATTGCGTCATGGGAGCACGAAATTTAGCACGCCTAACATTTCGACGTTGTATCGGATGCACCAAACAACGACCACGTATGGAGAGTCAAATCATGGGAAACCTGCAACTGGAACGTGTGGACATGAGCGCGCCTTTTGGCCTGTGTTGGCATCGATTTTGCAGACCCTTTCAGAGTACATACAATTCGTAAAAGAGGAGCGAGTCCAGATATTTGTGTGTTTTTGTCTGTATGTCAACTCATGCAATTCACTTAAAACTATGTCTGGAACTAACCACCAAATCTCTTCTAGCGGAATTGAAATGCTTTGTGGGCAGACGTGGTTTGTGTAACACCATATGTTGCGAGAATGGAAGCAACTTCGTTGGCGCTGCCAATTTTCTGAAAGAAATACAAACATTTTTTGATATGAATCACACGACAATCACCAATAAATTGATGGACGACAGAATTCAATTTAAATTCAACCCACCTGGTCCTCCTTATATGGGGGAATTATGGGAATAGCTGTTCGACTAACCAAAATTCATCTACATCGCACCATTGGAGAACAAATTCTCACAATCGAAAAATTCACCACTTTACTTATTGAAATTGAGTCAGCTTTAAATACTCGTCCTTTGTGTTCATCATTATCCCCTACCGAATTGGTACTTACACCTTCGCACTTTATTTTGCATCGTCAACCACAACAAGTACACCTGATTTCATTTAGGAGAAGAGTTTATCACCAAATAATCGATGGGATATGGTTCGCAAAATCACCTTAAACTTTTGGCATTGTAAAATATGATTTAATGATTGTAAATTAGGATTTAATGAAATCAAAAATTTAATACCCCGCATGACTCACGTGCTTTAGTTTTGCAATTTGTAGAAAGACGGGTATTAGATGTAAGAGTCGATCTAAAAAATTGAATCAAATTGAATAGATACATGGGATTTCAATAATAAATTATTTTATAAAGGAAAATAACTGTTATGAACTCTAAATAATGATATAAATCACACCCCAATATTAAACGAGTATAACTTGAAATTGAATCAGCTCTCCTTTTGTTGTATATACTCGTATATACCGAGCACAAAAATTAAAACCGATATTTAATTTTCTGAACGAGGACTAAGAGCAACCTGCAGATTTAATAGGGGCACAGTAGGTTAAATGCGGAATAACTAATGATCGTATTAATTTCAGCTTAGCGTCCCGCGGCGTCTCAACGTAGCATATATTCTACCACATAATTGGGTTACATGGTCATCCCAACTAAGTTTGTTATTCATCAATAATCCCAAGTTTCTAATCGTATCCACAATCTCAATATTCGCATTGCCAAATTTTGATATTATAATGCAGAAGGTTGATTGTTATTGCTCCAAATTAAAATTCTTTCAAGTGTATCGTTTGTTCTCAGCACGCAAGCATCCATATCGCTAACTTCTGCTGAGTCACTGCAAATGATCATGATTTGCAAATGATCTGCAAAAATATAAAACTTTACCGAAGCTATGCTGTTTCTGGTATCATTAATAAACATCATAAATAACAAAGGGCCCAAGATTGAACCCTGAGGAACACCAGAAGTTAACAAACTCTCGTTGGACAATTTTCCATTCAATTTGACAATTTTATGCCTATCCGATAATTATGAAGTCAAAAGCTTAACCGCAGAATGGGAAAAGTTAAAGTTTGAGCGCAGCTTATGGAGCAGAACTTTATAGTTAACAATGTCAAAAGCTTTGGAAAAATCTAGAAGCACAAGCAAAGGTACTTTACGTTCTGCAACAGATGAACTCAAATCATCTATAATTTTAATTAATACAGAATTTGTACTATGGATTTCTTGAAACCCGGACTGTAGATCATCAATTAAGCCAAAACTAGAAATATGATTCATCATCTGAAACTTCATAAGATTGGTCGAAAGTCTTGTATAGTTTCAGGCTTAGGTACCTTCCCAACAGGGGTTATATGTGCAATCTTCCAGCCCGTCGGAAAAACAGATTTAATCAATGCAGTGTTAATTATGCATGTTACAACAGTTCTTACGGTAGTAAAAGTTGAATGAAACCTATAGCGAGACCATCAGCACCTTGTGTTTCTGATTGAATATCATCAATTGCATTACATACTTTCATAATGGTTGCATTCCTAAAATAAAAACATTGATTATCAGTTGACGACATAACAGAATTCATAAAAAATTTATTTTGCACAGCTACCTGGGAGCATGATGAAGCATGAAAAAAATCCCTAATATTCCGATGGTACTGTATATATATATATATATAGAGTGATTTAATGAGAAGACTTGTGGCTCGGAACAAATTTTTCTTAGGGGTGCAAACTAATATAGTGCATTGAAATGCTCCAATTAATTATTAACATCCGGGATAATGGGGATTACTCCCCCATCAAGTGAATTTGATTCAGTAAGCAAAGCATTTTGATCTACAATGATCGGCAATATCTAAAGGCGCACTTGTCATAAATATTTATATCAAAATGTTACGAGCCAAAAATCATATCATGAGTTGTAAATAGTCCAGGAATTGAAATTTGAGTAAAAAAATTCAATTTAGGTTGATTACTCAATAGCAACAGATCAAGACAAGTCATACTTCTATTCACAAAGTTAGTAAGGCAATATGATGCAACTTCTAGATCCAATGAAAAAATAAAATGCCTGAATGTCCGTACATACTTTATATTAGAATTGACATCCAGATTGAAATCATATAGAATAAGAATAACGCTAGCCGGTTGAGTCTGCCAAAAACTTCCTCAGTCTATTTACAAATATAATTCACGGAGGACGATAAACAACATGAACTAAAACTTGCTCATTTAGGATATTACACATTTAAATGAAGATGAAATCAAACGAAGAGTCAAGAGTACTTTTTTTGATTAATTTGTAGCTCAATTTTATTTTATGTAAAGGGCTACTCTTCCGCCACGTCTATTGAGATAATCAATTCGATCCATGGGGGGTAAGGGGCGCCGGTTTAGATGGTCTTATTATACTAGCCCAAATGCCAACCTCACCTGCACGTGGTACTTCCTGCTAATTAACTAACGAGGCTCTGGCGACCGAGATACGGCGGAATAACCGACTACCGAGAACATAGCAAATGATGTTCTCTTCAATGACCCACTACCAACTTGTACTGGTTAGGTTGGTAGTTGATACATAACCAGTTTTAAAGCAATGAGTTCAACGCAAAAAGGAAACAATACCCCAGGTGGTAAACCAACTACCCAGTTGGCTAATCCACCCTCTTACGAGGCTGGCTCAATGGATTCTGGGGTGAGCCAATCATTGCTAAACCCATTCGAAAGAAGTTCAATGTTGTTAAGATCACCAAACAATCATACTAACTCTGCAAATCAGCAGAAAGACGAAAACGCTAAACTCTGTCGAAAACTCAGTGAAGTAGAGGTACTTTTAACCCAATTAAGAAGCGAAATTGAAAAGCTGAAAAAAGAAAATGAAGAATTGAAGAAGCCCAAACCAATGGAGATTTCTGAAAACCCGCTAACTTGTTATATTGAAACAAGTACTCACACTAGTTATAACAATGAGTTCCATACTGATGAAGAGGATCTCATGAGAGAAACAGATTGGGTACTGAAAAGGAAGAAAAGACCTACCAAAAAACGAAAAGCAGAATTCTCGCCTGAAGTTGGAGATCATTCGCAAGCTAATGTATTAGTAATTGGTGATACTAATACCAAACCAACTCACCAGCAACAGCAACAAAAGGTTGTACCGAAAGAAAAGGCTCCTCCGCCAATTAATGTAATCGGCATAACAGAATTTGCAAGTATACAATCTATAATGAAATCAGTGACAGCTAAGGAATATAGAGTAGTGTCACTAAACAATAACGTGTGGAAAATCAATACACCAGATTCCGACACATATAGAGCTCTAGTAACAAAGCTCAATGCGGAAGGTAAAGAATGGTTCACATACGAAGATAAAAACGAACGCGCAATTAAGGTTATGGCCAGAGGCCTTCATCCAACGTGTAAGAAGGAGGACATAATTGAGGACCTAAAGGCAAGAGATCTGCAAATAGAAGATGCAGTAAACATCCTAAAACGAGAGAGAGGTGAGAACAATCAAGTCAAAAAAAGGGGGCTTCCACTCTTCATGCTTACGTTTAACAAAAAGGAGAAAGTTGAAAACATCTTCAACATCAAAGCAATTCTCAACATGAGGGTTAAAATAGAACCGCTTAAGAAAAACACGAGGCTAATACCTCAATGCAAAAAATGCCAAGGTTTCAATCACACGCAAAAATATTGCAGACGGGAGCCAAGATGCGTAAAATGTGCTGGAAAACACAAACGAAAGAGTGTACAGAAAGTAGAAACACCCCTGCAAAATGTATAAACTGTAAAGGGCATCATCCTGCAAATTATAGAGGCTGTGAAGTAGCCAAAGAACTTCAAAGACTAAGAAACAAAACGCATCAGTTTCCTCAAAACCCTTGGGTTACCAGAGAAGAGAAACCAACTAAAACCCAAGCGGAGCCAAAACCACCAGGTATTGGTACAGAGCGGAAAAGTTATTCACAAATTGTACAGCAATCATCTAATGCTACGAATGATAATCCCTTTGAAAGGATTTGTCGAAGCATAGAAGCCATGAATATAAGGCTAGCAAAGCAAGAACGTGGTCTAGAAGCTTTATATAAGCGTCTAGATATGCATCAAACCTTGAACGAGGCAACAGCCCTCATATACTAAAATGAGCAGATCACTAAGAATTGTCACCTGGAACGCGAACGGACTAGCGCAACATGTTCCAGAGCTAGAAATTTTCTAAATTTAGAAAAAATAGATATCTGCCTTATATCGGAGAGCCATTTGACAAAAACATCATTTATTAAAATACGTGATTATGAATGTTACCATGCTGTTCACCCAGGAGGAAAACCCAGAGGAGGATCAACAGTAATAGTGAAAAAGAGTCTCAAACACTATGAAGAACCTAGTATAGAAGAGGAAAGTATGCAAGTTAAAACCATAAAAGTTGAAACTAACAATAATAATGAATACAGTATTTCCTCTATCTACTGCCCTCCACGCTATAATCTAAACAAAGAAGATTATAATAGACTCTTTAGATCACTAGGATCCAATTTTATTATTGGTGGTGACTTTAATGCAAAAAACACCTATTGGGGATCAAGACTTACAACCCATAAAGGAAAAGAGCTATTCGAAGCCGGACGAATAAATAACTGCGAGTTCCACTCTGGAGGTAAACCAACATACTGGCCTGCTGATATAAATAAAATACCAGATCTCATTGATTTTTATGTAACGAAAGGGATCTTCGAGGATTACATGTACATCGAAAACAGCGAGGGGATATATTCCGATCATACACCTGTTATCATGACACTCAGCACAATGATAATTAATAAGGATAACCTGCCGAAATTAACAAATAATAGAACTAACTGGGACCTATTCCAAGAACTAATTGAAATGCATACAAATCTACGAGTGCCGGTTAAAACACCGGTACAGTTGGAAGACGAACTAGAGGTATTTAACAGTACTATTCAACAAGCAGCATGGGAAAGTTCTCCTGCTAGTCACACCGAATCCCGTAGGAATCAAAATTATCCTATTGAGGTCAGGGAGTTAGTTAGAGAGAAACGGAAGGCAAGAAAAACCTGGCAAAGGACACGCGCCCCGGAAAACAAAAAAATCCTCAAATTTCTATGCAATAAACTAAAACAACTTATAAAAGAAATTAAGAATGAAACTATCAACAAGTACTTAAATGGTCTCACCGAACATAAAGATACTGATTACTCTCTTTGGAAAGCAACAAAGGGATTAAAAAGAACTAAAATGCATGTGCCACCTATTAAAAATGGGGAAGGAACCTGGGCCAAAAGTGACAAGCAAAAAGCTATTTTATTTGCAGCTCACTTGGAAGACACCTTTCAACCGCTACCTAGGCAAACAGCAGATGAAAACATAATAACAATTAGCAAAATTGATGAATATAATATTCGATGTGTAACATTACAGGAATTAAAAAATGAGATCAAGTGTAATTTGAACGCAAAAAAAGCTCCAGGATATGATTTAATTACTGGACAAGTCGTAAAAGCCATTCCCGAGAAGGGACTACGATAATTGGTTCAAATTATCAATGCTGTCTTCAGACTAAAATATGTCCCATGGCAATGGAAGGTTGCTGAAGTAATTATGATCCCCAAACCAGGCAAACCAGCGAGCGATAAAAAGTCGTACAGACCGATTTCACTACTTCCTGTAATTTCAAAATTATTTGAAAAATTACTGCTCAAGAGACTCAAGCCAATAATAGAAGAGAGAAATTTGATTCCATCACACCAATTTGGATTTAGAGAGAATCACTCTACGATAGAACAAGTTCACAGAATAACGGATAAAATCGAAGACTCACTTGAGAATAAGAAGATATGCTCCAGCATCTTCTTAGATGTAGCACAAGCTTTCGACAAAGTTTGGCACCAAGGACTTGAATTTAAATTGCATCTAAATCTACCTAAGCAATTCTATCAAATTCTTAAATCTTATATCGCAGACCGACATTTCCGTGTAAAATATAACCAAGAGTACTCTGAACTAAAGAGAATATCAGCAGGCATACCACAGGGTAGCGTACTGGGTCCTATATTGTACATCCTGTACACCAGAGATATGCCAAATACAGAAGGTGCCACCATAGCAACATTTGCAGACGATACAGCTATTCTGGCGACTGGAAAGTGTATATCAGAAGCAACGACCAAACTTCAAAAAGCAACCGACACAGTGAGTAGTTGGACAAAGAAATGGCGCATTAGCCTAAACGAAGCAAAGTCGGTTCACGTAAACTTCACGAACCAGAAAGTTAACTGGATTCCAGTGAAACTTAATTCAAGGCCGGTTCCAAATGCAAATACAGCCAAATACCTCAGCATGACTCTCGATTGCAAGCTTAGATGGAAAGAGCATGTTAAAAAGAAAAAAGAAGAATTGAACATTAAATATAGGAAAATGTATTGGCTAATAGGTAGAAACTCTGAGCTTACAATACATAACAAATTGCTATTATATCAGCAAATACTTAAACCAATATGGACCTACGGTATTCAACTTTGGGGTTGTACCAAGAAGACAAATGTACAAATGATTCAATGTTTTCAAAACAAAGTGCTGCGTGGCATTGTAAACGCACCATGGTACATTAGAAATGATATCCTCCATAGGGACTTAAACATGGAATATGTAAGTGAAGAAATACAAAATCATGCGAAGAAACACATTCAGCGGATATCTCGGCACCAAAATGCAGACATACGAAGTTTGTTGGATACCACCAATGCAGTAAGAAGACTTCAAAGTCAGAAACCTTTGGAATTGGGCAGTTGTATTTAATAAGGATAGAGAAAAATAATTACTATATGTAAATTCAAACGGGAGTAACCATTGGGCTACTGCCCGTCAAATGTGAATATTCATTTAAGAAAAATAAATTACCATATGATTTGTAAATCAGTTGTAATATTAAATAAAGGAAAAAAAAAAAAAAAAAAAAAAAAAAAAAATTCGATCCATCCGAATGATGTTATAGCTGGTATTGTATGGTAATGATGGTATTGGAATTTTTTTTTTCGGGTTCCGGAGTTTGACAATTGTTATTGAGTTTAAACTTATATCAGAGCACCCTGTATTTTATAGAGCCATAATCAAAAAGTCTGAGCTTTTATAAGGGAATAAGAAACGAAGAAAAAACGGAACTTTTCATAGTAAAACAGACAAAATATATGGGAAATCATTTTTCCTCCTAAGACAAATTTTTAAATGAAAACGTTAAAATTCTTAATTATGATATCTGAAATACTTTCATAAATGTTTGAATTTCAACGAATATGAATGTCGTTTAAGTAAATCTGTTTCATTTTCTTGTAATAATTGATTTATTTAAACCAAAATATTAAAAAAAATTCATAACAACAGCATTTTGGTCAAATTGAAATAAAAGCTTACTACGATTCGTTTAGTCATTAAATCAACATACATTACATAGATGGCAGTGATGGCCGTACAAATTTGGAAAAATCGTACCAAAAATTACCACCTGGGGAAATTTCAAGTTCAAAAATTGTAGGAGAAGCAAAACAAATTCACAAAATATAGGAACGTGTGATAATTTGGCGATTAAATAATTTTTTTTCGTATTTTTCTGTAACCATTTTAGACCAGCTTACGTACACCAGAAAAACTAAGTCTTAGTTTCCACCGCAAAGTTCGTTGCTATTTTAGCAAAGGGAAATTTATGTTTGTGTTTATGTGTTAGTGTACTATTGCTGATGTGTGTTCTGCCATTTTTGACGTTTGTTTGATATATCAGTTTTATAACATCGTTTGTGATTTATGTTTTCGTTTTCTGTGCGTTAAATTAAAAATATCTAACAATAATAAACAATTTATATATAATATAAAATATATTACAATATAATTGATTTTTTAAAAATGAATGGCGATTATGCTAGAAATGTGGCTACGGCTGCTATTGCGATAATTATATTCACTACATGCAGTCGAACTATTGGGGAAGCAAAAAAGGAAAACTCCCAGGTGGTGGGTTCGTCCTATTTTCTTGGAACAGACAAGAAATGATCACGGAGATCATAATTTACTAGCCGAGATACGATTAAACGATCATGAATCGTTTTTCAATTATACGCGAATGTCTTCAGCGTCCTTTGACAGCCTGTTAAAAATAGTTGGTCCAACAATTTCCCGGCAAAATACCAACTATCGTAGTGCAATTAACCCTTCCACTAGATCGGCACTTACCTTAAGGTTCGAATTTAATTATTTAGTATTTCATATGTGTTAATTAATAAATAATTTGTATCTTCACAGGTATTTAGCAAGTGGCAGTAGTCAACGATCTTTATCATACGCGTTTAGAGTGAGTGGGTAAAGCCACTGTTTGCTACATCATAAAAGACACTCTAACGGCCATTTACGAATGTTTGAGAAATGAAGTATTACCATTGCCATCGGAAAGCGACTGGTTATCAATCGGGGAAGGGTTTAAAATTAGATGGAATTTTCCCAACTGTATTAGCGCTATAGATGGGAAGCATATTGAAATAAAGGTATATTCTTTTTCAACTTATCTAATATTTGTTTAGTGAATGTTCTACATATATGTATATTACATGTTTATTTTATATTGTAGGCACCACCATATTCTGGTTCGGAATACTACAACTATAAAAAGTTTTTTAGCATTATATTGCTAGCTGTCTGCGATTATCGGTATCGATTTGTAATGATCGACGTAGGCTCGCAAGGGCGTCAAAGCGACGGAGGAGTATTTAAAGATTCCAAAATTGGTAAACGATTAGCATCCAATAGCATAAATGCACCGAAAGATGGTGAGATATGTGAGGGCGGTCCAGTTTTGCCGTATTTTTTCTTGGGTGATGAGGCTTTTGGTTTAAAGCCTTATATGATAACCCCATATTCTGGCAAATCAAAAGGGAAATTGGACTATGGAAAAAGCATTTTTAATTATCGTCAATCGAGGGCTAGACGAGTAATTGAAAATGCTTTCGGAATTTTAGGTGCTCGCTGGAGAATTCTGCGTACATGTATCGAAACTTCTACGGACTCGGTAGACAGAATAGTTCAGGCATCCGTATGTCTGCATAATTTTTGTCTCCGTGAAGAAGAAAACTCGCTTCACCATCAAAAGAGGTGTTGTCCTTCTAGTTTCGTGGACCAGGAAATTACCGCACAAAATGAGATCCGACACGGTGAATGGAGGAGATTTGGAGAATTGTTATCAATTCCGAGACAAGGGAGTTATAATGCAGCTTCAAAAGCAATACACATAAGAGACACACTTGCGGAGCACTTTATGACTGATGGCTCGGTTCCTTGGCAGTGGGACTTTGTATAAAACTTATACTATATTAAAATAATAAAACCAAAAATGAAAAACAATTAAGTATTTTTATTTTGAACTACTTCATTCATATACGTCATGAAGTACAATTGTGCTGCGTACTTTTCTTTCTGATCCAGCCCCCTTAGAAATATGGCAACCTGCTCACCAAAGTGGTGTTCTACATCATTCACTAACACAGGCCCGTTACCTACCTTATCAACCAATTTATATAAAGGATCTAAAATATTTGGCGTCATGGAACATGTTGAACGAACGCTGGATTATCTAACTCTTTTAATTGGTTGGAATTGCATGCTGATTTCTGTTGGTGAATTAATAGAAGCACGGTCGGAACTAAAACTGTCATTTGATTGCCCCTTCTCAGGAATTACAGCATCCAAGCTGCTTTTGTGCCTAAATCATTAAATTATATTTTAGATTTGCTCAAATTATATAATTCTCTTTATTTACATACGCTCGTTTTATAAGAACACTATCCAGTTGCTTTAATTTTTGGAAATGTTTTGGTTCTGGAAAATGTTTAAATTTTGTCCCGCTGGTTTGCTCTTTTTGTATAGAATTTTTATACCGCGTGTAGTTATTTCGTAGGTTCTTAAAAATATCTTGAGCGAAATCTATTTCTATATTTATATAGTCAAAT
This sequence comes from Tipula vernalis, assembly GCA_958295665.1. Lineage (NCBI taxonomy): Eukaryota > Metazoa > Arthropoda > Insecta > Diptera > Tipulidae > Tipula > Tipula vernalis. The sequence goes on along the minus strand of OY282559.1, from coordinate 297,785,051 downwards.
TTAGATTGAAGCTCAGCACACACTTCCTTCCAAAGGTTAGTTAAAATAGAAGGTGTGCGATTTTTTATTGGTAAGGTATAGTCAAATAATGGGGGCCGATCGAATACGGCATCCAACAATTCACTTTCAAAGTCATACCGATTATTTTGCAAGAGGTTATTACGAATTTTTTGTTTCCCAGTATCTGTCTTATTGGGCTTTAAACAATGGTTGTTTTCAGTAACTAAATTAGTAATCTCTGCATCGAGTATTGTTTCTTCATTATATAAATATTCGATTTCGATGTCAGACATACTAGAAGAATAAAAATCATATAGAATGAAAATTCTTATTACACATAACGATATATAATATACAATATACGTATATCAATACTTTCGGTACTTACATGTAATTTTATTTTAATCTACTTTTAGAACTGTCATTCATAAGTAGGGATGAACAATTTTTGAAATTTTTTTGAGGAAATTTTATATTTTAGTACTAATGTAAAAATAGCAATCAAAAAACATCTATGAATTAGTACTTTTTGGTTGTTATTTTGAATGTTTTTTTTATTTGTGTAGGTTACAAATTTTGTGTCGATACACACTTTTTTTGCATATGCATACTATCCGTGTGAGGAGCGTTGCTAAAATAGCAACGAACTTTGCGGTCGAAACTAGGACTAAAGATAAATTTAGCAAGTATTATTTTAATTTGTCAGAGCCAACTTTGATGTATTTTTCAAAATGAAAGTTCGAAAAAATATATTTTAGAAATAATTTAATTTTAATATTTCTGCAATTAATATTTACTAAATACCAATATGGCCTGCTTGTATATTGTTCTTAAAGATATGTAGAAAACTTTTATATAAACATTTTATAATATTTTTGCTTTTTTCATTGAAAAACTTCAAGCTAAAAAACACCATTTTTACTATGAATTCCTATGGAAATCAGTGAAAAGTTATACCACTAAAAATGCTTCTAAAAATTACGTCATAAAGATTATGGCTCTATACTCTAGAAGGCTCTGACAAAATACAAAACAAATCTACAATACTTTTATGTTTTTTTTTTTTTTTTTTGATACTCTCTTACCAGAACCATCTTGATATGAATAGAGCCGGCATGTAAAAAATGAACCTAAAATAAAGGACATAGAAACACTAAAAAATAATTTATTTTCATAGAGTTTGTATGTAAAAACGCGATTTCGATTGACGAAAAAATATGAATTAAAAATTAAACCTAGATAAATAATTTTTTCTGAAATCACTAATAAACAACTCAATGACTAACTCATTTAAAGCACAGACTCTCAAGCTTCCCCATTTTCCAGATATAATCAAAAGAAAATAAGGGAATTATATTAAAAAACGTTCTACAACAACAACAATATGTATTAAGAAGAGAATATTCTATTTAATGACGTCATCACTTATTCACAACTAAAATCATTGGTAAAAAAAAGACAATACGTTGAACAGTCAAAATTAAAATAAATCAAAGAGAGTCAAAGAGAAAAAATTATAATAATATGCATTGAGCGCGAAGAAATCAAAAAAATCAAATCAACCCAGATTATTATGCATCACAAATAAACGACATAACCAACAAACATTAACTGTAATATAAATGCCTTATTTATTTCTCAAGTATTAAAAATATTATTGTATTTAAATTAAGACACAGCTGAAAATAAATATAACATGATTAATATTTGGCATCGATTTTTATTCCCAAAAATTAATGACCCATTCAAAATAAGTTTTTGTTTAGAATATTTGAATTGTCATAACATTGGAGAGCGGTGTATAAAATAAAATAGCTCTTACTTATTATTCCCATTCCTAGATGTCACTTAACACACAATTAAAAACAACAGAGATTCGGGCTGAGTAAACGATTTGAAAGAAAACTTTTTACGTAAAATTACCATAATTTCTTTCATAGCAATGGTTTCATTTTAGTAAATTTATAAAAAAATTATATTAAATTAATTATTATTACAATTTAATTATTACTATAGAGGGAAACCACCAAAATATGTTTAACCAAATCAAAAATCAGACCGATTTTAGAATCCGACCGGTTCGATCACCTATTTGATTCTTTTTAAACAAATTGTCGTTAATAAAGCATTGCCACATGATATGAATCTGTATTCGGACAGAATTTTGTCATGTGGCAATGCTTTTAGAAGGAGACTAAAAAGAGATGGTTATAATTGTTTATGAATTTTATGTTATGACGTATTTTACAACAACAACATTCCATAAAAGTTTAGCAATAGTTTATATTCCAAGAGGATTTTCACAAAGAAATAA